>CM042202.1:1544942-1649537 GCA_023539305.1 Ilex asprella | reverse complement strand
ATATATATATATATATATATGTAAAAGAAAATGCGGGGTGTTACAATCCACCCCCTTAAAGAAAGTTTCATCCCTGAAACTTACCTCAAGTAGTGAACAAATATGGATACTTCTCCCGCATTTTTTTTTGCTCCGGTTCCCATGTTGCTTCCCCCACTCCATAGTGTTACCACAAAACCTTCACCAATTTGATAACCTTGTTGCGAAACATTTTTTCCTGGGCATCGAGAATTTCTACCGGTTGTTCTTCGTAGGTTGCTCCGTCTTGAATTTCAAGCTCCTCCAAGTTCACGACTGGGGTTACATCCGAGTGACACTTTCTCAACATGGACACGTGGAACACGTCATGTACTCCGGATAGCTGGGCTGGTAGTCGAAGTTGATATGCTGCCTTGCCTACTGCTTTGATTACCTCAAACGGTCCGGTATATCTTGGCGCTAGCTTCCCTTCTTGCTGAATTGAAACACGCCCTTCTTGGGTGACACCTTGAGAAATACGTAGTCTCTCACCTTGAATTCTAAGGGTCTTTGTCTATGGTCCGCATAGCTCTTCTGTCTACTTTGCGCCATCCGTAGCCTCTCTCGGATGAGTTGAATCTTCTCCGTAGTCTCTCGAACAATGTCCGGTCCAAGCAAACTATTCTCGCCGACTTCTAACCAACACGTCGGTGATCGGTATGGTCTTCCATACAATGCCTCATACAGGGCCATCCCAATACCTTCCTGATAGCTGTTGTTGTAAGCAAACTCCACCAACAGTAAGTGGTCGCTCCAACTCCCCTTGAAGTCCAATGCGCAAGTGCGTAACATATCCCCCATAATCTGTATCACCCTCTCGGATTGGCCATCCGTTTGGGGATGAAAAGTCATACTGAAGTGTAACTCTGTCCCCATCGCTTGTTGTAGACTTTGCCAGAATCTCGCCACAAATCTAGAGTCACGATCTGACACAATCGAGAGCGGAACGCCGTGTAACCTCACAATCTCATGGATATATAGTTGGCTCAAAGTCTCGAATGTATCCGTGGTCTTCATACCCAAAAAGTGAGCGGATTTGGTGAGTCTATTGATTGATTGGTAACGGTTGTTGTTTCTTACCTCTCAACACCACCCTCAAATGTGCATGGCTTATGTGTGAAGGGAGTGTCACTCTCTCTCGGGATGATACAAGAGATAAGAAACAACGAAATGTGAATGGTAGAAAATAGATGAACAAAATCTATGTGAAATGAAATGTGGAATGTGCACAAAAGCGCTCCCCAATCGCAAGGAGTCTTTCGTGGTCGGTGTTTTACTTGGAAGAGTATTCCAAGGTCGTCTCCTCAGGGAAGGAAAGGGAGTTTTGTGAAAGTGATTTTGCAAAAAGGTAAAGAAAATGTAAAATCTTTTGTTTAAGTTTTGAGGTTGTGTTTGTAAATGAAAATGCAAGAAAACAAGTGTTGGCTAATCCAAAGGATTCATTCCAATGGGAATACCAAATCAACTCAAAGCCTTCCTCCGATTGAGCATGAATGAACGATTGATTCGGGGGAAGCTAGGGACGAGATTAGTGAATATCTAAGTATAAACTGTGACTAGGCCTACGGAATACCAACTCATCCACTATCAACCCCATCAAACTGAACCATTTGACCCTAAAGGGAGGAATGAAAAAGAGTTGAAATAAAATCCCCAAGAGAAATCACCCTTGGAGTAACTAACTTAAAACTAGCTATTCATATTAAAAGCAAAGACATTCATAATGTAAAGAGACAAGGATGAAATGGAGATTAAAACTTAACTAAATGCAAGAAATCTTAAACTAAGAAGAGAAATCAAAAATACCCATTTTAAACTAAGAAATGAAGAAAACTTGAAAACATAAATGGTGAAAGCTAGAACATGGAACTAAACTTGCAATAACTTGAAAGGAATGAGATTAAAGACAATAAATTAAACTTAGAAGATCCTTACAAGAGATTAAGAAGCTTTCTACAACTTGAATGGAGAAGAAAATGCAAAAATATCACTATTCATCTTCTTCCTCCTTGGAGCTAAACTAAAACTACTCCTAAGCTTAGGTAGCCAACCCTTTCCAAATTCTGAATATTGTTGTATATATGGAGTGTATGCCTTGCCAAAAACGTCCATGAGGTTCCCTAGGGTCTGTGTGAAAGGCCACCCATCAATGGTAGGTGATTTTGATGGGTCACACAGGCTAGGACAGATCTAGCCTGCAACTCACATGCCTGCCCACTTCTCTCACATCCTCATTAAATGTCAAGCCTTCAAAGTCTCCCAAATGTGTAAGGGAGGCATGCTCTTGTGTCAGGAAATGTTGGGGGGCAAGTGGGAGAAGTGTAGGTGGGACCCCCAAGCCTCAAAGTTGAGTTATAGGCTATTTTTCGGCCAGAAAGTTCGTGGTACCGGTACCGAGTACCGGTACTATTTTTTCTACACTGGACCACCTTCAGTAGAAATGGCATAACTTTTGATCTAACTGTTGGATTGAGCTGAAATTTTGACACAATATAGAAGACATCCAGATCTACAACTTTCACGTTTTGAAATTTTCCAGATTTGAGTAGATCATGGTCAAAACGGAGGACAGCCAAGGCAGTGCTTCCCAGTGATGTGGCAGCTGGTGCCATTGTTCCAAAACACCAATACCTCCTTGATTTCTTCACTTTTAAGCCTCCAATTCTTCATGTATTGTGTCCATGCCATTACCACACATCAAACATAGTTGCAAGGTCCTAAAATCCAACATTTAAGCTATCAAAACATGCAACATCGAGAATTCAACATTATTCATAAAATAGGCTAACACTAAATAATTAAATGCAAAAGTTGAGTTATAATGAATGTAATGAGGCCATGAAATGTGAAATATTATGTGCTCATCATCTATCCACCATAACTCATACTGCATTATGCCCGCGCGATGTCTGTGGTAAACCCGACACGAAGTCCATGGTGATGTGATCCCACTTTCACTCTAGAATAGGCAAAGACTATAGGACTCCTCTTGGTCTTTGATGCTCAATCTTCATCTGCTGGCACACTGCACATTTTGCCACATACTTGGCCACATCTCGCTTCATTCCCCTCCACCAATACTGACGCTTCATGTCCCTATACATCTTTGTGCTACCGGGGTGGATAGCAAACTTGGAGTGATGACACTCTCCAAGTATCTCCTCCTTTAGGGTCGAATCATCAGGAACACATAGCTTCTCCCCAAATTTCATATCCAAATCCACATACATTTTTCCAACGAAATAATTTAGGAAAGATTAACATAATATCATCAAAAATATCATTTTATTGGTCAATACCAATCACTAGAGTTTTGAATTAAGGAACAAATAAATAATCAAGTTGTGGAATCAAGAACAAAGTAACAATCGAGTCTTGGAGTCAATAACAGATGCATATCAAGCTTGTAATCAAGAACTAAAGAGTATCAAGTTTTGAATTCAAGAACAAGGAGGAATTCAGTATTGAAATCAATAGTAAATGAATATCAAGCTTGAAAATCAAGAGCAAAGGAATATCAAGTTTAGATCTCAAGAACAATTGAATATTAAGGTTAGAATTCAATAACAAATAAATATCAAGTGTAGATATCAAGAAAAATTGAACATCAAGATTAGAATTCAATAGCAAATGAATATCAAGTATTGAATATCAAGAATAAATGAATCACAGGGGTAGAATCAATAATAAATGAATATAAAATTTAGATATCAAGAACCAATGGATCATCAAGCTTGGAAAATTAAAATAAAGGAACAACCAAGTCTTGAAATCAATAACAAATGAATAATCAAGCTTGGAAATTAAATCTATAACAAGGGAATGATCAAGCTTGAGAATTAAGAACAAGGGAACAATCAAGTTTTGAAATCAAGAACCAAGGAATGTCAAGTATTGAATATCAAGAACATATGAATTACAATAGTTAGAATCAATGAATGAATATCAAATTTGGCTATCAAGAGCAAATGAGTATTAAGCTTAGAAATCAAGAACAAATGAACAATCACTTTTTGAAATCCATAACAATGAATATCAAGCTTAGAATTCAAAATAAAGGGACAATCATGTATTGAAATCAATAACAAACAACTATCAAGGTGTGAAATCAAGAACAAAGAATTATGAAGCTTAGAAATCAAGACCAAAAGAACACTCAAGTCTTGGAACCATGAATAAAGAATATCAAGTATTGAATATCAAGAATAATTGAATCACCGGAATTAGAGTCACTACCCCGTGATATGATTTAGAGACAAGAAATACATATAAGTAAGCCTACTGGTAACTGAAATGTAATTCGCTTGCACGTAACCCTTACAGACCCGCCTGGTATCCCCCTGTTCTCCCGAAGGCAAGTCAACATATAAAGCATGTTCTAGCTCCTCGAAACCCAATCCCAATTTCAAAGCGTCCGTAGTACGTATAAAAGAATGGGTTGCGTAGGACTCCAATAAAATTCGGGCCCAAGAATTGTAGAGAAGAATAATACCTTTCACAACAGCGTTGGAGGCATTTCCCTCCGGTTGAGTCAAAACAAAAACCCTTCCTTGATGGGCGCCACCGGG
This sequence comes from Ilex asprella, assembly GCA_023539305.1. Lineage (NCBI taxonomy): Eukaryota > Viridiplantae > Streptophyta > Magnoliopsida > Aquifoliales > Aquifoliaceae > Ilex > Ilex asprella. The sequence goes on along the minus strand of CM042202.1, from coordinate 1,644,951 downwards.
GGCTTGAGCTTGTAACGGTCTCTGTGGTGGCCGTGGCTGTCGTAGCGGTGACATGTTTGCATTCACTCGCCCAGTTCCTGGGCTGGTCTTGGGGGAAAGCAATGGACAATTATCTTTGAAGTGTCCAACACCTCCACAGGCAAAGCGTCGAAGTGCATCCGTGCCTACTCTCTCTGGTACGCCTCCCGCTCCTCGAGCTATCTGAGGTCTTTGTCCAATTACGTCCACGTCCACGTACACGTCCGCGTTTAATTTCACGTCCTCGTTCACGTCCACGTCCACGTCCACGTCCACGTCCTCGAGATACTTGTATTCTCGAATTTAGGGTGTGACCATCTTCTCGCGAAGGGAAGGCCTCAAATCTTGTTCAAAGCGTTTAGCCCTCTTTGCATCAGTGACCACAACCTCGATTGCGTAGCAAGACAAATCATCGAATTCGAACAAATAATTAACCCCTATTCCAAATAAACAACAAATCTCACCTAGGTGATAAACACATAACCACAAACAAATTCAAGCCTAAGGTTTCTTCAACGTAGTCCTACCTTTCTAGTGGTAATCCATAACCTACAGCTCCCATGTAAGACCTAAAGCCTAAGCTCTGATACCAACTTTGTAACACCCAAAAATACATCTTGGCAGTATTACTATTTAAAGACCATTTACAATCATGAGAGCAACTACATAACTTCATATCCAAAAAGAATTTACTTCACCATTCAGGCATATACAATAACATCCAAAAGAATATGCCTAACAACGGCATTTATATCCCCAAAAGAATATCAAAGTAAATCTTGCAGTAGAACTACAAAATAAACTAGACTACACAATGCTCCAAAAGAATATCATAGTCTAGTACAAAAGAAGCTACAACTCTACATATCAACCTCGGGATCTAGGTTCCCCTCGAGTTGAGCTTCCCAATGTCCCGTCTCGTCGATGCCGAGATCCTCCTCTAGCACCAAATCTGAAAAATATAATTTGTAGAGAGTGAGCACGAAGATCTATAGCCACATTTCTCCCAAACTTAAACAAGGTTTAAAAACATAAAAAACGGTCGGTCTCATTTCGCAAGTAACATATATAACCTTTGAAATAAAACAGGGGCATTTTAAAAGAGATCTCAAGTTTAAACAGTAGCAATAATCAAATAAACGAATAAAAGGAGTTTAGCAACAATAACCAATATTCCAATTTAAGCTTTTTAGAAAAAGGGCTTCTCCCCCATGCATTAACCCATACCAATGCATCGGCAAGAACGACCCAACTCATAATTCTATATATTTTCGGTTCATCCCCGTATCATGTATGATGATTGCTTCTCATGAATCTACCCAACGATTATGCCTAGTCCACCAATCACAATCACAATCACAAGCACTTTAGGATAGGGCGTCTACCATCCCAATGGCAGTGACGAGTCCCTTCCTAGGAAAAGTATACAATCCCTCGTTCGAACTCCAGTGAACGATAATGGTTTCATTACCAAATGATAACCCACTACTAGTGCTAGGAAACCATCTCACCCCAACTGGGATAGACTAACCTCTAACACTCTACGGCATCTCTCGAAGGTAATTCAAGTCCATCACAACAATCATACAATGAGGAAACCAAGAATATTCTCAATTCACAACAATTTCACTATTATAGTAAAATCCCCAATTTATCTTGCATGTGTCATATAATCGAGTAATCCAAGAAACTATGCAAGAGATCATAATCTATATCATTTTGTTGTACAATATTCAACACTAAAGTTTTGAAATCAAAGACAAAGAATGAATTAGGAGAAAACCCCTTTTCTTGAAAACTAGGTTTCTTTGAAGGTGAAAATAGAGCTTTGGTGGTTACCCACCTTTCATATTATTCCAAACATGACATTTATTACAACTAGAACAAGAATCATGTATTTCATATTATATATATGAGAAGAAGAGTGTAAAAACATATATATATATACATACATATATATAGATATATAGATATACCTAGCCTCAATGTGAGAGATTGAGAGAAAATCCCCTACCTCAATGCTCAAGAGTTTTTAGCCAAATACCCAAGCTTTTGTGTGTAAAGAACTTGGGCTTTGATCTTCCCCACTTGAAAATCTCCCTTGATTTCTTGTTTCTCCCCTTCCTTCTTCCTCTCTAAGACTCTCTCTCTATGATAATATGAATGAAATGGGTTGCAAATGGGAGAGAAATACCCAAAACCCGCCCCAGATGCGTAGCCCTCGGTTTGGCCCGTCCGGACTCGTGTTTATTCCCGTCTGGACGCGTGTTTCTGCTCCCAAGTTTCTGCCATGCGCGTCCGGACACGTGTCTATTCCCGTCCGGACGCGGGTGATAGAATACCCTTGACTTCCAGTATAGTTTTGACCTATTTAGAGGTCGAATTGGAAAATTTTTGTGAAATACTAATTTGTAGCCCTGGAAGTCTACTATCTACTGTCAAAATTTCAAATTAAAATGATGTCAAAATAAAAAGTTATGATAAAATAACTAGGCCACTATCCAAATTTCTTTTTACCCAAATTCTCTCTAAAGTGTGTTTTGACTCCGGACTACCCCCAACTTCTACCACATACTCTATTACCTCAAATCATATTTCTATTTCTACTCTTACTATCTACTTAGTTCATCCCTACATCTTTACATATATTAGCGTTTTTACAACGATTATTTACTATATATATATATATATATATATAAAAGAAAATGCGGGGTGCTACATGATATCCTTAATATTCTGTGAACTTTGAGCTTTGAAATCATCGAATGAATGTGTAGTCTTAGTATTAAAAGTCATTTGACTTTGAATGAACTGGTTCATGGTGTCCTCTAAACACCTCTTATATGGGGGTTGATAAGGCTAATAAGGTTGTAGAGTTTAGGGTTGTGGTGAAGGTGGACCTTCTGGCTGACTCAGGTTGTGTGTTTTTTCAACTGAAATTTAGGTGATTCTGCCACCCTAGGTATAGGTTTCAAAATAGGCATTGGAAAAAGGCTTGTCAAAATTTGAAATAGCATTGGTTTGTGACTTGATCCGAAGTGTGTACCTATTCGGTTAAGTAGTAGTAATAATTCGGTTAAGTCCGAAGTCAAATCCATAAGGAACTAATGTTGGTGTTTTAAAGTAAACAGTGACAGAGACCAAAGTGACTATAACACTTGAGATTTAAAGTTGTGATGTTCATGGATTTTCCCAGGTCAAATATAAAATTCTTCCAAAAAGATTTTCTAGACAAAATATAAGATAATCTCAAAGGTAAATGTCACCCTTTAGCTTGAGGATCTAAACATGTAGTCAACCATCTGGTTTATTATACTTGTATTTGGAAACTCAATTAACCATCGTGTCAAAAAGCAAGTGTTTCAACAAGGCATTCAACCATTACATTAATATTCCATTCTTTAAATGAAGCACAATAATGGTGAAGATTGAAATGTAGTCATGAAGATCTAGCCGGAGTGCTTTCCTAGAACCAATGAGTCTTTCTATGGAAGAGTCATATGTGTCATAGAAAGTACTCACAGTTGTACAAAGTACCTTAGCTTTGCTAGATGTATTCAATCAGTCAATAAAGAAGTGAAATATAAATCATTAAGCATAAGCGAAATTCACAAATATAACTTCTGGATGATTTATACATGTCCATCACCTCTTACTAAAGAGTGAATGAGAAAACTACTCACCCTTCATTGCTTTGGTAAAGCTAGAAAAGTGAGTGATGCTCATCCCTCCAAGTAGAGGAGTTCCAAGGTAAAACATACTACACAAGGTACCGATCTTCGATGAAGAATGAGTGAATTATGTTCCACCCTTCACGGCTTTGGTAAAGCTCTAGAAAAGTTAAAGAGTTTTACTCCTCTTAGTGAAGAAGGAAGCTCAAACAATGGAAGCAAATGAAACTAATAATGAAAGTAGAAGAAAGCTAGTCACTTTTAGATGGTTTCCACCTCAACCAAAAGATGATCTATCTTCCTTTATTCAAGTAAATGTAAATCTAACTCTAACTCTACAATTAGCTCTAGCTCTACAATTGATGGGCGTTCAAATGCCAGATGGTGTTTGAACCTCCTACTTAAGTGGCTTATGTTCTTCTATGAAAGCAACTTCCATACACCATGTACCATTGTCATTGCACTCAGCAGCCTGGTCCTCAATAATTCAGGCCAACATTCGAACGTGAATTGGCCTTCGAACGTGGTACTCAAGTACCTCTATGTTTTTTTTCCTTCTTAGCTGCAACACGCCATGTCTCATCACTTCAAAAATTTGGTCTTCAAATAATTCAAGAGAACGTTTGAACATGGATTGGCATGCAAACGTTCATGCCTTGCTTCAAGCTTCTCCAATTTTCTTCCAGAACATGCTGGTGTTGCATGAAAGTTTGATATTCATTGCCTTTGGGCCCTTGCACAATTTATGTCCTAAAATGTTATCATTGAAACTCTGTCAAAGCATAATTAGTCTTAAAAAGGCATAATAAGATACTTATTTTAACTACTAATTTCAACCCAACCTAAATATTACTAGTCTCGAGTAATACAACAACAATTAAATGTGAATTTATCTACAATGCCATTATCGTAGGTCATCTAGTTGCATTTAGCATATGCAATAAGCCGTTAAACCATTTAGTTTACCCTAGCAGATGAGTGTAGTCTTGTGAGGGTTTTCAGTGAAACTAGCCACAAAATTCAGTCGAACAGATGTATATGTGTGAGATTGCTTGTCAGAGTGAGTTAGCATCATGGTCGTTGGGATACCAAACCCTCAACTTCGACTTATGTCCCGCACACTTCTCTTTCATATGTATTTATTCTATGCAAAAATAAGCATTTGTAACATTGATATTTGAAATTTCCTATGTAGTCAGAATAATTATTTTAGTGACAAGAATTGTTATATAACAAACACTCCTCTTTCATATGCTTTCATTTCACAAATCTCTATTAGAATACTCTTAGCAAAAAAATTCCTCCAATTATAGTGACTTTTCTCTCAAAGTCCATGTGATTAGAGGAAACCTAATTGTAAATTCACATGCACGATTAGTACGGGAGTGAAATCTAAGAAAACAAATTAATCATGTTTGACATAATCTCATGGAAGAATATTGATACAAATAAAATAATACTATTAATATACCCTAGACTTTTGGTTTGACGACCTACATATGCATCAAACTTGAGATAAATTAGGGCCTTTTATAGGTTTTAATGTGGCCAGTGGCCAGAGGCCAGTAGCTAATGAAACCACGTCAATGGTATTCAAAAGATATCCTTTCTTTATGTAGTGTAGCACACCTCTTTCTAGCTTTTTGAAATTTCACCTACATGGTATTTCTTTTTTTAATTCTTTTTCTCATTTTTCTCTTTCTTAGCCATTTTCTGTTTTTCTATCTCTTTCCTTTTTTAGTTGTTTCCACCGACTTTTCTTTCTTTGAACAGTAGCCACCATCATCATTTCTATTTCTCTTGTTTTTATGTATCATATTGATTTATAAGAGGGTGCAAGAAAATTAGATAGCAAAGGTATGTAAAATATATTTTCCTTTGGCTCGGTTATCATATGAGTTATATGAAAAATAATTCACACTTTTAAAGGTTCAATACTGACTAACTAGGGATATAATTATGTAAAAGAAATAGCTAAGGCTCAAAATTAAGTCAAAGATGGCCTAAGATCCTTTCTCAAGCATGTGCATATGTATGTGTCGTATGAACATATTCTTGGTGGGATACATCAAATAGATTACTCTAGTTGCGTTAATCAATGACAATTTCAATGAGATTATTCAAGAATAGATAATGAAAGACCTTGCTTGTGTAAATGTTGATTGTCTCTTTAAAGCATTGCAAGGCTTGAAACCTACCATGTTATTTTTCGTTATCTCTGCTGGTTATGTTAGGTTTTTCAAAGAATGTTGGTTATATATCAATTTCATTTTCGAGTCCGGACATCCTTCTACCTTAAGAATAACAAATACCAATGTACATTTGACATTTAAGTATAGAGTGAATACTATTTGTCAAAGTTATGCGGTTATAAGTCTAGATTGTTAGGTGAGGTGTCAAACCGATCATGTGCTTTAGCCACTTTTAGCAATCAATTTCAATATTAACATATGTTCTTAACAATTAACAATGCAATGCTAAATTTTAACAAATGCATTTAAATAGATAAATGTGATAAAAAGAAGACTAATTTATTCATTTCACAAAATATTATAGTTTAGCATAGAAGATTCAAACATCCACAAAAGAAGTAACACATTCACACAAAAAAAACTCTCAAGTACAGAAATCTCTCTATCACTCTCTCGTCTCTCCAGCTCCTCAAGTTCCACCAGCTCCACCCCTCAAATAGTTAAGAATCTCCTCCTGCTGTCAGAGAATATATGTGACACCCCAAGTTTTGGGGATCCTTTATCAATCGTTGACCAACCGTCAACCCGCGAAAATAACAGTTCTTTTCTCAATTCCGAACTTTAAGTCCAAACAAATCCCCTCAATCGAGACTTTATTGCACGTGTGAATTCCGTGTTTTTTTTGTCATTTAATTCATCCGAGGTGTTATATACCTCAAAGTAGTTCATTTGCAGTCCATTTGTATCCTTTGAATCAAGGAAACTAGATCCAAAAGCATAAGAAAGCAAAGTAAAATTTCAGAATCTTTTGGCAGTACCGGTACGAAACCATACCGATACGCAGTACCGGTACGTCGAACTCTCTGGACCAAGTCGTATCGGTACTGTCTGCCCAGATTTTTCCTTTTTCTTCAGTTTTTCGTTTCCAATTTATTTCAAACCTTATTAAAACCAACCCAACACTCATATAGCATGTATTTGGGCATTCTACAAGGTTCATGCAAAATCTATTACATCATTTAAATGCAATCTCATTCAATTACGTGCCAAAAGCAATATTCACTTCAGTTTACAATTTTTTTTTAAAATAAGCTACATTCCGGCTTCTTCATCCTTGAGGCTCAAAGTGAGAGCCATCCACCGGAATGAACCCCACACTCGAAACGTTTTTCCATAAAGGGTGAGCTACGCTCAATAGAGAACTTCCTAAGTAGGCTACTCCCCAACTCAAATGCACAAGAAATGCTCATATGCAACCAATCCACATTTCACATATTCCCAAACACATATATGCCAATAATGTTGGAATTTGTCATGCAATACCATGGAATGAGATAAGACTCATTCCCAATAACCAACTCGGGCCCTTCCCGGCCTTTCGACACATGCAATTGCAATTTGACAAATGTCCGTCATCCATGAACCCGAGCCTTTCCCGGCTCTCCTACACATGCAGGTTCCATGCGTATAATCCCGTCATCTATGTTATACATCAAATGACATTTTCTATCCAGGTCTTGTATGGGTGAGTATTTATGGGTTTACACCAACGGCACCCAACCGACATGGAATTTATGGACTTCCACCAACGGCACCCAACCGACACGGGATTTATGAACTTCCACCAATGGTCCCGCGTACACTGACACACTTTATGGACTAATACCAGCGATAGTGCGTATCCAATCACTGGGTCTTTCACCCGAGGAATCTTATAGCCCTTCTTGCTAACCCCTACCCTTAATCCTTGCAAATCGTACGACTCGGACAAGTCATCGACTTAGCTCACTTGTAATGCCCCACATACCACCCTGGACGGCATTACCTTCTAACATCCATTTACATCATGAGAGCACTAAATAATCCATCCATAAGTAAATTTCATTCATCAAAAATATAAAATGTTCACAATATTGTCCCAAAAGAATAGACCCATCTTGGCCTTTACATTCCTAAAAATTAACAAATGTAGCGCAGCGGAATATAACAAAATATAAACTAGACTTTACATTGTTTCAAAAGAATATCCTAGTCCAGTACAAAAGAATTTGTCGCTCTAAGCGTCCATCTCGGGATCCACCTCCCCGTCTAGCTGATTCTCCCAGTGTACGGGCTCCTTTACTCCCAACTCCTCATCTAGTACTTGATCTGAAAATATGTTATTTGTAGGGGATGAGCGCGAAGCTTTGTAACAAAATCTTTCCAAACTCAAACAAGGTTTAGAAAAATATAAAACAGGTCGGTCTCATTTAGCAAAATAACATATATAACTTTTGAAATAAAACAAGGACATTTAGATCGATCTCAAGTTTATACAACAACGATAAATACATGTAAACATTAAAAAGTATGTCTCAAAAGAAACCATTCCCAAATGGTTAAGAAAGGCGCCTGCCGTTGCATTTTTCCATACCAAAGCACCGGCTCCGACTTAATCCAATTCATGTTCTCATCTAGATATATTAATATATATTGGTTCATCCCATACCATGTACGTTGATTGTTTCTCAAGAATCTACCCAACGACTATACCTAGTTCACCAATCATAATCAAAATCACAAGCACTTTGGGAAAGAGCGTCTACCATACCAATGGCAGTGTCGAGTCCCTTCCCAGGAAATATATACCAACCCTAGTTCGAACTCCAGTGAACGATAATGGTGCCATTACCAAATGACTACCAACTACAAGTGTTAGGAAACCATCTCACCCCCACTGGGGTAGAGTAACCTCTAATACTCTACGACATCTTTCGATGGCAATTCAAGTCCTTCACAACAACTATACAACAAGGAAACTAACATATCCTCAATTACAAACATATTTCTAAAAATCCTCAATTTCATCATGTCATAATTTCAATAATCAACTATGAAAAATACAAGAGATCAAAATGAAATCATTTATTACTCAACACAAAGTTCTATGGTCCCAATGTCAATAATAAAAGGAAACTTTAAGAAGAAAACTCATCCCTCTCCAAAAATCTAGGGTTTTTCAGACAAAAGAGAAATTTCATTGGTAATCAACCCTAACTTTGATAAAACATATATTCATTGCCCAAAAGACTAAGAGAGGATGATTTTATATCATATATATCACATTTATAGCAAAACATACATATATACATAACCCTAATCTCAATGAAAGAGAAAGAGAAGAAATCCCCTACCTTGTTCTTGGAAGCTAGGTTTGATCTTGACTAACTCCTTTAAACTCTTGTTTTTCTCTTCATTTCTTTCTCTCCTAGGGTTTCTAAGGTTGGAGGGCTAAAATGGAGTCCAAATAGACAACCTTGGATATTTATAAGGCTAAAAATCGAACCAAGATCGCGACTTTCAATAGTCAGATCACTTCTGGCTGTTCCGGTACGATGTACCGGTACGTTGAGCTCTTTGGACCAGTTTGCTCCGATACGCTGTACCGTTATGCTTCAGTACCGGTATGCAGTACCGGTACGCAGTACTGGAACGGTTTTGTCTAGTATTTCCCTTTTTGTCCATTTTTTATTTTCAATCCATCTTACTCCCTTCCAAAGCCACACCAAACCTCTCCAACACACATTTCTACCCCAAACCTATTTAATACAAGTTCTAGGACCTGAAATTTCATATTTTCACTTATTAAAACTAAAATTCAACTATTATTCCCACTAACGTTCTAAATCTCTACTTTTTCAATCTACCAAATTCAAACACACATCGCTACGCATATCCACCTTTTTACAACCATTATTTACTAAATATCTATATACATATATAGAAAAGAAAATGCAGGGTCTTACATCACTCGAGCCCACTCGTCATCCACCCTTGTGGTGTTGACTACTTCCATGCACGACACCCGTTTATGCAATGTTCTCGTGCATATGCAATATAATGCTTCATTGCAACTCTACTACAATGTTCAATATGCAATGTATGCCATGTGAACCATTTCAACCTGATTCATACAATCCATGACAAATTATACCAAAAGCATATAATTTTCATAACTCCCAATGCCAATAAACAATTATGTATTCATCAACATCATATCCAAACTCATTCACAAGCATGTTATCTCATATAAGGCCATAACACTTTCAATCCAAGACATTATGTAAACACATAACATGCCCACACTTTTCACATAATTCAAGAAATTACATTTAGCAATTTCTAAATACCCAATTCAAGATAGAAGATATTCTACCTAATTCCAATACCCATTTCCACCAAGGCATAATTTAAAAACACAACATGCCCATATATCACCAATTCCCATGGAATTTTCCCAAAATAGATTACCACATTTCAATTCCAAGCTAAGAATTTATTGTAATCTATTTCTATTTTTATTTTCATACCCATTTCATTACATTTTCTTTTTATTGGAAAGTGATATAGACATCTATCAACCTACCCATTTCATTTAACATTCTAGGTTGTGAATACCACCCAAGTAGGAAAATTCTCTACCTCTTGTAGTGTGAAGAACGACCGTTGAAGTTTCAAAATTTCACCCAAGCTTCAATCCCAAGCTTCCCCAAAATTTTTGGTTTTCAACCTTCGATGAAAACCCTTCTTTTTGGTGTGTATGCATAGCCTTCGTCGAGGAGATCAACTTTTCCTCTTGGCTCGAGTGGATCTGAGCTTTCTAGTTCCGTAGATCATAGAGAGAAGTTGGAGCTTCCCTCTCTTTTCCCTCTCTTCTCTATCGGCTGAGAACTGGCTGAGCAAAATGGGGAAAAATCTGATTTTCCCTCTATTTATATTTTTTTTAACACTTGGCCCACAACGCGCCACACGTTCATTTTTATTCGGGGTCCGTTTTCATCCCGAAACGATTAACTTTCGCTCCGGTTCAAGATCAAAATATTTTTAAATTTTCTTAACCTCATTTATTTTAAAAATCTCTTAATTTTCCCAAAAAATTCATATTTGGGTCTCCCGGGGCCCGACCGCCTCGTAAAACGCACAAAATTTGACTATATCGGAATCCGATGAAATTTGACATGGTCACTAAAATTCGCGAGACGAATCCAACAGTGAAGTCTGTTTCGTCATCCGAGCTCTAGAAAATTTCAGTTTTACAACCCGAACTGTTGTGGCAATTTATCGTTTTACCCTTTGTTCTTAAAAGTTTAAATTTATCCTGGTTTTTACATTCTTACCTCCTTAAAAGAATTTCGTCCCCAAAATTCATTCACACATGCACATTTAAATACATGCATATGCAACAAGTAATCACATACTTAAAATTATAGACATGTACTTCCATCCTCGAACAAGAACGAATAATTGGCACGAACGGTGTCCTCATGCTCCCACGTTGCCTCTTCCACTCCCCGGTGCTGCCATAACACCTTCACTAGCCTCATAGTCTTGCCTTGCAAAACATGATCCCGACTATCCATGATACGCATCAGTTCCTCCTCGAAGGTCCCATCCGCATCAACGATCAACTCACCCCAATCTACCACATGTGTTGGATTTGGAGTATACTTCCGGAGCATAGAGACATAGAATACCGCGTGAACACCCAATAATTTTGGCGGTAATGTCAACTTGTAAGCCACCGTACCCATCCTCTCGAGTACCTTGAAGGGCCCGATAAACCTCGGCGATACTTTCCCTTGCTTCCCGAATCTAACCACTCCTCTCTTAGGTGTCACCTTCAAGAAGACGTGATCTCCCACCTCAAATTCTAGAGGTCTTCGCCATCTATCGGCGTTGCTCTTCTGCCGGCTTTGAGCCGTAAGAAGATGCTTCCTTATCAGGTCCACCTTCTCTAAAGTGTCCCCAATCAAATCTGAACCCATAGAGGGTCTCTCCCCAACCTCCGTCCAACAAACCGGAGAACGACAAGGCCTCCCATATAGTGCATCATAGGGTGCCATCCGTATGCTCGCCTGATAACTGTTGTTATAGGCGAACTCCACCAAAGGTAAATGATCTTTCCAACTACCCTTGAGATCTAGGACGTATGCTCATAGCATGTCCTCTAATGTCTGGATGGTCCTCTCTGACTAACCGTCCGTTTGGGAATGAAATGTTGTACTCGTCATCAAATGTGTCCCCATGACTCGTTGGAAGCTCTCTAAAAAATGAGCCGTGAATCTGGGATCCCGATCCGACACTATAGATATGGGTACCCCATGTAGCCGGATAATTTTCCGTATATACAACTTGCAGAATTCCTCCAATGTGAAGGTCATTCGTACCGCCAAAAAGTGTGTTGACTTGGTAAGCTTGTCCACTATCACCCACACCGCGTCATATCCCCGCGATGTCCGTGGAAAGTGGGTCACAAAGTATATCGTGAGATGCTCCCACTTCCACTCCGCCACCTCCAAGGTTGGAGCAACCCTGCTAGTCTCTGGCGCTCGGCCTTGACCTGCTGACACGTGAGACATCTACTGACAAAGTCTCCAACATGCTTCTTCATCCCACTTCAATAATACTGGCGACAAAGATCATGGTACATCTTCGTGCCACCTGGATAAACTACAAAACGAGATAAATGAAACTCCCTAAAGATCTCCTCTCCCAGATCCGGTAACTGTGGAACCACAACTCTTCCTCGATACCGAAGACTACCATCCAAGTGAATGACCCAGCCATCGTCCCTTGTGCCTGCCTATACCCGGTCCCGGATGGACAATAGCTCGGTGTCCTGACTCTGGGATTCCATCACTCTGCTTAATAGGGAAGACATAGCCACCAAACTTCCTAAAGTACCTTGAGCCTGACCCATATAATGTAGCCCGAACAGCCCCACAGTCTCGAGCATAAGCCACTCCTGGGAAGCCACACTAGCCAAGATTCCCCTTGACTTTCGGTTAATTGCATCAGCCACCATATTTGTCTTACCGGGATGGTAGTGCAAGGTGAAGTTGTAATCCTCCAAAAACTCCATCCACCCGCGTTGCCTCATATTGAGGTCCAGCTGTGTAAAGATGTACTTCAAACTTTTGTTGTCCGAAAACACCTCAAACTTCTCGCCATACAAATAGTGGCGCCAAGCCTTCAACGCAAAGACAATGGCCGCCAACTCCATATCATGCATGGGGTAGTTCTGTTCGTGGTTCTTTAATTGTCGAGAACCGTAAGCCACCACCCTCCCGGACTGCATCAAAACACAACCGAGCCCGTCTTTGGATGCATCACAGTACACTATATACATTTGTTCCCTTTCAAGGACTATCAAAATAGGAGTTGAAGTCAACCTCCTCTTTAACTCCTGGAATGCCTTCTCACAAGAATTATTCCACTCAAATTTGACCTCCTTCCGGGTCAATCTCATCATAGGTCCAGCCAGTCGAGAGAAGTCCTCGATGAATCTCTGGCAGTACCCTGCCAATCCCAAGAAACTACATATCTCGAAGATTGACCTTGGCCTATCCCAACTCATAACTGCCTCAACCTTTTTCGGGTCCACGGATACACCCGAAGCCGACACCACGTGTCCCAAGAATTTCACCTCATTCTTCCAAAATTCACACTTACTGAAATTGGCGTACAACTGATGGTCTCTCAAGGTTTGGAGAACAACCTTCACATGACCCTCATGCTCCTCCTCAGTCTTGGAGTAGATTAGGATGTCGACAACAAACACTACAACAAACTGATCTAGATAGGGTTGGAACACCCTATGCATGAGATCCATGAATGCCGCCGGGGCATTCGTTAATCCAAATGGCATCATCGTGAATTTGAACTACCCATACCGCATTCTGAATGCCGTCTTAGGGATATCTTCCTTCCTAATCCTCAAATGATGGTAGCCCATTGAGAGATCTATCTTGGAGTAGACCCTTGCTCCGCTCAACTGATCAGACAAATCATCAATTCTCGGCAAAGGGTACCTATTCTTGATAGTGACCTGGTTTAACTGCCGATAGTCTATACACAACCGTAGTGTCTTATCTTTCTTTTTGGCAAACAGCACTGGAGCGCCCCAAGGTGAAGTGCTCGGTCTGATAAAACCCTTGTCCAATAATTCTTGCAATTGGACTTTGAGTTCTTGCAACTCAGCGGGTGCCATCCTATGTGGAGTCATATAAATAGGTGAAGTAGCCGGATACAACTCTATGCTAAAGTCTACATCCTTATGGGGAGGCAATCTCGATAGCTCATCCGAAAAAACGTCCTCATACTCGCAATGACCTGAGGTAGACCAAACTCCTGTCTCACCTTGTCCTCCAAGGTAAGGCTAGCAAGCCAACCTATCAGCTGCCCGTGCCATCGAGAGTTATACACGGCTTGGGGCAAAGCATCGTGCTTTTCCCCCTGAAACTTAAAACAAACACCATCTGGCGTATAAGCAGTGACCCTCTTTCGATCATAATCAATAACAACACGATGTGCCGTCAACCAGTCCATCCTTAGGATGACATCAAACTCTGACATGTCCATGACTCGAAGGTCCACGGTGAGTAAAATCCTCGAGATCTCTAACTCACAACCCCAACACATCTGATCAACCCTCACCCTAGCTCCTAGGGGAGAACTCACATGCAACGGCTCTTCCAAGGTTTCAACCTCTAGGCCCAAATCTTTTACACATGATGCAGAAATGAATGAATGTGATGCCCCACTATCAAACAACACTCAAGCCCATAAGCGAGAAAGTTGGAATGTATCCTGTATCACCGACTGATCTGCCGGCTCAGTTTGTGGCACCATGGCGTAGACACACACCTGAGTCCCTGAAGTTCTGGCCTTCAAGCCTTGCCCTCGGCGTCGACCCATGCCTTGGCCCATTTGGCCTGATTACGGAGTCCCTGCTCAAAAAGTGGTAGGGGCCTAAGTAGCACCCTGAAATTGATATTGGTTTCCCTGGCCCGTGATGGGGTAGAGAGGAATGTAGTGTGTCTGTGGTTGCCCCGCCAAAGCTTGGGACTGAGATGTCCCGTAACTCCTGGGATCCTTGCCTCTGAGGGCATTCCAGTTTTATGTGACCCGGCTGGCGGCAACGAAAACAAGTCTTCTGGCCTGCTTGGTAGGTAGTCCCGAAGTTTCCCCCATCTTGGAAAAATTGGCCTTGGCCTTGATGACCGCGGCCCTGTCCCTGTAGAGTAGAAGTCCTCTGCTTCTTCCTCAAACTAGAAGAAAAGGATTGGCCCTCCTTCTTCTTGTCCTTAGCACCAGCCTCCCAGATGCTTCGAGCGTTTTCTACCTCTCTCTCAATGGTCATCGCTGTTTCGACCATCCTATCCAAGTCTTGCAAGTGGAGGCCCACAATCTTTCCTCGGATGGACAATTTCAAACCATCCTCAAACTTCCTCACTTTGGCCATGTCGGTGGCCACATAATTATCAGCAAAACGGGCTAGTTCTGTGAACCTAGCCACATATTCCATCACTGTCATTGTGCCCTGCTTCAATTCTAAGAATTCCCGGGCCTTCGCATGTCGAACGGTTGCCGAGAAATACTTGCCCATGAAGAGCTTCCGAAACTCTCCCCATGTCATGGTCTCCAAGTTCTTGGATTCCGTCACCCAATCCCACCATACTTGGGCTTCTCCTTCTAGCTGGAATGCAACTAGTCTTATCTTAGAGGCAAATGAGATGATCTCCATAGCCCTTAAGATCTTAGTTACTCGTCAGAACCAATGGTCGGCCACCATCGGATCCGCCCCTCCCGTGAAAATTGGAGGCTTGTGTGCCTTGAAGTGTTGGGGGTTACTCGTGCCTCCCTAATTGGCATTGGCGCTAGCTTGTGCAACAATGGCCGCCATCATGCCCATAGTTTCGTTAAATGCTTGTTGATCAAAGGTCGGTGGTGGTTGATTATTGTTCCGTCCACCGCCTCGGCGTCCACTTCCTCTACTTGCCATCTACACACATATCAAATGGCAATAGCACACAAACTTAGTATCCCATACTAGGGATCAAGTACAAACTTTTAGAATTTCTTTCATAATGTCTCACTAGTATGGCACATGTCACCCACTAGTAGACATTCATACCATGAACTATTCCGTTCACCCTTTTCCACTCCCAAGGTTATGTTTTCTAATCCTAGTGTGTCCATTTCTATACACATTTTACCATGTATATAAATCACATAACACAACAAATAATCATGTAGCAAGTAAAGCACAAAACATGAAATGCACATGGAATGCAATGGTTTAGACCTAATGCCCATCAAGCCCTAGGTAATTTATGTACCTATGCTCTGATACCAAGTTGTGACACCCCAAATTTCGGGGATCCTTTATCAACCATTGACCAACCGTCAACCCGAAGCAATAATAGTTCTTTTCTCAATTTCAGACCTTAAGTCCAAACAAATCCCCTCAATCGGGACTTTATTGCGCGTGTGAATTCTGTGTTCTTTTTTTCATTTAATTCATCCGAGGTGTTATATACCTCAAAGTAGTTCATTTGCAGTCCATTTGCATCCTTTGAATCAAGGAAAATAAGATCCAAAAGCATAAGAAAGCAAAGTAAAATTTCAGAATCTTTTGGCAGTACCGATACACCGTACCGGTACGTCGAATTCTCTGGACCAAGTCGTACCAGTACGCCGTACCGGTATGAAACCGTATCGGTACACAGTACCAGTACTGTCTACCCAGATTTTTCCTTTTTCTTCAGTTTTTCGTTTCCAATTCATTTCAAACCTTATTAAAACCAACCCAACACTCACATAACATGTATTTGGGCATTCTACAAGGTTCATACAAAATCTATTACATCATTTAAATGCAATCTCATTCAATTACATGCCAAAAGTAATATTCACTTCAACTTTACAAATTTTTGTCAAAATAAGCCACATTCCAGCTTCTTTATCCTTGAGGCTCAAAGTGAGAGCCATCCACCGGCACGAACCCCATACCTGAAACGTTTTCCCATAAAGGATGAGCTACGCTTAATAGAGAACTTTCTAAATAGGCTATTCCCCAACCCAAATGCATAAGAAATGCTCATATGCAACCAATCCACATTTCACATATTTCCAAACACATATATGCCATCAATGTTGGAGTTTGTCATGCAATACCATGGAATGAGATGAGACTCACTCCCAATAACCAACTCGGGCCCTTCCCGGCCCTTTGACACATGCAATTGCAATTTGGCAAATGCCCGTCATCCATGAACCCGAGCCATTCCCGGCTCTATGGACTTCCACCAATGGCACCCAACCGACATGGGATTTATGGACTTTCACCAATGGTCCCGCGTATACTGACACACTTTATGGACTAATACCAACGGTAGTGCGTATCCAATCATCGGGTGTTGCACTCGAGGGATCTTCTAGCCCTTCTTGCTAACTCCGACCTTTAATCTTTGTAAATCGTGCGAGTTGGACAAGTCATTTACTTACTCACTCGAGCCCACTCGTCATCTACCCATGTGGTGTTGACTACTTCCATGCACGACACCCGTTTATGCAATGTTCTCGTGCATATGCAATGTAATGCTTCATTGCAACTCTACTACAATGTTCAATATGCAATATATGCCATTTGAACCATTTCAACCCGATTCATGCAATCCACGACAAATTATATCAAAAACATATAATTTTCATAACTCCCAATGCCAATAAACCATTATGTATTCATCAACATCATATCCAAACTCATTCACAAGCATGTTATCTCATATAAGGCCATAACACACTTTCAATCCAAGACATTATGTAAACACATAACATACCCACACTTTTCACATAATTCAAGAAATTATATTTAGCAATTTTTAAATACCCAATTCAAGATAGAAGATATTCTACCTAATTTCAATACCTATTTCCACCAAGGCATAATTTAAGCACACAACATGCCCATATATCACCAATTCCCATGGAATTTCCCCAAAATAAATTACCACATTTCAATTCCAAGCTAGGAATTTATTGTAATTTATTTCTATTTTCATTTTCATACCCATTTCATTTCATTTACTTTTTGTAGGCAAGTGATATAGACATCTATCAACCTACCCATTTCATTTAACATTCTAGGTTGTGAATACCACCCAAGTAGGAAAATTTCCTACCTCTTGTAGCGTGAAGAACGACCGTTGAAGTTCCAAAAATTTTCACCCAAGCTTCAATCCCAAGCCTTTCCAAAATTTTTGGTTTTCAACCTTTAGTGAAATCCCTTCTTTTTGGTGTGTACGCGTAGCCCTCGTCGAGGAGATCAACTTTTCCTCTTGGTCCGAGTGGATCCGAGCTCTCTAGTTCTGTAGATCATAGAGAGAAGTTGGAGCTTCCCTCTCTTTTCCCTCTCTTCTCTATCGGCTGAGAACCGGTTGAGGAAAATGGGGGAAAATCTGATTTTTTTTTCTATTTATATTTTTTTGAACACATGGCCCACAATGCGCCACACGTCCATTTTTATTTCGGGTCCGTTTTCATCCTGAAACGATTAAATTTTGCTCTGGTTAAAGATCAAAATATTTTTAATTTTTCTTAACCTCATTTATTTTAAAAATCTCATAATTTTTCCAAAAAAGTCGTATTTGGGTCTCCCGGGGCTTTACTGCCTCGTAAAACACGAAAAATCTGACTATCTCGGAATTCGATGAAATTTGATGTGGTCACTAAAATTCACGAGATGAATCCAACGTTGAAGTCCGTTTCGTTATCTGAGCTCTAGAAAATTTCAATTTTACAACTTTAACTATTATGACAATTTACCGTTTTGCCCTTTGTTCTTAAAAGTTTAAATTTACCCAGGTTTTTACAATATCATCTTGCTTGGCCTCGATACCAAGCATAATCTCTCGCAGTGATCGTCTGGTGCTGGTGCTGGGACCTGCCACAATCTGGGTCTGCATCTCTACCTCTAGCTCTCTCTCATTTGCCTCGTCTAAGACATCCTGCACCTCATCGGTGCCTCGAGAAGGTGAAACGTCGTGTCTAGATGCTGAGCTGCCACTATGACCGTGGCTCCTTCAGAAGGAAGTCTTGTTCAATGGCCCCATCAAATTTTGTATTCCCATATCTGGCTCACTTTAACTCTGTGGTTCGAGCACATCTCCGTCACAAGGGTGCCAAAGGGGAGTTCACGTCACACCCCTTCATTATCTCTGTCAAGATTAAAGACAAGAGATTTGTGCTCTGGCCCCTCTCTATTGTGTATAGCAATTAGGTCATATCTAGGAGTATCTCGTTCTTGCATCCGATGGGGGTGAAGTTTGAGATGACAATCAAGTTAAACATTTTGTATTTGTCTGTCAACTCTCGTTGCCGAAAGAACCATTGTCCTACCCAAGCAAAGGTAGTGAACTCCATCAACTCTATTCCTATAACATTTATGCAAACCTTCTTCCTCGTGGGATAGTTCGGCTTGGGTACTTGTGGTACCAATTGCCTCATCCCTGAGATATACTCTTCATCCACGTCAATGTGGGCCCCCTTCACATCTATGTCTTGATTGCCCTATTTTCAATCTCGGTGTTGGTGTAAAACTCCCGCACCAACTCCTTCACATCTTCTCCACCTTTTCTCAAATACAATAGCCAACCCCTTGCCTCCATATTCTAAAAAATGCCTAAATCCACAAAATTAGTCAACACAACCGTTTGTTCACAAACTTTAGCTTGATTTCGGTAGAAATTTTCATATGTATTCATTTTGAGGGCGTTGAGGAAGAAGGTTTGATCATATCTTCAGAAAATGGGCCTCCTTTCTCTTTCCATAATCACCTCCTCCACCATGTTTGGCTCTTGGTTAACTGTGTTGTGCCTAGTGGGAAACTTCATCCTTGGAGGCATGATTCTTGACTTTGGGGGTTTTAGGGCTTTGGAAAACTTGGATTTCTTGGTGAAAAAGGTGAGAAATGAGATGGGAATGTGTTTGGGTCGCTTGATTTTGGGTAAAATTTGGAAATGAATGGTGTTTTGAGGGCTGGGAAGTGAAGGGTCACTGAGGGTTTTGGGGGTTTTGGATGATTTTGAAATGAAAATGCCGAACCAAGTATTTATAGGCTGGGAGTCAACGTTCAAACATCACCAACATTCGAACGTGTGTAGAAGGATTTTAAATTAATGGTTCAAATGTTACCCTATCGTTCGAATGTGAAGAGCTCCAAGTACTTTTGATTTCTATTAGTGGCCAAAGTACTACAAGCTCCTGGCATTCGAATGTGGGTTTGGCATTCTAACGCTTGTTTCTAGTTTAAACGTTCTTAGAACGTTCGAACGTTTGGAGATTCCAGTACTTTTTGGGTTCCTACCGGAGCCAAAGTACTATAAGCATTGATGAGCACATAATATTGCATATTTAAAGGCCTCATTACAAGTATTTTAACTAAATTTTTGCATATAAGTACTTAGACTTAGCCGAAATTATGAATAATGTTGAATTTTCGATGTTGCAGGTAATTATAGTATAAATCATGTATTTTGGAATGTTGTAACTATGTATGGATGTGTGGTGAAGACATGGACACATTACATGAGGATTTGGAGGCTTATAAGTGAAGAAATCAAGGAGGTATTGGTGCTTGGGAACAAAGGCACCAGCACCCACACCATTTGGTTGCAGTACATCAATTTTTCTCCATTTTGACCATGATCTGCTTCGAATATAAAAAAGTGAAAAACATGAAATTTGTAGATTTGGATGTCTTCTGTATTGTGTCAAATTTAAGCTCCATTGGATGGTTAGATCCAAAGTTATGATAATTGTACGATAACTGGTCCGTAGCAGACAAAGTGTACCGGTACGTCGAACTCCTTTAGGCTTATAGTACTAGTACACATGTAGGTATGCCGTGCCTGAAGTGCCTAGAACACCTACAAATCATGCTCCACTTGCTTGGGGGTCCCACCATTTATTCTCCCACTTGTCTCTGACTTTCCTTACACATCTGCATGCCTCCCATCACCATTGTTGAAGACTTTAAAGGCAAAGACATTAATGAGGATGGGAGAGAAGGGGTCTGCCCGATGAGTTGCAGGTTAGGCTTGTCCTAACTTGTCCAAAGCCATTAAATCACCTCCCATTGATGGGAGGCCTGCACACACTTTGCGGGGGACCACCATGGATGAAATTGCAAGGCTATCTATCCATATATTCAGCATTACACAAGTTCTTTAAGGGTGGCTACTTAAACTTAGGAGTAGTCTTAGCTCAAGGAGGAAGAAGATGCATAGAGTTTTTACATTTTCTTTCATCCTTTCACTTGTATTTTATTGTAAGACTCTTGTAAGTTTCATTATTTAATTTTAATGTCATTTATTTCAAGTGCTTTACAAGTTTAGTTTAATGTTCTTGAATCTACCATTAATGCATTTACGTTTTCTTCACTTCAAGATTTAAAATGGGTATTAAATATTTTTCTTCATAGTTCAAGTTTTCTTGCATTAGTTTAAGTTTAATGCTTCTTGTCTTCATTATGTCTTTTTACCTTATGCTTTTCTTTCTTACTTTCATGAGTAGCTAGATTTTTAGTTGGCCAATCCAAGGGAGATCTCCTCTTGGGTTTTTCATTTCAACTCATTTTCTTTCCTCACTCGGTGTACGATGATTCGGTTTAATTGGGTTGAGAGTGGAAGTGGTTGTGAGTCTTTGATATTCTGTAGGCCTGGTCATGGTTTATGCTTGGATCCTCAGCATCTCGTCCCTAGCTTCCCACGAAGCAATTGTTCATCTATAAACCCTCGGAGGAAGGTTTCAAGTTGATTGGACGTTGTCATTGGAGTGAACCTTTTGGATTAGCCAACACTTATTTTTATTGTAGTTTCATTGACAAACTTCACTTACCAAAATACAAACAAAAGATTTTACATTTTTCTCTTTTTGACAAAATTACCTTCACAACTTGAACTTTCCGTCCTTGAGGAGACGACCTTGAACTACTTTTCCAAGTAAAACACAACACTCAAAAGACTCCATGCACTTGGAGAGCACTTTTATTCTCATGCATTTCATTTCATTTTGTATATTTCATTTCCACCACCATTCCGTTTTCACCAAGCATTTTTTGCGTCGTTGCCGGGGATGATGAGTCCTTAGGAACGTAACCAAAATTGTACAAGCAAGCATCCAATGTTTGTACATTGATTGACGTTTGAGTGTGGAGAACTCCTAGTACTTTTGATATGCTGTGGAGGCCAAAGTACTGTGAGCAACTTGTCGTTCGAACACCAAATCAAAAATCACAATTATAAGCACATTTATATACACACACTAAAAGAAGGTATACACACAAGTTTGACCTAAAAATTCATGGCGTCTCAGGATACGTCCCTACCCACACTTTAGATTGGTCTTCTAGGACATTCCTTACTCTACCCACTTTTTCATTTTAATCAAAAGAGTTTGTACATTTAACAAAAAGATTATTACACTTTTTACAAAAATTTTGACCCCTGGCTTTCATCTCAAGAGCACAATTTTTCACAGTTTTGTCAAAAAATAGTCTAATCCGAGTTTTTCTCTGTCTTCATGCCATTTGAACAATTAATGACTCTTCTAATTTTCTATCGCATATAACGGGTAAGCAAAGTACCAGAATAACATGGCGTCTCAAGATAATCCTTACTCTGTGCATTCACTATCCATTCTAACCGATTGAGTGCGTGACCAAAAATTGGTTCAGAACACTAATTATATTCTTTCATGTGAAAGATCCAGCCACATTGTTTAAATGCACCTAGTCTTTTGGCACAACGATGTTTAGCAAGAGTACTTCTGCCACACAGTGTTTTCACTTGCTATTCTCAGATTTTGGTTTTTCTTACCAATCTAGCCTTTCTCATTATCACAGAATGTACATCAGATGGAAAAGTGCCTAAAATTCTTAGACTAAACCAAAAAAATTTACTATCCATGCTTGCTAATCTTTAAGACACTCTATTTGGTTCTTTAACATTTTTCAGTCATAAAGATGATTGAAGCTGACTTAAAGACATGATCATCATCATAAATACTGTAAAAATTAGAAATACACGACCAAATACACAATATAATCAAGATTTTTTTAAAAAAGACACAAAATATGAGCTATAGTTCTCACCCCCAACCTAAACTCAACATTGTCACCAATATTTTGAATTTACTAGTATACAAAAAGTGGAGTTAAGATTAAAATTAGAGATATGTTCATTTGCCGATTCCTACAAGCAAAACACACAAATTAAACATCTTTGGGAAGATCTGGGTTTCGGCTAGGATGGAGACTCTTGTGCGTGAGTATGAACAGAAGCAGGACACCTATGTACAAATATAACAATAAAATGAAAATTATGAAACATAGCACTGTGTCTTCGGGGTGTGTGGTCAAGGATTTGCAGGGGATAGGTCGTTTTGCAGATAATAGAGAAAACAAAGAAGAAGAAGAAGAAGAAAAAGAGGGGAGAGGAACAACGACGGATGGGGAAAAGAAAGGGAAAGGGTTAGATGCCTTGTAAAGGCATCCTCTCAGGGCAGGTTGGGTTGGACTTTTCATGACCTGATCCTTTTTTTGTGTCGGTAGGCGCGAATCTCGAAGGAATATTCTGGATCCATTAAAATAATGGTTTCCTCATCTTTAACAAAGTTTTCAAAAAATGGTTTCAAACGTTGTCCATTGACAATAAAAATATTACCTTTTGATGGGTTTTTCACTTTCACTGTTCCATGTCCAAACACTTGGTTGACAATGTAAGACCCTATTCATCTTGATCTTAACTTACCAAGAAATAGACGGAACCTAGAATTGAATTACATAAATTTTTGTGAAGGGGAAAATGACTTTCTTACTATGTTTTTATCATGAAATATTTTCATCCTTTCCTTTGCAATTTTTGCAATGTCATATGCCTTATTCCATAGCTCTTCCAATTCATTAACCTGTAGTTTTCTTGAGATTTCAGTCTTGTCTAGGTCAAAGTTCATTGCTTTAATGACCCAGTATACTCTATGTTCCAATTTCATAGGAAGGTGACATGGTTTGCCATAGCCTAATCAATAAGAAGACATACCCAAAATTATTTTGAAAGCAGTGCGATATGCCCAAAGTGCATCATTTAGTATGAATGACCAATCCTTGCGGTTTGAGTTTACCATTTTTTTTTAAATCAGTTTGATCTCTCAATTAGCCAATTTAGTCAATCCACTAGTATGTGGATGATAAAGGGTTGCACTTTTGTGAAAAATCAAGTAATTTTTTTTTTATCAATTTTCAGAAATGACGATTGCAAAACTGAGCACCCACATCTCTTATGATGGATTTCATAATTTCAAATCGGGACAAAATATTTTCTTTTAAAAATCTGATCATTGTTTGGTGATATTTATTGCGGCATGAAATTCCTTCAACCCATTTGGGCACATAGTCTACAGCTACTAAAATATATAGATAGCCGAAGAAAGGGCAAAATGGTCCCATAAAATCGATGCCCAACAGTCAAAAATTTTAATTACTAGAATTGGTTTTAAGGGCATTATGTTTCCTTTTGAAATTCTTTTCAACCTTTGGCATCTATCTTATATTAGACAAAAGACATGAACATCATTAAAAAGTATGGGCCAATAAAATCCACACTACAAGATTTTTGCAGCGATTTTTTTAGATGAAAATAGCCACCACATGCTTCAGAATGAAAAAACAATATTACTTGTCTGCTCTCACGATTGGGGATACAACGCCTTATGATTTGATTCTTACAGTACTTAAACACGTATGGATTCTCCCAAAATAAATTACGAATCGCCCTTAGAAATTTCTTCTTATCCATCAATGTAAAGGAAGGAGGAAATGTACCAGTCATAAAGAAAGCATACCATGGTGTTTCCATGACTGTGAATAATTGTTCATCAGGGAAATTTTCATTGATTGGCAGTCCATCCTCATGAAATTCATACCTTAACCTGGACAGATGATTTTCCATTATATTCTCAACACCTTTCTTGTCTTTAATGATCAGATCAATTCTTGTAATAAAAGTATCCATCTTAAGAGCCTTGGCTTGGCATCCTTCTTTGTGAGCAAGAATTTTAATGCTACATGATCAGTGAACACAATAATAGAAGAACCAACAAGATAAGAACAAAATTTTTCCAGAGCAAAAACTACAACAAGCAATTATGTTTTAGTCGTGAAATAATTCATTTGAGCATCATTTTAAATTTTCTTCCATAGCGAATTACATAGGGTTTCTTATCCTTTCTTTGTCCCAACACAGCTCCTACAATATAATCACTCGCATCACACATTAATTCAAACAATAGAGTCCAGTCAGGAGGTTGCATTATTGGTGCAGAAATTAACATACCATTAGGCTTATCAAATGTTTTATGGCATCCTTCACTCCACACAAAAGGTATGTCTTGACTTACGAGATGACACATGGGTTTAAATATAGTACTAAAGTCTTTTATGAATCTCCTATAGAACCTTACATGTTCTAAAAATGATCAGACATCTTTAACAGTCTTGGGAGCCGATAAATTTCTAATTGGATATATTTTTACCTTGTCAATTTTCATGCATTCAGATGACACAATGTGAACTAGGACAATGTCTTGTGTTACCATGAAATGACATTTCTCCCAATTGAGCACTAGATTGGCTTTCTAGCATCTTATCAACACCTTCTCTAGGTTTGTCAAACACAAATCAAACGAGTCACCATATACAGAGAAGTCATCCATGAACACTTCCAAAAAATTCTCAACCAAGTCAATAAACATACTCAGCATGCACCTTTAAAATGTTACAGGAGGGTTACAAAGTCCAAATGGCATCCCTTTGAATGCAAAGGTGCCAAAGGGGATGTGAATGTTGTTTTCTCTTGGTCAGAATACCCATATAGGAAATAGTAGAATTCATGACCTACAATTATCTCTAAGACTTGATCAAGAAAAGGAAGACAAAAATGGTCTTTTCTAGTTACCAAATTAAGTTTTCGATAGTCTATACATATTTGCCATCTTGTGACAACTCGAGTTGGTACTAGTTCATTGACATCATTTTTGACCGCTGTGACCTCAAACTTCTTAGGCACAACTTGGGTTGGGGTAATCCATTTGCTATCAGAGATGGAAAAAATTATTCCAGCATCCAATAGTTTGAGCACCTTAGTTATCACCACTTCCTTTATGCAAGGGTTCAATCGTCGCTACATTTGCCGAGAGGGTTTTGAATCCTCTTCAAGGTATATAGTATGATTGCAGGTTAACGAGCTTATACCTTTCAAGTCAGCGATGGTCCACCTAATGGTGTTTTCATGGTGTCTAAGAACTTCAATCAGCTTAGACTCTTGCAAATCTATAAGCTTAGATAAAATTACCATTGTGTATGACTCGTCCTCCCCTAAGAATGCATATTTGTGATCAGATGGGAGGGGGTTTTAATTCAGGCTTTGAAGGCTTGACACTTGATGAGAGTGGCTTTGTGCCACTTGGTGAAATTTCTTCAAATTTGGGTGTCCATGTCCCAACAGTCTAAGTAGGGCAATTCTTTGGATTTTGATCATTATCTATTATCTCAGATGTGATAGACTCCAAGAGGCAGGATTATGCAGAGGTTCCACAAAATATATCATTCAAATGCTCGTCAATCAATGACTCAATGAAATTTATTTCTCTCCAGGGTGCTTGGAAATATTAAAAATATTATGCTCAAGAGTCATATTCCCAAAAGTTAATTTCTTGACTCCATTCCTGCAATTGATCAATGCATAGGAGGTTGCTAAGAATGGTCGACCAAGAATAACGAGAATTTGGTTATCTGAATTCATTACTAGTTGAGTGTCCAAAACAATGAAATCAACAGGAAAGAAGAAGTTGTCTACTTGAATAAGGACATCCTCCACAATACCTCTCGAGACTTTGACAGACCTGTTTACAAACTGGAGTGTAATGCAAGTGAGTTTGAGTTCACCAAGACCCAATTGTTGATAGACAGAGAAAGGGAACAAAATGACACTGACTCCAAGATCTACTAGAGCTTGTTCTATTCTGAAGTTTCCAATGACACATGATATAGTTAGATATCCAAGGTCCTTGTATTTTAGAGGGATTTTGTGTTGAAGTAGGGCACTGGCTTGTTCTGTCAAGAAGGCTTTTTTCTGCACATTTTGGCTTCTCTTGATTGTGCATAAGTCTTTTAGAAA
Organism: Ilex asprella; assembly: GCA_023539305.1. Lineage (NCBI taxonomy): Eukaryota > Viridiplantae > Streptophyta > Magnoliopsida > Aquifoliales > Aquifoliaceae > Ilex > Ilex asprella. The sequence continues at coordinate 1,618,014 of CM042202.1, read as the reverse complement.
CTTGGTATAAGAAGGAACCTACTTGATTACATCCAGAAGTGGAATATTGATTTTCACTTCTTTAAAGAGCTCATAGATTTCTGGATGATTATTCAACTTCTGTACTGTTTTGAGTCTTTAGGGAAAAAGAGCAGGAATAGGGCAAGAAGAATCTTTTTCCTTTGATGGTTCTGGCTCTTTTTCCATCAAAGGTTTAGGCTCAACTAGTTTAGGCTCAACTAGTTCAGTGTATGCGATTGACTCAGGTCTTGGCTTTGGAATTAACATGTCTCTGATGGTTTTGTCAATGACCTTTCCACTTCTCAGTGTTGTGATAGCTTAAGCTTGGTCTTATGGAGTTTCCATGATTGAAGGATTTCCCACATGAAATTTTCCTTGTGGTGGTTTTGGTTGGGCAGGAAACTTGCCCTTCTCGTGTGTGCTAATGGATTGAGTCAATTTTTGGATGAGACTTTTGATATTCTTGAAAGACTGGGTGGTCTGTGCTTTGAAATCAGTAAAAGCCTGCGTGAAATGAGTGTTGTAGTTCATTTGGGTTTGCATGAACTGGTTCAGTGTATTCTCAAGAATCCTCTTGTGTGGTGGTTGGTATGGTTGATATGTAAGAAGTTCTTGAGGTGGTGGTTGTGAATTTTGTTGTTGATTCATGGGAGTTGGTTGTCTATTTCTCCAACTGAAGTTCGGGTGATTTCACCACCCTGAATTATTTGTTTTAGAATACAGGTTTGAGTAAGCCTTGTTGAAGTTGGAAATTGAATTTGTTTGTTCCAACAAGACTTCTTTGAATGTCAAAATGGTAGGACACTCCCCAATAGGGTGTCCTGTCAGTGCACATATCCCACACACTTGTTCTATGGGAGGACCAACATCAACTTGACGTACCTTTTTCATCTTTAAAGCTTCAAGCTTTCGAGATAGGGTGGACATTTTTTCTCTTAGGTCATCATCATCTTTCAAGACATACTTACCCCTTTGGGAAGTAGATGGCTTGGTTTCAACAGTGGTTGGAGAGGCTAAGTCCCACATCTGAGAACTATCAGATATGGTGTCAAAAAAATTAAATGCCTCCTCTAGACTCGTTCCCATGAACTCTCCCTAAGCCATCATTTCAACAAACTGATGCAGTCTAGTAGGCAAAGAGCCATAGAAAAATTCTACCAAAGTTCAATTTTAAAAAGCATGGTGTGGGCAGGATTGGAGAAGATCATTGATTAGGAGAAAGTTCGGAAGACATGACATTAACTTGGTTTTGACCTTGTGGAGGTTTAGTTGAGATCATAATTTTTTCTTCTCTGTAATGGTTACGGATTGGGTCAATTTGGCTAGATGACTGTTGATATCTTCAATATTCTGTGAAGTTTGAGCTTTAAAATCATTGAATGAATGGGTAGTCTGAGTATTTGACTTTGAATAAACTGATTCATGGTGTCCTCTAAGCACCTCCTATGCGGGGGTTGATAAGGCTGATATGACTGCTGACTTTGGGGTTGTGGTGAAGGTGGACCTGGCGGCTGACTTACAGGTTTTGTGTTTTTCCAAATGAAATTCGGGTGATTCATCCACCCTGGGTATAGGTTTCAAAATAGGGATAGGAATAAGGCTTGTTAAAATTTGAAATAGCATTGGTTTGTGACTTGATCCGAAATGTGGACACCCAAGTGTAGGCGGTCAAGTTGTAGTAATAATTCGGTTAAGTCTGGAGTCGAATCCATAGGGAACTAATGTTGGTATTTCGAAGTACGCAGTGACAAAGACAAAAATGATTGAAAACCTTGAGATTTAAAGTTGTGATGTTTAGGAATTTTCCTAGGCTGAATATAAAATTCTTTCCAAGAGGATTTTCTAAACAAAAAATAAGATAATCTCAAATCTAAAAGTCACCCTTTAGCTTGAAGATCTGAACATGTAGTCAACCATCCGGTTTATTATACTTGTGCATGGGAACTCAATTGACCACCGTGTCAACATGAAGTTAAACGGAAGATAAAAATGGATTGTGAGAATTAAGAGCATGGTTCCGATGTCTTTGTAGAGGTTTACAAGAATTGACTGCGCCATGACTCAACTCGTCTACAAACAAGCAAGTGTTTCAACAAGACATCCAACTATTGTATTTGTATTCCATTCTTTAAATGAAGCACAATAATGGTGAAGATTGAAATGTAATCATGAAGATTTAGCTGAGGTACTTGCCTAGAACCAATGAGTCTTTCTATGTAAGTCAGTTGTGTCATAAAAAGTACTCACGGTGGTACAAAGTACCTTAACTTTGCTAGATGCATTCAATCATTCAATAAACAAGTGAAATATAAAGCATTAAGCATAAACAAAATGCACAAATATAACATCCGAATGATTTATACATGTCCATTACCTCTTACTAAAGAGTGAATGAGAAACTATTCACTCTTCATGGCTTTGATAATGCTAGAAAAGTGAGTGATGCTAATCCCTCCAAGTAGAGGAGTTACAAAGAAAAACACACTATGCAAGGAGCCAATCTTTGACAAAGAATGAGTGAATTATGCTATGCTCCACCCTTCACAGCTTTGGTAAATCTCTAGAAAAGTGGAAGAGTTTCACTCCTCTTAAGAAAGAAGGAAGCTTAAACCATGAAAGCGAATGAAACTAATAATGAAAGTAGAAGAAAACTAGTTACTTTTGGAGGGTTTTTGCCTCAACCAAATGATGATCTATCTTTCTCTATGCAAGATGATCTATCTTTCTGTATGCAAGTAAATGTAAATCTAAGTCTAATTCTACAATTAGCTCTAAAATTGTTACCCTTTTGAAGATCTCATAATGGGAGTATTTGTAGGCAAGGAGGAAAGGACAAGGGAGTGTGAAGGAATAGTACAAGGTCTTCAAAGTCCAAGTGAAAGTCCTAAGGTTCGGATTGAAAAGCTGCCACTTTGCAGCCTGTCTAGGGACAACGTTCAAACGTTGTCTCTTGTCTTTGCTTGATGGGCGTTCGAATGCCAGATGGAGTTTGAACCTCCTACTCAAGTGGCCTATGTTCTTCTGTGATAGCAACTTCCACACGCCAGGTACCATTGCCCTTGCACTCAGCAGCCTGGTCCTCATTAACTCAGGCTAACGTTCGAATGTGGATTGGCGTTCGAACGTGGTACTCAAGTACCTCTGTTTTTTTTTCTTCTTAGCCACAACACACCATGTATCATCACTTAAGCAGTCTGGTCTTCAAATAATTCAAGAGAATGTTCAAACATGGATTGGCATTCGAACGTTCATGCCTTGTGTCATGTTTCTCCAATTTTCTTCCAAAACATGTTCGTGTTGCATGAAAGCTTGATATTCTTTGTCTTTGGGCCCTTGTACAATTTATGTCCTAAAATGTTATCATTGAAACTCTATCAAAGCATAATTAGTCTTAAAATGGCAAAGTAATATGATCATTTTAACTACTAATCATTTTGTTCCATCAAGACCTCTTTAAATGCTGGAATGGTGGGACATTCCCTTGTGGGATGTCCTGACAATGCACAGATTCCTCACAATTGATCAGTGGGTGACATAACAGATACTTCCTTGAATATCTTCATCTCTAAAGCATCAAGCTTTTGAGACAAAGTGGCCATTCTGGCCCTTAGGTCATCATCCTCTTTTAACTTGTATTTATCTCCTTGGGATGAAGATGACTTGGTTTCCACAATATTTGGTGAGGTCGAGTACCATATTTAGGAACTCTCAGAAATGTTATCAAAAAACTCGAACACCTCATTGGGACTCTGACCCATGAATATCCCTTGAGCCATCATTCAATAACCTGATGCAGTGCGGACAGGAGGACATCATAAAGTATACCAACTAAGGTCCAACTCTCAAATGCATGAAGTGGGAAAGCTTGGAGAAGATCCTTAAATCTCTCCCTACATTGATAAAAAGTTTCTCCTTTCACAAAAAAAATTATGATTTGATGTATCAATGCATTAGTGATGAAAGCGTAATATTGCATATTTAACGGCCTCATTACATATATTTTAACTTAACTTTGCATTTAATTACTCAGAGTTAGTCGAATTTACAAATAATGTTGAAATTTTGATGTTGCAGTTAGCAGTACCTAGGTTGTCCCCATTTTTGACCATGATCCACTTCGAATCTGAAAAAGTGAAAAACATAAAAATTGTAGATCTGGATGTCCTCTATGTTGTGTCAAAATTTCAGCTTCATCGAAAGGTGAGATCTAAAGTTATAAAAAATTTATGAAAACTGGTCCAAAGCTTGCATCCCCTTTACGAACTACCGATAGAAGGAAACCAAAACCTACTGGTAGGTTTTGTCATCGACCTACTGATAGGTTTTACCTAGAAATGCCAGAAAGCTGCAATCTCTTCTTGAACTTACTCTGTGGGCCCACTTCTAATTCTTCCACACATCCCCTGACATACTTTACATTCAAGCATGCCTCCCTATACCTAGGATTGGACTTTGGAAGAAAAATCATGGAAAAGGAAGAGAGAGAAAGAGGGAGGAATGTGAGTTGCAGGCTTGGCTTGTCCTTGCCTGTGCAAGTGTCAAATCAATTCCCATTGATGGGAAGTCTTCTCTCACAGACCATAGGGGGCTGATGGACCAAAATGAAGGATTCTTACACCATTGTTCAGATAGAGAAGCTTTTAGAGAGAGAAGGTCCAAGGAAAAAGACATAGTTTTAGAGAGAGAATTTGGATTTTTGCATTTTCTTACACATTTCACTTGTAGTAAGCTGTAACACTCATGTAATCTTCATTTCTAGCTCTTTAATCTTAGTCATTTTATGTGCATTTCATGTTTAGTTATGTATTCTTGAATCTACCATGGTTACATTTGAGTTTTTCCATCCAAGTTGTACATATGGGTATTAAATGCACTTGTATTTGCATTAATACAAGTTTTAATCTTCATTTCTTTACCATGTCTCTTTACATTATGCATGTGTTTGCTTTAATTATGAGTAGCTAAGTTTTAGTTAACTAATCCAAGGGAGATTTCTCCTTGGGTATGCTATATCAACTCTCGTTCATTCCTCGTAGTGTAAAGTGTTTGGTTTGACTAGATTGAGTGTCGACGTGGTTGTGAGCTCTTGATACACTATAGACTTATGACGTCCCAAAAATTGGGGGTCCTTTGTCAACCCGTTGATCACCCATCAACCCGCAAAAATACTCATGGATACCATGTAACTCGATATTACACGTCATGCTCCATTTACAGGGATCCATAATTTAACCAAATTCGGATAGAGTCTCCTTTGTACTGAGAGCTTTACCCAAAACACAACCTATGCATCATACAATCATATGACCCATCCGAGGTCCAATATACAACATTGACCATATCGAGTCCATTTATCCATACTCATATAACAACATTTAATCACATGACCCATTCGAGGTCCAATACATCAATTCATACTCCCACATTATGTGTAACACCCCAAATACCCCTTGGACGGCATTACATTCTAAAGACCATTTACAATCATGAGAGCAACTACATAACTTCATATCCAAAAAGGATTTGCTTCATCATTCAAGCATATACAATAATATCCAAAAGAATATGCCCAACAATGGCATTTACATTTTCAAAAGAATATCAAAGTAAATCTTGCAGCGGAATACAAAATAAACTAGACTTCTCAGTGTACAAAAAGGTATCCTAGTCTAGTGCAAAAGAAAAAGGGGTCGCTCTATTCGTCCACCTCGGGATCCACACTCCCATCAATTGGAGTCTCCCACGGGGCAGCCTCCTCGGCTCCTAACTCCTCCTCAAGTACATAATTTGAAAAAAATTAGCAGTAGGGGGTGAGCACGAAGCTCTGTAGAAAATTTCTCCCAAACCCAAACAAGGTTTAGAAAACATTTAAAATTCGGTCGGTCTCATTTCGTAAATATCATATATAACTTTTTGAAGGAAAACAGGACATTTTAAATAGATCTCAAGTTTAATCGGAAGCAATAATCAGCGGAAAAGAATAAAGTAAATTTTGCAACAATAACCATTTCAAACTTTAAGTCATCTAAGAAGGGCGTCTTCCGATGCATTGTCCCATACCAATGCACCGACAAGAACGACCCCTTCACAATCCCATGTGTATTGGTTCATCCCCGTACTATGTATATTGATTGCTTCTCCTGAATCTACCCAACAATTATACCTAGTCCACGAATCACAATCACAATCACAATCACAAGCACTTTAGAAAAGGGCATCTACCATCTCAATGGCAGTGACGAGTCCCTTCCTAGGAAAAGTATACTATCCCTCGTTCGAACTCCAGTGAACGATAGTGGTTTCATTACCAAATGACAACCCACTACAAGTGCTGGAAAACTATCTCACCCCCACTGGGATAGACTAACCTCTAACACTCTACGACATCTCTTAAAGGCAATCCAAATCCATCACAACAGCCATACAAATGAGGAAACTAAAATATACTCAACTCACAATACCATAGAATAATTAAGGAACAATGCAAAAGAGATCATCATAACATCATTTTGTTATATAATATCAAACACTAAGTTTTGAAAGTAGGAACTGATTAGCACATAACTTTGTATATATGGCTTTGAAAGACCCTCCCATACCACTTGGGATGAAAGGAGTTCAAAAGATAGTTTGAAGGTAGCTCAGGAGCAAAAAAATCAAGAAATTCAGATAAGGTAATAGAAGGGTACTGGTACCGGTACCTTATACAGGAAAACCCATTTTTCTTAAAACCAAGGTTGGAAAACGAAATACCCAACCATCAAAATGTTCAAAGCATGGCATTTTTTGCAAAAAAGTCAAGAATCATGTAGTAAATAGCATATATAGGTGAAGACAAGTGAAAGACATACATATATATATACAACCCTAACCTCAATGTATGAGCAATTGGGAGAAAAACCCCTACCTCAATGCTCAAGAGCTTCAGCCAAATACCCAAGCTTCAAAGACTCCTTTCCTCTCCCTTCTTTCCCCTTTAGACTCCTCCTTGGGTTCCAAAGGTATGGGTGAGAGGGTATGGAAGAGTGTACTGAAAGGTTAAGGGAAAGGTGTTTTTGAATCCTACGGTTTGGTCTTCTAATTTGGTTGTAAATCTCTTAATGGGTGTGTTCTTGATCCTCTTCTCTTTCTCTCTTAAGCTTTCTAGGGTTTGGAATGGTATATTGACGGCTAAGGAGGCAGACTAAAGTATTTATAGGCCTAAAAATGTGACCTAGATTGCGATATTGAATTATCGGGTGTACCGGTACCCGGTACCGGTACCCAAAACCTACTAGAATCAGGGTACCGCTACTCGGTACCGGTACGCTTCAGCGGACAGATTTTTTCTCCGACTTCCAAGGCAGTTTTGACCCATTTGGAGGTCAAATTGAAAAAGTTTCATGAGATACACTTTTGTAGCCCTAGATGTCTACTATCTACTGTAAAAATTTCAGATCAATTGGACATAAGAATAAAAAGTTATGGCCAAAATACTAAGAGGTTTTCAAAATATTTTCTACCCCAAATTTACGTAAAGTGTGTTTTTATTCCGGAGTACTTCCAAGCTTCCAATGCACCTCATATTACATTTTTCAAATATTTATTTCTAATGTTTCAAACTAAGTGATTCATTTTTACATCATTATATATATAAAAGAACTACTAAACTAGTATATTACTATATTGCTATACGCATGTGGGGTATTACAATCCACCCCCTTAAAGAAAGTTTCGTCTTGAAACTTAACTCAAGTAGCGAACAAAAATGGATACTTCTCCCGTATTTCTTGCTCCGGTTCCCAAGTAGCATCCTCCACTCCATGGTGTTGCCACAAAACCTTTACCAATCTTATAACTTTGTTGCGAAGCACTTTTTCCTTGGCGTCAAGAATCTGCGTCGGTTGTTCTTCATATGTTGCCCCATCTTGAATTTTTATATCCTCCAAGTTCACGACCGGCGTTGTATCCGATTGACACTTCCTCAACATTGACACATGGAACACATCGTGTACACCTGACAACTGGGCTGGTAATAGTAACTGATACGCCGTTTTTCCCACAACTTTAATCACTTCAAAGGGTCCGGTATATCTTGGCGCTAATTTCCCTTTTTTGCCAAATCGAAATACTCCTTTCTTAGGTGACACCATGAGGAACACATAGTCCCCCTCTTGAAATTCCAATGGTCTTCGTCTTCGATCCGCATAGCTTTTCTGTCTACTTTGTGTCGTGCGTAGTCTCTCCCGGATTAATTGGATCTTCTCCGTAGTCTCTCGAACAATATCCGGCCCGACCAAGTTACTTTCTCCGGCTTCCAACCACAAGTAGGAGATCTACACGGTCTTCCATTTAAGGCTTCATAAGGTGCCATTCCGATGCTTGTCTGATAGCTATTGTTGTATGCAAATTCCACCAATGGCAAATGATCACTCCAACTCCCTTTGAAGTCCAATGCGCAAACACGTAGCATATCCTCCACAATCTGTATCATCCTTTCAGATTGGCCATCTGTTTGGGGATGAAAAGCCGTACTGAAGTGTAATTTTGTGCCCATCGCTTGTTGTAGACTCTGCCAAAATCGCGCCACAATAGAGAGCGGAACTCCATGTAACCTCACTATCTCACAGATATACAACTGGCTCAAAGTCTCGAATGTATCCGTGGTCTTCATACCCAAAAAGTGAGCGGACTTGGTGAGTCTATCCACAATGACCCACACTGCATTATGCCCGCGCGATGTCCATGGTAAACCCGACATGAAGTCCATGGTGATGTGATCTCACTTCCACTCTGGGATAGGTAAAGATTGTAGGACTCCTCCGGGCTTTTGATGCTCAATCTTCACCTGCTGGCACACTGCACATTTTTTCACATACTTGGTCACATCCTGCTTCATTTTCCTCCACCAGTACTGACGCTTCATGTCCCTATACATCTTTGTGCTACCGGGGTGAATAGCAAACTTAGAGTGATGACACTCTCCGAGTATCTCCTCCTTTAGGGACGAATTATCGGGAACAAACAGCTTCTCACCATATCTTAATTCTCCATTCTTCAACGTCCATCCTTCCATCGTTTCTCCATTCCTCACTCTGACTCGAATCGACTCGAGTTCTGGATCCAAGCATTGTAACTCCACCACCCGACGTTGAAGAGTAGGTTGAGCTACAAGGTTGAACAAGCATGGGAGAGATCCATCCGCTCCAACCCATAGATCATAATCTCCAAGGGCATTCCTCATCTTCCATTTACCTAAAAAGGATTTACTTCATCATTCAAGCATATACAATAATATCCAAAAGAATATGCCCAACAATGGCATTTACATCTCCAAAAGAATATCAAAGTAAATCTTGCAGCGAAATACAAAATAAACTAGACTTCTCAGTGTACCAAAAGGGTATCCTAGTCTAGTGCAAAAGAAAAAGGGGTCGCTCTATGCGTCCACCTCGGGATCGACACTCCCATAAATTGGAGTCTCCCACGGGGCGGCCTCCTCGGCTCCTAACTCCTCCTCAAGTACATAATCTGAAAAAAATTAGCAGTAGGGGGTGAGCACGAAGCTCTGTAGAAAATTTCTCCCAAACCCAAACAAAGTTTAGAAAATATTTAAAACTCGGTCGGTCTCATTTCGCAAATATCATATATAACTTTTTGAAGGAAAACAGGACATTTTAAATAGATCTCAAGTTTAATCGGTAGCAATAATCAACGGAAAAGAATAAAGTAAATTTCACAACAATAACCATTTCAAACTTTAAGTCGTTTAAGAAGGACGTCTTCCGATGCATTGTCCCATACCAATGCACCGGCATGAACGACCCACTCACAATCCCATGTATATTGGTTCATCCCGTACTATGTATGTTGATTACTTCTCCTGAATCTACCCAACGATTATACCTAGTCCACCAATCACAATCACAATCACAAGTACTTTAGAAAAGGGCGTCTACCATCTCGATGGCAGTGACGAGTCCCTTCCTAGGAAAAGTATACTATCCCTCGTTCGAACTCCAGTGAACGATAATGGTTTCATTACCAAATGATAACCCACTACAAGTGCTAGGAAACCATCTCACCCCCACTGGGATAGACTAGCCTCTAACACTCTACGGCATCTCTCGAAGGCAATCCAAGTCCATCACAACAACCATACAAATGAGGAAACTAAAATATACTCAACTCACATTACCATAGAATAATTAAGGAACAATGCACAAGAGAACATCATAACATCATTTTGTTATATAATATCAAACACTAAGTTTTGAAAGTGGAAAGTGATTAGCACACAACTTTGTATATATGGCTTTGAAAGACCCTCCCATACCACTTGGGATGAAAGAAGTTTAAAAGATAGTTTGAAGGTAGCTCAGGAGCAAAGAAATCAAGAAATTCAGATAAGGAAACAAAACGGTACTGGTACCTACTGGAATAGTGGTACCGGTACTCAGTACCGGTACCTTATAGAGGAAAACCCATTTTTCTTAAAACCAAGGTTGAAAAACGAAATACCCAACCATCAAAATGTTCAAAACATAGCATTTATTGCAAAAATGTCAAGAATCGTGTAGTAAATAGCATATATTGGTGAAGACAAGTGAAAGACATACATATATATATATATACAACCCTAACCTCAATGTATGAGCAATTGGGAGAAAAACCCCTACCTCAATGCTCAAGAGCTTTAGCCAAATACCTAAGCTTCAAAGACTCCTTTCCTCTCCCTTCTTTCCCCTTTAGACTCCTCATTGGGTTCCAAAGGTATGGGTGGGAGGGTATGGAAGAGTGTAATGAAAGGTTAGGAGAAGGGTGTTCTTGAAACCTAGGGTTTGATCTTCTAATTTGGTTGTAAATCTCTTAATGGGTGTGTTCTTGATCCTCCTCTCTTTCTCTCTTAAGCTTTCTAGGGTTTGAAATGATGTATTGACGGCTAAGGAGGCGGACTAAAGTATTTGTAGGCCCCAAAATGTGACCTAGATCGCGATCCTGAATTATTGGGTGTACCGGTACCATATGGTACCGGTACCTAGTACCGGTACCCAAAACCTACTGAAATCGGGGTACCGGTACTCGGCACCGGTACGCTTCAGCGGATAGATTTTTCCTCCGACTTCCAAGGATGTTTTGACCCATTTAGAGGTCGAATTGAAAATTTTTCATGAGACACATTTTTTTATTCCTAGATGTCTACTATCTACTGTAAACATTTCAGATCAATTGGACATAAGGATAAAAAGTTATGGCCAAAATACTAAGAGATGTCCAAAATATTTTCTACCCGAAATTTACGTAAAGTGTGTTTTTATTCCGGAGTACTTCCAAGCTTCCAATGCACCTCATATTACCTTTCCTAAATATTTATTTCTATTGTTTCAACCTATGTGATTCATTTTTACATCATTATATATATAAAAGAACTACTAAACTAGTATATTACTATATTACTATACGCATGTGGGGTATTATATTATGATTTTATGCATTAAATATAGTTAATACAAGTTGAAAATTAAAATTCTTTTGCACACATTACATACCCAAAAACTAACTTTGCTAAAGTTTTACCAAAAGGGACTAAAAGCCACAAGTCGGTCTTTCTTCGTCACAGGGGCCACGAATAGGCACCGTCCAATGGCGTGTATCCCCCACCTAAAATATTTTCCCGTATAGGGTGAGCTATGCTCAACAGAGTATCTCCTACAGACACTACTCCTTAACCTAGATCAATATCAAATGTGTACATGCAACAATCAACAACCATTATCCATTGCGAACAAGAACATGTAATTCAAGATTGGAATTCTATCATGTCATGTCAAGTTATAAGATGATACTCACTCATGCACTTTAACTCGAGTCCTCATCGACTCCCACAACATAATATAATGCACGTGTGTAGTACATTTGTCATTGATGAAATACATCAAATAATTATTTGAAATAAAAGTCATGTGTTTATAAAACCAAGTCATTGTTGGATGTTACATATCAAATGAGTATTTTTATAAAATAAAATCTTGTGTCTTCAATGGGCAACGAATTTTGGTATCACACCACCAATTTCGTACGCCATTACACTCTTTTGGAATTTCACCTCTAAGGAATGTATGAACCAAGTAGTCGGGTCTTGCACCCAAAGAAGAATCTAGCCATTCTTGTTATACCCAACACAAGTTTTTTATGCAATCATGCAAATTATCCGGATCTTCGATCCAACCTTCATGAGTCCACTTATCAAACACCAAGGATGGTGTTTGATCAACCATGCACCCACAACTACACTCATGCCTTGTGTCCATGAATGTGATGCCAATGTTATGCCCAAGATGCAATGAATACCAAATGAGTAATTTAACTGTATATCAATATACCAAGGCCAATTATATCAAGTGAATATAATTTTCTTTATCCATCACAATGAAAATATATCAATAAACATATATCAAAATTTTATAATCTATGTCAATGACACACTTTATTCACAAAGGCACAACATAAACACATAGCATGCCCACCATTACCAAATTTCAAGAATTACACAAGTAACTTCCCTACATCAAACCCAAGCTAGGAATTGATTGAAGCCATTTCTCTACACCTAACCCTTTCCTATGGACACCATAGTATGGGAATAAACCAAAGTAGGAAGGAACCCTACCTCTTGAGGCGCAAAATGAAGGGTAGAACCGTCTAGAACACCAACCACAACTCTAAACTCTTGATTTCTCAAAATATCTTCTTTGGATCTTCAGTGAAATCCTTCGTTTTTGGTATGTAAGTGTAGCTCTCATCAAGGAGATCGACTTTGATTCTTTGCTCGAGTTGATTCGAGCGATGAAGCTTCGTATATCGTAGCGATAAGTTATGAAATCTCACTTTTTATCTCTTTTTCATCTACTCTCTTCTTCACATGTTTACACAATGATTTTAGAAGATATTTCTTCCAAAAATTTTTATTTTTACTGATATTTGTAGCCCTTGATGCTTGGTGCACGTTGCGCCACACACCTCCCCTTGTCCGGGTCCGTTTTCACTCCAAAATGATTAATTTCATCCCGGTTTAAGTTCAAACTATTTTTATTTCCTTTAATTATAAGAAAATTTTATAAATTTTATTTTTGGGGACTATGGTGAGGTCACCCAACACCCATTTATCTCGTAAAACGTTTAAAATTCGACTATCTCGAAATTCGACAAATATTTTCTAAGCAACTCAGTTTCGTGATACGAATCCAACGGTGAAGTCCGTTGCCTCATCCGAGATCTAGAAAAATACTTATTTTAAATCTGAATTATAGTATCAAATTACTATTTTACCCTTTTTCAGAAAAAGTTTAAATTTACCCGGATTTTACCTTAAAAGAATCTCATCCCCTAAATTCACACACACATGTATCTTCAACCACATGTATATGCGACAAGTATATCATACTCATAACTACAAAAAAGCACCTTCAGCCATATGCATATGCGACAAGAATTTCATCCCCTAAATTCACACACACATTGGTGCGGATAGTGTCCTCGCACTCCCATGTCGCCTCCTCCACTGCTCGGTGCTGCCACAACACCTTCACTAGCCTTATGGTCTTGTCTCGTAAAAATTGATCCCGGCTATCCATGATACACACCAGTCCCCTCCTCGAAGGTCCCATCCGCATCAACAGCAAGATTGCCCCAATCCACCATATGAGTTAGATCTGGGGTGTATTTTTGGAGCTTGGAGATATGGAATACCACGTGAACACCCGATAGATTTGACGGTAATGCCAACTGATAAGTAACTTTACCCACCCTCTCAAGTACTTCGAAGGGCCCGATATACCTTGGCGAAAGCTTTCCCTGCTTGTTGAACTTGACAACTCCTATTTTAGGTATCACTTTCGAGAAGACTTGATCTTCTACCTCAAACTCTAGAGGTTGCCGCAGTTTGTCAGTGTAGCTCTTCTGTCGGCTTTGAGTCGTGAGAAGATGCGTCCGTATCAAGTCCACCTTCTTCGAGGTGTCTCTAACCAATTTCAAACCCGTAGAGGGCCTCTCTCCTACCTATGTCCAAAAATTAGAGAATGACAAGACCTCCTATATAGTACCTCATAGGGTGTTATATGTATGCTCGCCTAATAACTATTGTTGTAGGCGAACTCCACTAAGGGTAGATGCTCTTTCCAACTACCCTTGAGATCTAGGACACATGCCCGTAGCATGTCCTCTAAAGTTTGGATGGTCCTCTTCGATTGACCGTCCATTTGGAGATGAAAAGTGATTGGTTGAAAACGTTGTTGTTCCTAAACTCCTAACATGAACCCTCAAATATGTATATGGCTTATGTGTGTGGGTGAGTGTTACTCTCACTCGGATTCATGCAAGAGAAAGGGCAACGAAATGGTGGTGATGCAATGAACAAAATGTACAATGAAATGAAATGTGTGTATGGTGAACAAAAGTGCTCCCCAATTACAAGGAGTCTTTTGTGTGTCGTTATTTTACTTGAAAAAGTATTCCAAGGTTGTCTCCTCAGGGAAGGAAAGTTCAAGTTGTGTGAAAGTGATTTTGTGAAAGAGAAAAAGTGTAAAATCTTTTGGTTTGTGTTTTGTTGATTGAAGTTTGGACTAAAATGAAATAAAACAAGTGTTGGCCAATTCAAAGGTTTACTCCAATGAGGATGCCAATTCAACTCAAAGCCTTCCTCCAATGATGCATAGATGAACGATTGATTCATGGGAAACTTGGGACAAGATGGTGAGGATCCAAGCATAAACTGTGACTAGGCCTACAGAATATCAAGGACTCACAACCATGTCCACACTCAACCCAGTCAAACCGAACCACCGTACATCGAGGGGAGGAAAGAAGAAGAGTTAAAATGGAATACTCAAGGGGAGGTCTCCCTTGGATTACCCAACTTAAAATCTAACTACTCATGCATAAAGGAAAGACAAGCATAATTTAAATGGACATAATGAGGAAATGAAGTATGGAACTTGAACTAATACAAGAAAAATTAGACTAAGAAGAAAGAAATATAATACCCATTTCAAAACTAAAAATAAAGAAAAATTAACACAAAAATGGTAGAAACAAGAACATGTAACTAAACTTGCCATATACTTGAAATGAATGAGATTAAAGTGCAAGAGTTAAGGATTAGAAGAGTCTTACAATAAACTACAAGTGAAAAGATGGAAGAAAATGCTAAAACATAAATTTCTCACACTATGGCACTATTCATCATCTTTTTCCATAGGAGCTTTCTAAGCTTAGGTAGCCACACTTGAAATGGTTGTGTAATGTTGAATATAATGTTGGAGGACCTTCAATTTTTGTGCATGGTGGTCCTTAGGGTCTGTGTGAAAGGTTTCTCATCAATAAGGGGCTGAATTGAATACGTTAGATAGGCTAGGAAGAGCCTAATCTGCAACTCCCAGGCAGCCCCCTTCTCTCCCATGCTTCATTAATGCCAAGCCTCCAAAAGTCTTCAACTAGGGTGTGGAGGGGATGTTCTTGTGTAAGGAATGTCAGAGAACAAGTGGGAGAAGTGTTGGTGGGACCCCCAAGCAAGTGGAGCTTGAATGAAGGCGTTCTGGGCATTTTGGGCATCAACTACTGGTACCTCGTGGAATAACTACCGGTAGTTATGACTCCAGTAGCCAGCTGCTACCGGTATGGTGTAACGGTACTATTATGCTTCGGACCAGTATTCATAGAATTGTCATAACTTTTGATTCAACCGTCCGATTGAGCTAAAATGTTGACACAATATAGAAGACATCCAAATCTACAACTTTCATGTTTTTCACTCTCTGAGATTCGAAGTAGATCATGGTCAAAATGGAGGAAAATCGAGGCTCTGCTTTCAAATGATGTGGCAGCAGGTGCCTTTGTTCCCAAGCACCAATACCTCCTTGATTTCTTCACTTTTAAGCCTCCAAATCTTCATGTATTGTGTCCATGTCTTCACCACACATCGAACATAGTTGCAAGGTCCCAAAATCAATTATTTAAGCTATAACAACATGCAACATCAAAATTTCAACATTAATCATGATTTCAGCTAACTCTAAGTACTTAGATGCAAAAGTTGAGTTAAAATGCATGTAATGAGGCCTTCAAATATGAAATATTATGTGCTCATCAAAAAGTAGTGCTCATCATCAACTGTGTTCCCATAGCTCACTGAAAACTCTCCAAAAAATGAGCTGTAAACCTAGGTTCTCGATCCGATACTATAGATACGGGCCACTATCACCCATACCGCGTCATGCCCTCACGATGTTCGTGGCAAATGGGTCACAAAATCTATCGTGATATGCTCTCACTTTCACTCAGCTACCTCCAAATGCTGGAGTAACCTAATTGGTCTCTGGTGTTTAGCCTTCACCTGCTGACACATGAGACATCACTAAAAAAATTCTCAACGTATTTCTTCATTCTGCTCCAATAATACTGGCGACAAACATTTTGGTACATCTTCGTGCCACCTGGATGCACAACAAAACAGGAGCAATGGAACTCTCTAAGGATCTCCTCTCTCAACTTCACAGACTGGGGAACCACCATTTTTTCCTAAAATCGAAGACTAACATCCGTATGAATGGTCCAACCCTCGTCACTTGTACCTAACTTTACTCGGCCCCTAATGGACAAAATCTCTATATCCTGACCCTGGGACTTGATCACTCTGCTCAGTAGGGAAGACGTAGCCACCAAACTCCCAAAGTGCCTTATGCTTGACCTATGTAGTGCAGCCCGAACTGTCCCATAGTCTCGAGCATCTGCCACTCCTAGGAAGACACACTAGTCAAGACTCCCCGTAACTTTCGATTAAGTGCATCAGCCACTACATTTGCCTTACCAAGATAGAAATACAAAGTGAAGTCATAGTCCTTCAGATACTCCATCTACTTGTATTGCCTCATGTTGAGGTCCTGCTGTGTAAAGATACTCTTCAGATTTTTATGGTCCGAAAACACCTCGAACTGCTCATCGTATAGATAGTGGCGCCAAGACTTCAAGGCAAAGACTATGGCCGCCAACTCCATGTCATGCATAGGATAGTTCTGCTTGTGATTCTGTAACTGTCGAGAACCATAAGCCACCACCTTTCCCGATTGCATCAAAAAATAACCAAGTCCATCCTTCAAGGCATCACAATACACTGTGTACCTCTGTCACCTTATCGGGACTATCAAAATAGGGGCAGAAGTAAGCCTCCTCTTCAACTCCTGGAATTCTCTCTCACACGAATCATTCCACTCAAACTAGACCTCTTTCCAGGTCAACTTGGTCATAGGTACAGCTAATCGAGAGAAGTGCTCAATGAACCTCCGGTAGGACCCTATTAATCTCAAGAAACTGTGTATCTCAAAAACTGACTTCGCCCTCTCCCAATTTATGGCAGCTGGTGACTTTGTTCCCAAGCACCAATATCTCCTTGATTTATTCACTTTTAAGCCTCCAAATCTTCTTGTATTGTGTTCATGTCTTCACCACACATCCATCATAGTTGCAAGGTCCCAAAATCAATTATTTAAGCTATAAAAACATACAACATCAAAATTTCAACATTAATCATAATTTCGGCTAACTCTAAGTACTTAGATGCAAAAGTTGAGTTAAAATGCATGTAATGAGGCCTTCAAATATGAAATATTATGTGCTCATCAAAAAGTAGTGCTCATCATCAACTGTGTCCCCATGGCTCGCTGGAAACTCTCCAAAAAATGAGCTGTAAACCTAGGTTCTTGATCCGATAGTATAGATACGGGCACTCCATGTAACCTGACAATCTCCCGTATATACAACCTACAACATTCCTCTGCTGTGAAGGTCATCCACATTGTCAAAAAGTGTGCCGACTTTGTAAGTCGGTCCACTATCACCCATACTGCGTCATGCCCTCGCTATGTTCGTGGCAAGTGGGTCACAAAATCCTTTGTGACATGCTCCCACTTCCACTCAGCTACCTCCAAAGGCTGGAGTAACCTTACTGGTCTCTGGTGTTTAGCCTTCACCTGCTGACACGTGAGACATCGACTAAAAAAATTCTCAACGTATTTCTTCATTCCACTCTAATAATACTGGCGACAAAGATCTTGGTACATCTTCGTGCCATCTGGATGCACAACAAAACAGGAGCAATGGAACTCTTTAAGGATCTCCTCTCTCTACTCCGCAGACTGGGGAACCACCATTTTTCCCGTAAATCGAAGACTAACATCCGTATGAATGGTCCAACCCTCGTCACTTGTACCTAACTATACTCGGCCCCTAATGGACAAAATCTCTGTATCCTGCCCCTGGGACTTGATCACTCTGCTCAGTAGGGATGACGTAGCCACCAAAATCGCAAAGTGCCTTATGCTTGACCCATGTAGTGTAGCCCGAACTATCCCATAGTCTTGAGCATTTGCCACTCCTAGGAAGCCACACTAGCCAAGACTCCCCGTGACTTTCGGCTGAGTGCATCAGCCACCATATTTGCCTTACTGGGATGGTAATGAAAAGTGAAGTTATAGTCCTTCAGATACTCCATCTACTTGCATTGCCTCATGTTGAGGTCCCGCTGTGTAAATATACTCTTCAGATTTTTATGGTCCAAAAACACTTCGAATTTCTCATCGTATAGATAGTGGCGCCAAGCCTTCAAGGCAAAGACTATGGCCACCAACTCCATGTCATGCGTAGGATAGTTTTGCTCGTGATTCTGTAACTTTCGAGAACCATAAGCCACCACCTTTTCCGATTGCATCAAAACATAACCAAGTCCATCCTTCAAGGCATCACAATACACTGTGTACCTTTGTCCCCTTTTTGGGCCTATCAAAATAGGGGCAGAAGTAAGCCTCCTCTTCAACTCCTGGAATGCTATCTCACACGAATCATTCCACTCAAACTTGATCTCTTTCTGGGTCAACTTGTTCATAGGTGCAGCGAATCGAGAGAAGTGCTCAATTAACCTCCGGTAGTACCCTATTAATCTTAAGAAACTACGTATCTCAAAAAATGACTTGGGCCTTTCCCAATTCATGAATGCCTCAACCTTCTCCGGGTCCATGGATACACCTAAAGCCGTTACCACGAGTCCTAAAAATTTTACCTTTGTAAGCCAAAATATACACTTGCTAAATTTGGCGCATAACTGATGGTCGCTCAAGGTCTGGAGAACAACCTTAAAGTGACCTTCATACTCTACCTCAGACTTGGAGTAGATCAAGATGTCGTTAACAAAGACTACGACAAACTGATCTAGGTAAGGTTGGAACACCTTATGCATGAGATCCTTGCATGCCGCCAGGGTATTCATCAATCCAAAAGGTATGACGGTAAACTCAAAATTCCTATACCGCTTCCTAAACGCAATCTTAGGGATATCTGCCTTCATAACCCTTAACTGATGGTAACCCGTGCGGAGATCTATCTTGGAGAAAACCTGCGCCCCTCTGAGATGATCAAATAAATCATCAATCCTTGGCTAAGGGTACCTATTCTTGATACTAACCCGATTTAATTGTCGGTAGTCTATGCATAGTCAAAGGGTCTTATCTTTTTTCTCGGCAAACAACACCAGAGTTGCTCAAGGTGAAGTGCTCGATCTAATAAAGCCCATTTCCAACAATTCCTATAATTAGACCTTGAGTTCTCGCATCTCAACAGGCGCCATCCTATGTAAAGTCAGAGAAATTACCGAGGTACAACTCAATGGTGAAGTCACCATCTTTATGTGGAGGTAATCCCAGTAGTTCTTCCAGAAAGACATCCTCATACTCACAAACCACCCGAGGTAAACCTAACTCTTGCCTCAACTCGTCCTCCAAGGTAAGGCTTGCTAGCCAACCTATCAACTGCCCATGCCAATGGGAGTCATACACCACTTGGGGCAAAGCATCATGCTTTTCCCTTAGAACTTGAAACAAACACCCTTCAATGTGTTGGCAATAACCCTCTTACGATCATAATCAATAACGACTCGGTGTGCCACCAACCAATCTATCCCAAGGATGACATTAAACTCCAAAATGTCCTTGACCCTAAGGTCCATGATGAGTAAAATCCCCTAGATTTCTAACTCACAACCCTGACATATTTGATCAGCACACACCCTAGTCCCTAAGGGAGAACTTACATACAATGACTCTTCCAAGGTTCCAACCTCTAAGCTCAAATCCCTCACACAAGTCAAATAATAATAGAGCACTAACTTAGTATCCCAAAGTAGGGATCAAAGTTGAACATTTTAGATTTCTCTCATTGTCTCACTAGTTGAGCGTGTGCTACCAATCGTAGACATTTACACCTTGAACTATTCCAAACATTCCCTTTCTAACCCCAATGTTATGTTTTCTAACCGTAGTGTCTCATTCTTATATACATTTAATCATGCATATAATCTAATAATACATAGCACGTAACATTTAATACATTTAACAAGCAATGCACATTTAATGCAATGGTCTAGACTCATATCCATCAAGCCCTAGGTAAATCGTAAACCTAGGCTCTGATACCAAGCTGTGACGCCCCAAAAATCTGGGGTCTTTTGTCAACCCGTTGATCACCCATCAACCCGGAGAAATACTCATGGATAATGTGTAACTTGACATCACACGTCATGCCCCATTAACCAGGATCCATAATTTAACAAAATTCAGACAGAGTCTCCTTTGTACGGGGAGTTCTACCCAAAACACAACTTGTGCATCATACAATCACATGACCCATCCGAGGTCCAATTTACATCAATTCATACTCTCACATCATAATTTTATGCAATCAAGATTGGAATTCTATCATGTCATGTCAAGTTATAAGATGATCCTCACTTATGCACTTTAACCCGAATCCTTATCGACTCCCACAACACAGTACAATACACGTGTGTAATACATTTGTCATTAATGAAATACATCCAATGATTGTTTGAAATAAAAGTCACGTGTTTATAAAACCAAGTCATTGTTGGATGTTGCATATCAAATGAGCATTTTTGTAAAACAAAATCTTATGTCTTTATTGGGCAACGGATTTTAGAATCACATTGCTAGTTCTATACACCATTACACTTTTTTTGGAATTTCACCTTTGGAGAATGTATGAACCAAGTAGCCGGGTCTTGCACCCGAAGGAGAATCTAGCCATTCTTGCTATACCCAACACAAGTTTTTCGTGCAACCATGTAACTTAGCCGGATCTTCGATCCAACCTTCATGAGTCCACTTATCAAACACCAAGGATGGTGTTTGATCAACCATGCACCCACAACTACACTCATGCTTTGTGCTCATGAATGTGATGCCAATATCATGCCCAAGATGCAATGAATGTCAAATGAGTAATTTAACAGTATATCAATATACCAAGGCCAATTATATCATGTGCATATAATTACCTTTACCCATCACAATGATAATATATCAATGAACATATATCAAAATTTTATACTTAACAACCAAACATAAGCATGTTATTACATAATCTATGTCAATGACACACTTTATTCACAAAGGCATAACATAAACACATAGCATACCCTCCATTACCAAATTCCAAGAAATTACACAAGTAACTTCCCTACATCAAATCCAAGCTAGGAATTGATTAAATCCATTTCTATACATCTAACCCCTTTCCTATGGACACCATAGGATGAGAATAAACCAAAGTAGGAAGGAACCCTACATCTTGAGGCGTAAAATGAATGGTAGAACCTTCAAGAACACCAACCACAACTCTAAACTCTTGATTTTCCAAAATTTCTTCTTTGGATCTTTGGTGAAATCCTTCGTTTTTGGTATGTAAGCGTAGCTCTTGTCTAGGAGATCGACTTTGAATCTTGGCTCAAGTTGATTCGAGCGACGAAGCTTCGTATATCGTAGGGAGAAGTTTTGAAAACTCACTTTTTATCTCTTTTTCCTCTCCTCTCTTCCTCACATGTTTACACACTGATTTCAAAAGATATTTCTTCAAAAAAATCAGTTTTTTACTGATATTTATAGCCCTTGATGCTTGGTGCACGTCGTGCCACACGCCCCCTTGTCCTGGTCTATTTTTGCCCCAAAATGATTAATTTCATCATGGTTTAAGTTCAAATTATTTTTATTTAAAATTTTTTTCAATTATAAGGAAATTTTATAAATTTTATTTTTGGGAACGATTGTGAGGTCACCCGACACCTAGTTGTATCTTAAAATGTGAAAAATCTGACTATTTTGGAATTCGACAAAAAATTTCTAGGTAACTCGATTTCGGGTTACGAATTCAACGGTGAAGTCCGTTGCATCATTTGTGTTCTAGATAAATATATATTTTAAATCTATATTACAGTGATAAATTACCATTTTGTATTTTTCAAAAAAAGTTCAAATTTACTCGGGTTTTACAAGACTTGTCACGCGGTATGCTTGTGCCTACACCTCTATTTTAGTCCTTCACTTCCTAAGAATTAATCAAGCACTAAGACACCATTGGAAGAATGTTTTGAGCTGATTTAGCCTTCCCATTGGAATGAACCTTCTGGATTAGTCAACCTTGTTTTCATTACACTTTTATCAAAAATTCCACTCACCAAAACACACAACTACAAAATTTTACACTTTTTATTTCTTTAAAAAATTCCCTTCACCACAATTCGACCTTCATTCCTTGAGATGACGACCTTGGAATATCCATTCCAAGTAAACACGGCAATTACAAATCTCTCTTCGCTTGGGGAGCACTTTTGCACACACACACGCACATATTTTCATTCACACACATGTTTTCCCCATATCTGGCATAAAACCCATGGGAGAGTGATACTTACCTATCTATATAAGCCATATACATATCAAGGGTTCGTGTTTGGAGATCAGGGTAAACCAAGTCAAACATTTTTGGTGCCGTTGTTGTAGAAGGTTAAGCGTCAAGTTCGAAGGTGATTTTAGACGGCATGGGTAAGTCTCGTGATTTTCATCATGAGCCAAGGTATGTCGTCTCAATTGTAAATAGTTTTTTGTTTGTGTTTTGTGTTATGTTTCCTAATTTTTATGATAATGTGTCAAATTCCCGAAATTTTGAAAATGTGTGGGAGATTTTTTATGAGTGTGAGCACATCACTAGCGTGTGCCCATTAAATTATATGGTTTAAGACTTTGCATGTGAAGGATCAATTTCAATAGTGGCCCCCCGAAAATTTTTATCTCGACCATTATGTTGCAACGAGTTATCCGAGTTATGGTTTGGAGAACGAATCTTATAATTTTCATCCAATCTTACACCAACAAATGAATTTTGCCACTATCCAACATATGAGGACTCAACTGAACAAGAATTGAAAAATACTCTTTGCGATTTTATGCTATATCAAATGGAATTTAATGCCCAAGTAACCCAACATTTTTTTGATTTTAGAGATGATTGTATTGCATTGACTAATGTTATAGTTACTAATTGTAAAGAACAACATCTTGAGCATATTCAATGTATTGAGGATGATCATTTTTATGGAATGCAAATTGATATTGAATCTCCCACCACTCTTGATTGTAAAAAATTTAATGAAGTTATTATCTCACATGAGTCTAATAAGCCCAAGGTCATTTTGCCATCAAAGAGTGGTGTTAAGGTTCACAATTTTCAACTTAGGGAGGGCATTGAAATGGAGTTAAGTGTAAAAATTTATAAAGAGAAATTCTATACTCCATTTTTCAAATTGCATAAACTTGTGTGCACGTCTGTTTGGCTGAGAATTTTTAATCATTATATTTTGTATTGTTGGATAGATTAGTTAGGAAAGGTATTTTCACACCAAAAAAAAATTAAAATAAAAAAATTAGTGGGTGCAAGCTCATATCTAAATTGAAGCCAAATTGACACGAGTTCTTTTTGTTTTGTTTTCATGTACATAGTACTTAGATTCTTTTATTGTTATTTTTTTATTTTCATCATGTTCTCCCTAATTTGGACTTAATTCGTGTTGAGCATCATCGCATCAAATCTTATTTAGTATCATATTCGAGTCTAAGTTGGAGGGGTTTAAACACACTTTTTTATGTGTTTCATTTTTCCTATAACGTGTATACAAAAAAAAAAGGAAAAAAAAAAAAGAAAAAAAGGAGTATCTTATTTCCCATGTTACTTTTTTTTTTCTCATTGCATGATTCCTTGTGCATTTAGGACAATTCATGGTTCAAGTTGGGGGGTGAGGTGCACCATTTACATGTTTCACCACTTTTTTGTATAGAATAGTTGGAAATGTGTTTTTTTTTTTTTGAAAATTTGGACATTCTGGTGGAAAATCTCTAATATTGAACTATATTACCCTATCCTAATTGTTATGGGATTTGTGATTGCTTGATCTTCATTTTGAACTTTGAACAAATGAGTGCACATTAGAAGTTTTTCTATTCTTGAGTATCACATATGTGTTTTTTTTTCAACTTAACCATAGCACAGCTTGAATGTGTTATTTTGGAAATTTAATGATTGGATTCACATTTTAGAGTTTGACATGCATAGTGGAGATGGAATAAGTACCCATGTGAGCTTTAGTGCCGATCCTTGTTGGAGGGAACTTACATTTACTCAAGAATAATTTTTCAAATTCAAAATCTGTCCAATAATCTCATTATGCTTGCTTCAGTTAGAATACATTTGGATAGTTGATTAACTTTGTTTTGAAATGCCAACATGTCTCCCTATGCTTATTTAGAAATGATCTTAGGCCATCTTTGAAATGCTTTGAGCCTTAGCCATTTTCTTGGAAATTTTTATCCCTAGTGCCATGATTGAGCCTTAAATGAAAATTTTGTTTCTATGCCACACAATTGACCAAGCCAGTGCAAAATGATTAAATATTATCACACCTTGGTTGTTCTGAGAATTGATTGTGATTGATCATAAAAAGGAGGAAAATGTGGAGAGGGAACCTAGAGAGGGATAAATGATTGCTGAATTTAAAATGTTGAATAGAAAAGACAAAAAAAAATCCAAGAAAAGAAGAAAAAGGGGTGAAAGAAGAAAAAGAAAGAGAAAAAGAAAATGTTAAGAGAAATGAGGGAAAAGAAACAAAGAGTGAGGTAAAGGTAATAAGCTGAAACTTTCACAAAAGGAGAAATTGTTGACAATAAAGGTAATGCCTCGAAATAACCCACTTTGTTGCCCTCTTTCCTTCGTTTCATTTGCCTCAAAATCACCCAAAGGCCCCATTATAACCTTTGAAAGTCCTAAATGATCTAGAGAAAGCATGGGAAAGGCAACTTTTAAAGAAAAAGAAAAGTTAATTTTGCTATTTATTGCCCTAACATTTCTTTCTTGAGATTAAGATAAGGTTGTTTCATTTGTATACATGTGCTTCATTTTTGGATTATATATGAGCATACTTTGGTTTGTGTATAAGATTTTATCTCATATAAACACATGAAGAGCATGCTAGGATAATCATAGTGTGATCCATTGTTGAGAAAAAAAGTTTGTGGGTACTTTCACTAAAAACCTTCACGAGACAAAACTCGTCCACTAGGGATCACCTAAGGGTTTAGAGGCTTGTCGCATATGCTAAATGCAATAGCAGAATTAGAATGAGATTATTTTTGATTGTCTAATTTTTACATTTAGTTTGCTAGGGACTAGCAAAGCTTAAGTTGGGGGGGTGTGATGAGCGCGTAATGTTGCATATTTAATGGCCTCAATACATGTATTTTAACTTAACTTTGCATTTAAATACTTAGAGTTAGTCGAATTTATAAATAATGTTGAAATTTTGATGTTGTGGTAGCAGTACCTCAGTTGTTTCAATTTTTTTACCATGATCAACTTCGAATCTGTAAAGTGAAAAAGCATAAAAGTTGTAGATCTAGATGTCCTCTTTCTTGTGTCAAAATTTTAGCTCAATCAGATGGTGGGATCAAAATTTATGAAAAAATTTATGAAAATTGGTCTTGAGCATCCCCCTTATGACCTACCAGTAGAAGGAAACCAAAACCTACTGGTATGTTTTCCCTACTGGACAAAAACCTATCGATGGGTTTTTTCATCAACCTATCTGTAGGTTTTACCCAAAAATGCCAGAAAGCTGCAATCTCTTCTCCAATTACTCTGTGGGCCTACCTCTACTTCTCCCACACATCCCCTAACATATTCTACATACAAGCATGTCTCCCTACACCTATGATTGGACTTTGGCAGAAAAAACATGGAAAAGGAAGAGAGAGAGAAAGGGAGGTATGATGGGTAACACGCTTGGCTTGTCCTTGCCTGTGCAAGTGTCAAATCACTTCCCATTAATGATAAGTTTTCTCTCCCAGACCATAAGGGGCCTGATGGATGAAAATTAAGGATTTTTACGCCATTGATTAGCTAGAGAAGATTTTAGAGAGAAAAGTTAGATTTTTGCATTTTCTTACCCATTTCACTTGTAGTAAGCTGTAATACTTTTATAATCTTTATTGCTTGCACTTTAATCTTAGTTATTTCAAGTGTAATTCAAGTTTAGTTATGTATTCTTGAATCTACAATGGTTACATTTGAGTTTTTCTATCCATGCTTTACATATGAGTATTCAATGCACTTATCTTTATAGTTTGACTTTTCTTTGCATTAATACAAGTTTTAAGCTTCATTTCTTTACCATGTCTCTTTACATTATGCATGTGTTTGCTTTCATTATGAGTAGCTAAGTTTTAGTTGGCTAATCCATGTGAGATTTCCTCTTAGGTTTGCTATATCAACTCTCATTCATTCCTCCTTGTAGTGTAAGGTGTTTGATTTGACTAGGTTGAGTGTGGACGTGGTTGTGAACTCTTGATACACTGTAGACTTGTCATGGGGTATGCTTGAGCCTACACCTCCACATTAGTCCTCACTTCCTACGAATCAATCAAGCACTAAGACACCATTGGAAGAATGTTTTTGAGTTGATTTGGCATTCCCATTTGAATGACCATTCTGGATTAGTCAACCTTATTTTCATTACACTTTTATCAAAAACACCACTGACCAAAACACACAACTACAAGATTTTACACTTTTTCATTTTTTTTACAAAAATCACCTTCACCACAATTCAACCTTCCTTCCCCGAGGAGACGACATTGGAATACCCATTCCAAGTAAAACAAGACAATTGCAAGTCTCTCTTCGCTTGGAGAGCACTTTTGCGCACACACACACACATATTTCCATTCACACACACCTTTTTCTCATTTCTAGCATTAAACTCGAAGGAGAGTGACATTTTCTTATCCATATAAGTCATATACATATCAAGGGTTCATGTTTGGAGATTAGGGTGAACCAAGTCAAGCAATTAGTGCGGTACATATGATTTTTTTTAAAAAAAAAAATCTATTTGCAAAGCTTGCCTACTTGTTATAGATAGAGCTTTTAAAGAATTTAGAAACTATTTAGCTTTATCCTTTAAAGAAAAAGGAAAAAGTTACATCCTGGCAATTTTAGAATTATCTTGCAATGCACTACATGCTTCCTCAAATTCTTTCATATTCAAATAAGGGTTTTCAGACTCAAGACCATGAGTCTGTGGTAAAAGTTGTATTGTTCCTTCTTTAATGTTAAAATTAGGAGCATTAGTGGGAAAATAAAAACATGAGGGGACACTAGTGCCTATGGGATGCAAGTATTCTCTTAAAGGTCTGACATTTTGAACTACCTCTTGTTCCCTTTGATTATTATTAGCCTTGCTTAACTCAAAAGAGTCTGATGATGCTTGTGACGATGAAGATGATGAAGATGAAGGACTAGATTTATTTACAGACTCTATTGATGACTTAACAGACATAAACAATGAAAATATGACAAACAATATATACACATATAATACAAATAGATAACTTTCCTATTTGTTTTGAAATCACCATAACTCCCTGGCAACAGTGCCAAAAATCTTGATTTGATCTGATTTATGCCATACACCTAAGTATAAGTGATCAAATTATAGTATTTCTCAGTTTAAGTTCGAGGTGGAACTTACAAGGAGCTAATTGTTGGTACTCAAAACAGAAAACAGTAAAATTGTCGTGTGTGACTATGGTGTGCAATGAAATAGTTTGCAGTGTGACCTTAGAATTATCAAATAAACACTTAATCAAAAAATTTAATAATGATAAAAATGTACTCTTCATTGCGGGGATCCAACATACAGCATATTGCTTATTTATGAAAATGCCACCTTATAACAATTAACTTCCAATTTAGTGGAAAGTCAACTGGTAGGTTTGATGTATAACTGACCAATATCACATTAACTGATAGGTTAGCCGAAGTTCCCTGTACCATGCAACAATCAAATAACCCTAGTAAACTTGAAGGTGAACCATTCAAAAATTTTACTCTAGCTATTTGATCGGCAGGTTGATGATTCAATGAAGACGGAGTTTTGATTTATGCATTGAATCAAAAGCATTGACTATGGTTAGATTTAACCCGTATATAATTAGTCTCCCGAATGTTACATAATTTTCAACTACGTGCCTCACCATATAATGCATGAAATACGTAGTAATTATAGATAGTATGGTATATCGCTTTAAGCTCTGCTCGATGTTCATAACCATGAGTATATTGTAATAGTGATCATCTATCAATTAAGGGAGGTATAAACATTGATACATAAATAAAACAATGACATTTTATAACTTAAACAACATTACACATGCATTCACCCTTTCATTGAAGTGTATAAATGGATTACTCACACTTCGTTGCTATAGACAAGCAATAGGAGTGAGACAATCCCATTACAACCAAAAACAAAATACACGACATTCTTCACCGAGGAATAGCTAAAACACTACCACTCTTATTAATAGTTAGGGCACAGAAGTGAGAGAGGTTCAACTTGTCTAGTAGAAAGGATAAACAGAAATGTAGAAGTAGAGTAAATTCTGGCTGAGAAGTAATTAGGGCAAGGCTTCACTCGTTTTCTGACTGAAATTCCTCCTGAATCCTCTCATTCTCTTTGTCTTGAACTCTCCCTGATATCTAGCTAATCTCTCTGAGAAATGGCTAAAAAAAGTTATTTATAGGCACTGGAGAGGTGCTTTAAGGCAACAATCACCCAGACAGACCAATCAGGGTGTTTTGTTGCTCAATTGGACCAATGGGAGAAGAGCGAGGAGAAAGAAGATCGGAGCACTGTTCGGATGCCACCACCACCATTCGAATGATGGCAACTATATGGTTTTCCATGCTTGGCAATCTCCTTCTTTGACTCTTTGACTTCTTAATTACACTTGCCTCCCTTATTTCATTCAGCCTCTGCACTTTGATCCTTTTGAACTTTCATATTTCTACTTGAAACCCTGTAAAATGTACAATCTATGCATTAATCCTAATACTTTATAAATTAATCATTTTAACCTAATTTACACATACAATTAATCCTAAATCCTAATTCATTTACACTTTTTTTTAGGGTTAATCAATACTTAAGTTCAAAAGGTAAAGACCAGCCAAGAGGTTGCATAATCGATGTAGAAATAAGCATACCTTTAAGTGTATCAGAAGCTTTTTGACATACATCATTCCAATCAAATAGTTCATCCATAGACAAAAGATTATACATTGGTCTTGATATAAAAGTGAAATCCTTTATGAATCTTCTGTAGAACCCTGCATGAACTAGAAATGATCGAATATCTTTTACAGTCTTTGGTGGAGGGAGATTTCCTATGAAATCAAATTTTGACTTATCAACTTCGATTCCCTCAGTAGAAATAACATGACCTAAGACAATGCCTTGTGTGACCATGAAATTATATTTTTGCTAATTCAAAACAAAATTTGTCTCCTTACACTGAGTAAGGACTTTTTTCAAGACTTTCTAGGCACAATTCAAATGAATCATTATACACAGAAAAATCATCCATAAATACTTCTAAAAATTGCACCACCATGTCACTAAAAATACTCAACATACAATGCTAAAAAGTGGTTGGACGCTACACAATCCAAATGACATCCTTTTATAAGCAAAAGTTCCAATAGGACATGTAAAATTGGTTTGCTTCTGGTCATCAATTGCTATTTTAATTTAGTTTTAGTCGGAGTACCCATCCAAAAAATAATAAAATGCATATTCAGCTATCCTTTCAAGAACTTGGTCCAGAAAGGGTAGAAGAAAATGGTATTTCCTAGTGAGAGAATTTAAATTTCGATAGTCAACACGCATACGTCAACCAATGACTCTATGCACAGGGACTAATTCATTTTCTTGATTTATCACTAGTGCAACACCATACTTTTTGGGTACTACTTGTGTAGAATTGACCTATTTACTATTGGAGATGGGATACATGATTCGTGCATCTAATAGTTTAAGTACTTCAGTCTTGGCAACTTCCTTAATATGTGAGTTTAACCTACATTGTGGCTATCAGGAAGGTTCCTCCAAGTATATGCAACGAGTATAGAGAAGATGACTTATTCTTTTAATATCGGATGTTGTCCAACCTATTGCACAATGATGATTTTTTATGACACTTATAATTTGACTTTCTTGTGACTGAAAAATTTTGAAGATATCACCATTGGATAAGTGTTATCCTCCCCGAAGAAGACAAATTTCAAGTCAACTAGAAGAGGTTTCAACTCTAGCTTGGGAGCTATGACACTAGATTCAACAGAATTTATTCCATTGGGTGATAAGACTTAAAATTTTGGAACTCATGTTCTAACAATGGACATATCTACAACAGATTCAAAATTATTTACAAATTTATTCACATTTATAGACTCAAAAAATGCATGTGACTCTTTTTCCTTTCTACTGCATGCATTTTCAAATAAACTTTGAGTCAATAATTCAATGCTTTACTTCTTGCAAATCCTCCTTCTTCTTGGGTTGCTTAGCAATATCAAACACATTCAATTCCAATGTCATGTTACCAAATGAGATTTTTATGATTCCATTTATACAATTAATCAAAACATTATATGTCGCAAGGAACAGACAACCCAAAATGACAGGAATTTGTGTAGTTATCTACAAAATTAGTTGTGTATCCATAACAATAAAATCCACATAAAAATATAATTTATTAACTTGAATAAGAACATCCTCAACAACCTTATATGAAATTTTCACAAAACGGCTAGCTAACTGAAATGTGACATATGTGAGTTTCAACTCACCAACCCTAACTGCTCATAAACTATATATAGGAGTTAATTGACACTCATTCCAAGATCAAGTAAAACTTGCTCAATCTTGAAATTTCCAATTATTTAAGAGACCATGGGACTCCCAGGATCGTTGTACTTTAGAAAATCCTTGTGCTAAATGATAGCACTGGCCTATTCAGTCAAAAATGATCTTTTATGTACATTGATCCTTTTTTTTTTTATTGTGCATAGGTCTTTCAAAAACTTAGCATATGATGGGACTTGCTTGACTGCATTCAACAAGGGGATGTTAATCTTCACTTGCTTAAACAACTCAAAAATTTCAGCATGATTGTTCAATGGTTGAGGTCTCTTGACTCGTTGAGGAAAAGGTGAAGGAATATGATTTTATTTGTCTTTTTTTCAGGCAACTCTATTTCTTTTTGAAAAAGGAGTTTCAGACTCAATTGTTTCATTTACAAGGATTGACTCAGACACTGGTTCAAGGATTTTGGCTTTGATGATCTTGTAAATCACTTTACCACTCCTCAATGTTGTAACTACTTGGACTTTGCCCTGAGAAGATTCAGATGATGAAACATTAGCATAAGTTTGACCTTGCTGAGGTTTAGGTTGAGATGAGATTTTCCCTTCTCCGTTGTGCTCAAAGACTAGATCAACTTAGCTATATGACTTTTGAAATCATCAATGGTCTGTGATGTTTGGGGCTTGAAGTCATTGAATGCATGAGTAGACTGAGTGTTAAAACTCATCTAACTTTGAATGAACTGATTCATGGTAACTTCTAGAATTATTTTGTGTGGGAGATGGTAAAGTGAATATGGTTGATGGGTCTGAGGTTGTGGTGGAGGTGGACTTTGTTGATGACTCACAGGCTGTGTTTTTTCCAATTTAAGTTTGGGTGATTCCACCACCTTGGATTATAGGTCTCAAAATATGGATAGGAATGAGGCTTGTTAAAGTTGGAAATAGCATTAGACTGTTCCATCAAGACTTCCTTAAATGTTGATATGGTAGGACATTCCCCTGTGGGATGTCTTCATAAAGTACAAATTTCACACAACTGGTCAGTAAGAGACACAACATAAACTTCATTGACCCTTTTTGTCCCTAGAGCGTCTAACTTTCGAGAAAAGTAGCCATTCTGGGCCTCAAGTCAACATCCTATTTCAGCACATATTTCCCTCTTTGGGATATGGATGGTCTAGTTTCAAAA
This sequence comes from Ilex asprella, assembly GCA_023539305.1. NCBI lineage: Eukaryota > Viridiplantae > Streptophyta > Magnoliopsida > Aquifoliales > Aquifoliaceae > Ilex > Ilex asprella. The sequence continues at coordinate 1,585,694 of CM042202.1, read as the reverse complement.
ATGTTTGGTGAGGCTGAGTCCCATATTTGGGAACTCTAAAAAATGGTGTCAAAAAACTCAAATGGCTCATCGAGATTCTTTCCCATGAATTCTCCCTAGGTCATCATTTCTACAAACTAACACAATGCAGAGGAAAATGCATCATAAAAGAAATCAACTAGGGTCCAACTCTCAAATGCATGGTGTGAGAAAGCTTGGAAAGATCCTTAAAGTTTTCCCAACACTGATAAAAAGTGTATCCTTTCTTCACAGAAAAATCCAATTTCACATTTCAATGCATTGGTTCAGTGTATAGGAAAAAAAATGCTTAAAAAATTCAATTTGTAAGACTTGCCAAGTAGGAAAGGATTGAGCTTTTAAATAATTTAGCCATTATTTAACTTTGTCATTCAAAAAAAAAAAAAAAGTTTCAAACGGGTCATTTTAGAATTATCTTGCTAATTATCACATACTTCCTCAAAATATTTCAAATGCAAATATATATATTTTTTAAGAAAAAAAGGAATTTTATAGAAAGAATCAAAAAATTACAAGCAAAGAATTACAAGAATTTATCAATCCAAATCAAAAATTGATTTATAATGCTTCAATCCTTCAAAATGCACAAAAGACAACAACCAGGCAACAACCAGACATGCAGCAAGCAACAACCAACAACCGTATCCAGTTTAGTATAACTTCATTTAAAGCCAAACATCAGCCTCATACAACCCAGCACAACAAATCATCAAAATGTACATAGCTGCAAGCAGAGCAGGGACTACAACCCCTCAACCCTTATCGTCAAACACCATAACCTTTTTACACCTGAGCACAAATAGCTGCTCCATATCCTGAAGTAAAGCTAGCTTCACAGCATAGGGCAGTTGTAATGAAGCAGAAAAATCCATAGATCTTCTGCCTTAAACTGCCTGATTAGTACGCTTATCTACAACCATGTTAGCTTCTCTACAGACATGCTTAAGCTCAACATTTAGCAACCTTAACAAGCCTCTGATCTGATTCAAATATCCTAAAAAAGGCCATGCACAATCACACAAACCCAACACAGTATTCACCAGTACCTTAGAATTAGACTCTACCAAGATTTTGTAAGCCTGCAAATTTTAGCTCACAATCAATTTCAAACCATCCAAAAAAGCTCTAAACTCTGCAGCCATATTAGTACCCTCCTCATAAAAGAAAGAGGCAGCTACAACTATTCTGCCCCATTCATTCCTGAGCATAACACCTCTTCCAAAAATCTCAGGATTTCCTTTAGAGGCACCATCTGTGTTAAACTTAAGAGTGAGGTGGAGGAAAAGACTGGCAGACCCATACACTCCTCTTACAAACTTGAAAAGGAACAGAGATCCAAAGAGATTGAAGCAAAATCCTACCCATCTCATCATCCTGCACCTTGAATTTTAAATTCTGAGCTTGATACCTCAAAACACTACATACCTTAGAATATACGACAAAAGAATTTAAACAACCCTCTCCAGCAACCCTTCGACAACTTTCCTTTTAGAGAAGCCAGTATACCACCAAACCAACACTCCTCACAAGTCAATGACTTAAATAATTTTTCTTAAAAATTCGGCACAACCTCCTTAGCCTCACTACAGGAGCCTTACCATAAATAATTTGAAAACCCATTATAGAAGCCAATCTACACCAAATAGCTTGGGCATATACACAATTCACAAACATATGCTCAGCAGTCTCACAAGCCTGATAGCATAATCTACGTCTACTGACCAAGGGAATTCCCAACCTTACCACAGTAGAATCCAAAGGCAAAGCATCCCTTAGTATCTTCCAACCTACAAGTTGTGCACTAGGTGCTGTCCTGAAATCCCAGACCATAGAAGCATCCCTATCCTTTTCAAATTGATGCCTGACCATGTGCCAGGCTGACTTGACAGAAAAAGAACCAGAGCAATTCATTTTCCACACCAATCTACTTGGAACCATATTCAAAGAAACCCCTGAATTCATCACCTCATCCTTCCGCTGACTACTCAATAAACCCTCTACCTCACTCAAATTCCAATGAGAGTCAATCATCATCTCAGATACTTTTGGATACTTCACAGGAACCCCTTCAATTATCTTCAATTGGGAACCCTCCCTCAACCAATTATCACACCAAAAATTAGTATGAGATCCATCTCCAATCAACATTTTAGAACAAAACTACCTTTTCAAAAAAGGGTCTGAAAGAGTCAAAACACTTTGCAAACATCTTCCCTAAACATTTTAAGAGGTGCCTACCCCTCAAGAATTTTCCAAAAAACACTTGAGCCCACAAAGAATGACCCCGTAACAACCCCATACCTGCTTAAGCCTAAAAGCTTTCTACACGCCTGAAAAACTCCTGACTCCCTATCCATCTTTATCCTTTAGCCTTGTAATTTTATGCCAAGCCACCCAATGCCTTTTCTTACCCTCCAGTTTATTAGACCAAAGAAATCTAGCCATAAAAGCATTAAGTTTGCCAATAATACCTTTAGGAAAATCCAAACAAGCCATTAAGTGTATAGGGACAACACTCAACACATATTGAATCAACACCACCCTCCCCATATTTAACAGCAGCCTAGCATACCAACCCTCCAACCTTTGTCTAAATTTTACCAGCAATCCTTCAAAGAACCCAAGCTTGGTCCTGCCCTTAATAATAGGACAACCTAAATAATTGAAAGGAAATTGTTTAATTAGATTACCTACCAAACCAGACAGAACATGTCTCCTTTCCATTCCAATATTCTTAGAGCAAACAGTGAGCTTTTTTTCAAACTGACCCTCTGCCCAGAACTGCACTCATATACATTCAAATATGACATCAAATTCTCAAGAGATTTCTTGTAACCCCTTAGAAAAAAAAGGGTGTCATCAATAAAGAGAAGGTGGCTCACCAACTAAGCATCCCTCCCCATATGAAACCCCTTTACTAAGCCTGTCGGAAAAATCCTCTTTAAACCCCTACTTAAAACCTCCTTAGCTAGAATAAAAAGGCAAGGAGAGATGGAATCCCCTTGCCTCAATCCCCTAGATGTAGGGAAAAAACCTTTCCTAATACCATTAACACAAACGGACACAAATTGACTTTCCAAGCAGTTTGAACTAATTTGCACAAACAATTCAGAAAACTCAAAGCTAGACAAAATCTTTAGCAAAAAGTCTCATTCCAAATGATCATTAGCCTTCATCATATCCAGCTTCAACATGATATTACCAGCCTCCACGTTTCTATTCAATTCTCCCACCATCATTTGAGCCAAGGCCACACAATCACTAGCACACCTCCCCTTCACAAACCCATGCTGCTCAATGGACACTAGATCACGTAACAAAGGAGCAAGCCTTGAAGTTAACAACTAAGTAAAGATTTTATACAAAAAAGAACACAAGCTAATAGGCCTTAAATTAGCAAAAGACACAGGCACAATCTTTTTAGGAAATAACACCAGCAGAGTGGCATTAATGGATCTTGGAACCTTCCCACCTTACAAAAAGAAATTAGCAGCCTTTAAAATGTCCTGCCCTATAATCCCCTAAGCAGCATGAAAGAACTTATCAGACATACCATCAGTATCTGGTGCACATTGTGCAAACATAGAAAACACCACATCTCTTAATTCTCCTAAAGGAACCTCCTTCACCAACCCCTTATTCATCTCAGCAGTCACTAAAGAAGGAATTATAAAAAACAAAGCCTCATCCATAAAATGAGGTTCAGACTTACAAAGTCTAAAATAAAACTCCTCTGCCACCTACCCTATCTCTTCATCATACTACACCGAAACCCTATCCTTATTTTGCACTATATGAATCCGATTCCTAAGAGCCTTACCCTTGGCCAATGCATGATAAAATTTTGAATTTCTCTCACCATCCATAGCCCACCTCATATTTTCCTTTTGGTTCCAATATACCTCCTCCAATCATAACACATTATCCAACTCTACTTGAACTTTTTCTAGAGCAACAACATTCTCAGAAGAACAATTCTGTTCCATTAAAATCTCAGCCTTCATTACCTCATCTTCCTTAGTTCTAATTCTTTCAAACAAATCCCCAAATAATTCCTTATTCCACTTTTTTAATTTTACTTTCAAAAATTTAAGATTCAAGAAAACATTCTCAATAGGATTTTTAGAATATATACCACCCCAGTTATCAACAATTAGGGCCAAAAACTTGGGATTTTCCACCCATATGTCTTGAAATTTAAAATAAGAAATCCTCTGCTGCACACCAGATTCCCACACTATGATAAGTAATGGGGAATGATCCGATTTTCCTCTTGCCAAAAGTACAACTTCAGTTTTCCCAAAACTCAACCACTAGCAAGAATTTAACAATGCTCTATCTAACCTCTACCACATTCTAGATGTTCCCTAATGAATGTTACACTAAGTAAACCTACTTCCAATAAACCCTCCATTCATCGAACCAACTGAATTAATAAACTCTCCAAACTCTTCCACAGCAACCAAGGAAGGAAAAGCCCCTCCCAGTCTCTCTTTAGAATTCAGAATGGTATTAAAATCACCTACCACCATCCTTGGTGAAGATGATGGTAATGATAAAGACTCCAAATGATTCCACAGATGCCTCCTAAACACACAGTCACAACAAGCATATACAATAGAAATATGCACAATAGCAGAACCTAAATATGATGCCTCTACAGTCAAAGCCTATTCAAATTGATTCACCACCTTCACCTAAACTCTATCACCCCATAATAGACAAACATACCTTTTTGCTAAGGCATTAGCTACAAAGTGAGTCATATTCAAATAAGAAGAAATACCAGGCAACTTATCAATCCCCTATTTAGGTTCTTGAATGGCTACCATACACACATTGTTCATCCAAATTAATTTTTTCAATCTCCTTCTCTAAATAGATTTACCTATTCCTCTTATATTCCAAGAGAACAACTGGATCATATAAATTGAAAAGAGAGATTACCTCTAGACCTAAGTCTCACAGATGCTTTTGCAAAAAAAGCTTCCTCGGGGCTATTCATAGAGTCATTAGAGAACAAACTCCCCTTCTTTCTGCATCTAAAAACACTATCTCCATCAGAAGTATAGCTCTTATCTGGGGGTTCTTTACTTCTGACAATACCAATATCATCATCCATAGAAGTAGAGGAACCTTTCATTGGAGCATATTGATGATCCACATAAAAGGAAGAAGATTGTCTATAAATCCTGCATACACCTAATTCATCATTAACTCCCCCATTCTTACTCACAGGAGTTACATTAGTCATTACCTACTTCTCTCTATCCATAATACATATTTCCTCCTCCTACCTTTGCTCGTGTGTAAAATCATGCTCCACCAATACAACATCAACCTCCTAATCATTTACTATAACAACATCATCAACATCCAGTGTATCAGCACATTCAGTAGTAGTATTCCTTTTTTCCAATAACCCTCTTCCTCTCCACCAACCCCTTGTGTTCCACGATCCAAACTCTTTCTTGAACAGGATTCATATTGTTAAGCAAATCCTAATCCTGTTGAATTGCAAGAGCACCAAAGCTATTCCCAATACTCACCTCATTCACCACTGTTCTTTGCTTGAACACCTTCATACCCCCATTCTTAGGCACCTCATTCAAAACACCCTTTTCCTTTAGATACAACACCAAACTGCCCTTTATTAGATACCTTCACATTAGACTGTGATGTATTCCCTCATTTCCTCCTTGTTTCTTCTTTCAACAACTCAAATTATCATGACCCTATTTTAAACAATTCAAACAATACAACATTTTCTTCTTAAAGATAATTTTTTGCCACCTACCACTCAATCCCCCCATGTCTAACCAAAACCTTCTAGGGTTTTTAGCCAACAGATTCACCTCAACACAGGCTCTAGCCACTCCTAGCTTAGTCAATTGAAGTGTAGCTTTATCAATTACAAGAATATGACCTATAGGGCTCAAAATATCTCTCAAACTATCCCAATTAAATAGATGGATGGGTAGACCTGGTAGAGAAATCTAGACAGGTACTACAGGTGGTTCAATTCCAAGAGTGAACTTTGGAAATCACTTGAAAAATCTAAAGAGGAAACCCTCAATGTATGTGGCATCCTTTAACCATGTATTAACATAATCCTCATACATTTTTGAATCAAATTAGTATATGACGAGGGTCCAAGATTCCAACATAGAACTCCTCTTTTGGCATCCACCTTATGGCAATGAACTCATGAATCACCCCTAGCAATGGCTTTTCATATGCACATTTTCCAATTAGAGTTTGTTAAAATCTGGAAGATAACTCTTGCATTTCTTCAGCAAAACTATACATGCAAGGTTCTTCGTTGTTGTACACAACCCTATTTGTCGACTTTGAAATATTCACCAACAAAAGGCTTCTCATATACAGACAAATCCTTCTCAATATTAGGTATTGAAACACCAAAATCCAATGATCTAGAAGACAAAGGCTCTACTTCACAACCAGAGGAAGAAATTTGATCAAACGAAAGGCCAGAACCATTCATGAAAAAGTGCACAGAAGAAGGGAGTTAAGTTATCGAAGGAATATGCATTATCGAAGGAACTTCAAGAATCGAAGAAGTATGAGCAACTGAAGGAATACAAGGTATCACAATGTTTTCCTCATTACAAGAACGATTTGTAATAAACAAAAGACCATTACCAAGACCAGACCCCACTAAAGAGTTATCCACAATTTTCAAGATGTTCGAAGAACTCGACTTCTTAAATAAAAATGCAAAATATTTTGTAATATCAGGAGGCTTGGGAGGAATTAGATGAAAATATTGATCTAAAATCATGATTAATCATAGAAAAATACTTAAATTTAATAGAAAATCCAAAAAATATCAAAGAAATTGAAGAAGAATTTGAAGGAAAATTTTAGAGAGAAGATAGAGCTTTTCTTTCTAAAATAGAAATAATTGCCTCAAATTTTTCTTTATTCCATATGCAAATATAGATTTTCAGACTCAAGACCATAAAACTATGATAAAAGTTATATTGTTCCTAGTTTGATGTTAAAATTTGGGACATTTATGGAAAAAAACAAAACATGAGGGGACACTAGCGCATGTATGATGTAAATATTCTCTCAAAGGTCTTTGTCTCCTTGTCTCACATGTCGCATAACCCGATACCACGTCATCAAATGATCATTCCAAGGAAAGAAATCTTAGGGGTTGTTTGTTTATTGTTTTTGTCTACTGTTTTGTGTTTTTGTTTTAAATTTTTGCCAAAAATGAAAACAAAAATATTTTGGGCAATTGTTTTTTTTTTTTTGGTTTCATATTAGTTGTTTTGGAAACAAGACAAAAAATGAGAGCCAAAAATTTATGTTCTAGGAAACACATGAGAAACATGAATCATGCATTTTTTTTTTTGTTTAAATGAGATCTCATCTCCGAGTCTTGTTAGCCACAAAATACCACTTCATGTGATGAACTATAAATATGGGGTGTTTTTTTCATTTTCGTCCTCACAGCACACAGTCCTAAACAACTCTCTCTTTTATTCTCTCCCTTAGTAACTCTCTCTTCTCTCTCAGCAATGTCTCTCTCTTCTCTCTCATCAACGAATCTCTCTTCTCTTCACTCTCTTCTCTCTTAGCAATGACGAAGAAGAAGACGATATCTCTCACATTGGTGAAGAAGACAATATCACTCATAGATCGACGAAGGGGCTTCCACTGTGACGCCCCAAAACCCGGGGGTCGTTGATTACCCATCAACCTGCGGAATGCCCGTGGATACCGAGTAACTCGATATCACAATGTTATACCCTATTTACCGAGGTCCATAATTTAATAAAAATTTGGACAGAGTCTCCTTTGTAAGGGGAACTCTACTTAAAACACAACTTGTGCATCATATAATAACAAGACTCATCCAAGGTCCAATATTCAATAATGACCACACCGGGTCCATTTATGAGTAAATATAGACCACACCGAGTCTATTGATCGATACTCATAAAAAACATGTAAGGCTATATTTAAATTAGTCCATAAAAGTCCAATTTCAATTCTTTACATACATTACATGCCAAAATATAGTTTGAACAAAAGTTTGACATAAACCAAGGTTAAAGGCCACAAGTCAGCCTCTCTTCCCCTTGCGGCCCCGAATGAGACCGTCCACTGGAGTGTCTCCCGCACCTGAAATATTTTTCCGTATAGGGTGAGCCACGCTTAGTAAAGTATTTCCTACATATGCAACTCCCAACCCTAGATACATATGAAATGTGCACATGCAATAATTTACAAATAACATTCTTTTTAATTATGAAAATGAAAACCCATGTTAGGGATTATACAATGTCATGCCATGAAATGAGATGAGACTCACTCATGCAAATTTAACCCGAGTCCTCACTAACTCCCACAACACAATGCAAGTGTGAATGTGTATGGAACCGTCACTTATGTTGCACGTCAAATGACTTTTACCAATCTAGGGTCTTTGTGTGGGGTGGATGTTTATGGGCTTACACCAAGGGTCTCCAACCTACTCAAAATTTTTGAACTTCCACCAAGGGCTCCGCGTACACTCACACACTTCATGGACCAAGCCAATGGAGTACGTATCCCAACCACCGGGCGTGGCACCCGAAGGATCTTCTAGTCCCTTCTTGCTAACCACCACCCTAATCACCATACAACTCCTACAACTCGGCCAGGTCTTCGACCACGCTTAATCGAGTCCACTCGTCATCCACCAAGTATGGTGTTGACGACAACCATGCACACACCCACATAATGCGATGTAATCATGCATATGTAATACGATGTCCCATTGCACAATGCTTACATATTCAATATATTTCACATATTTCATGGCAAAATTATATCATAAGCATATAATTCTCATAATTTTCCGCAATGTCAATATAACACAAGCATGTATATACATTGAGAATTTTCATAAAATAATTTCAAGCATGTCGTCACAATTTTTATGCCAATAATACACTTAATCACCAAGGCACAATTTTAACCTAAAAATAGTCCATATAACGGCCTAAAAATGGTCCATAAAACGGCCTAAAAATAGTCTAAAAGTAGTCCGTAAAATGGTTTAAAAGAAGTCCGTAAAATGGCCTAAAAACAGTCCATAAAATGGCCCATTTGGATAGCCTACATGCAACCCCATTTCAGCCACTAAAATAGTCCATTTGGATAGCCTACATGCAGCCCCATTTCAGTCCAAAATAAAGCCATATTTCAGTCAAAAAAATAGCCTCTAACAGGCCATAAAAACTGTCCATTAACAGACACTAGGCAGTCCACAATTCAGCCACTGAACCGCCCACAATTAAGCCACTAAAACAACACCTTAAGGTGAAATAAAACAAAAGTAGGAAGAACCCTACCTCTTGTAGTGTGTAGGAAGTAGTAGAACTTCCAAGAACACCAACCAAAGCTCAAGAACCTTTGATTTCTCCAAAGTCCCCTCTTAGATCTTTGGTGAAATTCACTCTTCTTGGTACGTAGACGTAGCCCTTGTCTCGGTGATCAATTTTAACTCTAGGTCTGAGTTGATCCGAGCGACGAAATTTTGAAGATTCGAGGTAGGAAGCTTGAAGAACTAACTTGTCTTTTCTCTTTTCTCTCTCTCTCTCTCTCTCTCTCTCTTTGGCCTGCCAAGGGTGTGAACAAATGAGATATTTTCTCAAAAAATCAGATTTTAGGTCTATATTTATAGTCTCGATTGTGTGGTCCACATCACACCTCATATTTTTGACATTCTAGTCCGTTTTTCGTCCCGAAACGATTCATTATATCTCAGATTAAGTTCAAATTGATTTTTTTTTGAAATTTAACTTAATTTTAATAAAATTTAAAAAAAAATCATTTTTGGGGACCTTTAAAATGTCATTCGCCACACAGTCATCTCGAACGACGTGCAAAAGTCTGACTATCTCAGAATTCGACGAAATTTGACAGGGTGACTATATTTTGCAATACGAATCCAACGATGAAGTCTGTTTTCTCATCCGAGCCCTAGAACATGAGTATTTTAAATACGCATAAGGATAACAAATTACCATTTTGCCCTTTTTCAGAAAAAGTTCAAATTTACCTGGGTTTTACATCCACTCAAAGATCAATGAAGAAGAATAAGGCTCACCTCAAGATCTCTTCTATCAAGCTCTCCCTCACTGTGAAGGCAAGTGTAAACCCTTTACTTGTATAGATCTATGTATATATATATATACACATGGATTTGTATATATATGTATAGATCTTTATAGATCTGTACATCACAGACCCTAGTTGTATTTTTTTGTTTTATCTATATATTTTTCTCCACAATATAAATAGATCAGTATATTTGTATGTAGATTTCATTATTGATTGATCAAAACAGCTATTGATTGCAAGAAAATAATAGACCGATAAGATTCGATCATAGACTGATCAGAACAGCTCTTGAAATGCTTTTGAGTTTTTGGTCTTCTTTTTCTACCTTTTTGTGGTGAATTTGGTTTATACTTTATCTTCTCCAATCTATGTACACATTTTAAATGTTTTGGCACTGACTGTCATCATGATAAGCTGAGCCAAGGATCTCAGTTTATGATTTTTTATTCATGTGGATGCTAGATCACATGTAGAGTTTGATATTGGACCTATTAATTTATGAAACTGAAGCAAAGATAAATTTGATGTTCATCCTTACATGTAGAATTTGTGCAAATTGATTGGTTTTTTAAACATAGTGCAATACTTTTTTTTTTTTTTGAATTTTTTAAAAAGGAAATGCTTGTTCATGCTTATGATCAATGAATTTTGTGCTTCCAAACATGCATTTGATGTCTCCTGAATATGCCTTTAGTTTGAGCCTATGTTTTTTATTTTTATACATCCACTGAACACTTCCTGCATTCTACTGGATGCATTCACCTTTGGGCCTTAGAGGTTTGGGTGCAACTCAAGTATGTAGTAAGAATGGAACTATAAGTGCATACACGAAATGGATATATCAATGTTGGTAGAGAAGAAACTGAAAACTATAAATCGCAGCCATTCTATCGTAAAAGTGTAGTGTGGAGAAGTAGATGAGGTGGGGTATTACCATGTATTTTTGGATGAGCTCATAATGAACACACACATTTTTTTCATAAATTCATATCCTGGTGATTTGTTGAAGATTTTTGATACACCTTCAAGTTGGTTTACTTGAGGGATTCTACCTTTTTAACATTAATTTTCTTAGTTACTACTTTAATAGTGAGATCTTGGAATTTTTGCTCACCCTACAAAATAATTGCACTTCAGATGTTGAAAATATGATTTTAAATAATGTGTGATAAGGAGTGGCGGGAGTCTTATGCTCTGGGTTGCCCTTTTTGTTTGCTTTGAAATAAGCATGAACTTTTGCTCTTATTATTCTATTACATAAAACAAGCAAGGGACTTTGTTGTGTTATGGAGCCATATTTTTAGAACATGTTCCCTCAACATTGTGGAATAACAAGCCAAACAACCATGTATATTTTTAAAATACATGTGTGTTTACTTGGATGTGATCATCAGATAATACTTTGTTTACTTGGATTTGTTTACTTGTATGTCTAATATATGTTGATAGTATTGAAATGCATGTTGGGTTGCATTTGTGAATTATTAGTATGGTTATGTATAGTGGTTGGGAAGTTGTTAGTATAATTGAGAAATTGTTGTTGATGGAAATGGGTAACGAACAAACTCTTGATGATGAGGTTGTAGAGGTTGACCGTGACAAAAATGTAGCTCTATGGAAGTCCAATAAGGAGGTAATTTTCATTGACTTGATGGATAGGGAAGTAGCAGCGGGGCATAGACCAAATACTACTTTTGACAAAGTTAGGTGGAAAAATCTCGTAACAAACATGAGATTAAGCACGGGGTACAACTTCACATATGGACAACTACGGAGGAAGTTTAATAATTTGAGACCAGTTTACCATGCTTTCAAGAAACTGTTGAATCAAACTGGAGTAGGTTGGGACCTCATAAAGAAAACCATTGTCATAGAGGATGAGGATTTGTGCAAGGTAGGTTTTAGTAAGAGGTGAGGGACATGTATTGATTATCCGGAAGTTATATTATGCTTTGTTCTAATGCTTAACATTTATATTCTCTTTCTTATTGGATGATTGATTGCATCTAGCAAAACTAAGGTACTTTGTATAATTGAAAGTCTTTTTATGACACGGATAACTCTTGCATGGAAAGACTCCTCGTTTCTAGGCAAGTATCCTGGCTAGATCTTCATGACTACCCCTTAATCATCCCCATTATTGTGCTTTATTTAAAAGAAGGGAATATTAAAGTCATGGTTGGATGTCATGTAGAAACACTTGCTTGTTTGTGGACACGATAACTCTCAGTACAAACAATTCTTGTAAATTTCTAATAAGACATCGGAACCATAATTTTAATTCTCACAGTCCATCTTTATCTTCCAATTAACTTGTTGTTGACACGGGAGTTAATTGAGTTATCAAGCATAAATATAATCAACCGGATAATTGACCACATGTCCCAATCCTCGAACTAAAGAGTGACTTTCCTGTCATTCGAATTCATCTTATATTTTGTCGAGAAGACTTCTTGGAAAGAATTCAATATTCTGTTCAAGAAGCCACCAACTACTCACAACTTTAAAATATCAAAGGTTACAATCAATCGATCTCTGTTACTGATTACCTTGAAACACCAAAACTACTAGTTCCCTGTGGATTCGACTCTGGACTCAAACCAAATTATTACTACAACTTGACCGCCTGCACTTGAGTGTACACATTTCGGATCAAGTCACTTATCATCCCCAAATAAGCAGACAGGATGAATTAGCCAATAGGGATATAAAATATATTTTAGAAAAAATAGTTAAACCAAATCAAAAGCATTGGTCTTTGAGGCTGACAGATTTTGGGAATGTCTCATTATCGACTGGTTTATGGTAAACCATGTCACTTGCCCATGGAATTAAAAAACCGAGCATACTAGGCCATCAAAATGATGAATTTTTATATAAACAAATCAAACACATCCTACAAACTTCAAATCAATGAATTGGAAGAACTGAGGAATGAAGCATATGAAAATGCTAAAATTACCAAGTCTAGAATGATAAAATTTTATGATAAAAATATTGTGCGAAATTCCTTTGTACCATCTCAAAAAGTGTTGTTATATAATTCAAGGCTCTGCCTATTCCCTAGAAAGTTAAGATCAATGTGGATAAGTCCATACATCGTCAAACAAGTTTTTAAGACGGGGAATTGAAATTGAAAATCCTTTAAGTGGAAATATTTTCAAAGTCAATGGTTAAATATTTAAGCCATATTTTGATGGATTTGTTCAAAATCTAGATTTCATTTAGTTAGTAGAACCAAAGTATGAATTTTGAGAAGTCATTACATAGATTTGATTGTAAATAGTAGTAGTAACATTGTTGTTATGTTTTCAAAGTAAATGGTCAAAGAAAATTATTTGTTTCATTTTCAGACCTTATTAGCAATTGTCTTTAAATTTTATTTTATAATTTTATGCATTGAGGACAATGTTACATTTAGGTTGGAGGGAGGGAACAATCCATAATCGTCTTTGGGTCCGATAGATGCTAACGAACCGGATAATAAGTTTTTTCTAAAATTTTCAAAAAATTTAAAAAATGAATGAAATAATTTTTTGGTTTAGTTTGGGTGTGTTACACACTTTTTAAAAAGATATACACTCTTTGATCATAGCAAAAGAAAATTTGTGAGGAAATTAAAAAATTTCAATAGTCAAGCAAAACCATTGTGTGAAAAAAGTTCATTCGCTAAACATCAACGAGAAAATCGACTCAGTGGTTGTGTAAAATGTGGTTGATTAATCAATGTTCCAAAACTATTTCAAGACGATCTAATGATTAGATTAAGTATAGGTAGAGTAAAGATTACTCTAATATGCCATCTTATTCTAGTCCAATGTTCACAAGCTATGTGAGACTTGAGATTAATTAGTTCACTGACGTTCTTGACTTAGAAGATTCTGATTAAATTGACTTTGATCAAGGATGTGTAATTTAGGATGTGTTGTGGACGCATATAGTTTGATTTGTTTACAAGTTAGTTGTGCCCCACAACTCCATGTCGTGTGTGGCGTAGTTCTGCTCATGGCTCTTCAACTGCCGTGAATCATAAGCTACCACCTTCTCGGATAGCATCATAGCACATCCAAGTCCACCCTATGAAGCAACACAATAGACTGTGTACCACCCTTTCTCTGGAATTATAAGGATAGGAGCTCAAGTAAGCCTCCTCCTCCTAGAATGCCCTCTCACATGAATCATCCCACTAGAATTTGACCTATTTCCAAGTTAACATAGCCGTAGGTGCAGCTAGCCCTGAGAAGTCCTCAATGAAACTCTGACAATATCCGGCCAATCCCAAGAAACTGCGTATCTCAAAGACTAACTTAGGCCTCTCCCAACTCATGCCGGATCCACTGACACACCTAAAGCAAACACCACGTGTCCCAAAAATTTCACCTCCACCAGTTAAAATTCACACTTGTTGAACTTTGCGTACAATTGATGCTCTCTAATGTCTGGAGAATAATTCTCAAGTGCTCCTCATGATCCTTCTCAGACTTGGAGAAGATCAGAATGTCATCAACAAATACTACAACAAACTGGTCTAAATAGGGTTGGAACACCTAATGCATAAGGTCTATAAATGCCATCGAGGCAATCGTCAAGCCAAAAGGCATAACTGTAAACTCAAAATGCCTGTATCGTGTCCTAAATGATGTATTAGGGATATTTGTCTGCCTAATCCTTAACTGATGGTATCCCGTGCGCAAATCTATTTTGGAGTAGACACGTGCCCTTCTCTATTGATCAAAAAGATCATCAATCTTCGGCAGTGGGTACTTGTTCTTGATGGTGACCCGATTCAACTGCGTGTAGTCGATACATAGCCTAAGGTTCCTATCCTTCTTCTTGGCAAATAATACTGGAACACCCCAAGGTGAGTTACTCGGTCTAATAAAACCCTTGTCTAACAATTCTTACAACTAGACCTTGAGTTCTTGTAACTCCACAGGTGCCATCCAATGTGACAACATAAAAATAAAGGATGCACTGGGTTATAACTCAATGGTGAATTCTACATCCTTTTATAAAGGCAATCCCAATAACTTGCTTGGGAAAATGTCAGCATACACACAAACTACCCTAGGTTGACCCAACTTCTGTCTCGTCTCATCCTTAAGTGTAAGGCTTGCAAGCCAACCATCAATTGTACATGCCAATGGGAATCATATATGGCTTGGGGTAAAGCATTGTGCTTTTCTCCCTGAAACTTGAAGTAGACACCTTTTGGTGTATACACAATGACCCTTTTCTAATCCCAATCGATGACAACTCGGTGCACTGACAACCAATTCATCCTAAGGATGACATAAAACTCCAACATGTCGATTACCCAAAGGTCCCCAATGAGTTGAATCCCCAAGATCTCAAACTCATATCCCCAACATATCTTATCAATGCGAACTCTAACTCCTAGGAGAGAAGTCGCATGCAATGGGTTTTCTAAGGTCTCAACCTCTAAGCGTAAATCTCTCACACATGATGCATAAATAAATGAGTGAGATGCTCCCGAATCAAATAACAACCTTTCCCATAAGCGAGAGAGTAAGAATGTACCCTAAATCTCTGATGAGTCCACTGGCTCAGTATATGGTGTGATGGCCAAGACTCACCCCTGGGTCCCTGAAATCCCTACCTATAATCCTTGTCCTCGGCCCAAACCTTGGTTCATCTGGCCTAATTATGGAGTTCTCGCTCGTGAATTAATAAGAACTTGTGTAGCACCCTGAAACTGAAACTAATTTCCTTGAAACATAGTGGGATAGGGAGGATTGAAAAACATCTGTGGAAGCCCCACTGATGACTGGGACTAAGATGTCCCGTAATTCTAGGATCCCAGTCTCTGAGGACAATTCCATTTCAAATGGCTCATTTGGTGGCATATGTAGCAAGTACTTTGGTCATCCTGATAGGTGGCCCTAAAATTTCTCCCACATTTTAAGGATAGACCTTGGCCTTGGCTTTGATAGCCTCGGCCCTGCCCTTGTGATCCTCGTAGGGTAGATATCCTTTGCTTCTTTCCTGAACTAGTAGAAGAAGACCAACCTTCCTTCTTCTTGTCCTTAGCACCCACCTCCAGGATAATTTTAGCGTCTTACACTTCCCTCTCAAAGTCCATGGCTGTCTCGGCCATCAAGTCTAGGTCTTGTAAGTTATGCCCCATAACCTTTCCTCGGATAGACAACATCAAGCCATCCTCAAATCTCCTTACTTTGGTCAAGTCATTGGCCACATAGTCTTAGCAAAACAAGTTAGCTGAGTGAACTTAACCACATATTACATCATCATCATGGTCCTTTTCTTCAAATCTAGAAATTCCTGGGCTTTCACTTGTCGAAGAGCCAACGGTAAGTACTTGTCCATGAAGAGCTCAAAAACTCTTCCCAAGTCATTGCCTCAATATTCTTTGAGGTTTTTCCCCAATTTCACCATAGATGGGCTTCTCCCTCAAGTTTTAATGTTGCTAGTCTTATCTTAGTGGCATCGGATGTGATCTCCATAGCCTCCATGATCTTGTCTACTTGTTGGAACTAATGGTCGGCCACCATTGGATCTGCCCCTCCCAAAAAAGTCAGTGGCTTATGTTTTTTGAACTTTTGGAGGTTGTTCGAGCCTCCGTGGCCTATGTTGGTACTGGCATGTGCAAAGGTAGCAATCATTGTGCTCATAGCCTCCACGAAGGCTTGTTGATCAAGGGCCAATGATGGTGGTGGTTGGTTATCCATCCACCCCATTGACCATTTCAGTGTCCTTTTCCTCTATTTTCCATTTACACACATGTAAAATAGCAATACACCACTAACTTAATATCCCAAAGTTAGGGATCAAAGTTACAAAGTTAGAAATTTAATTTCCTCTTATCTCACTGGTTGGAGATATTCCACCCACTAGCAGACACACAAATCGTAAACTTTCTCATTATTCATTTTTTCAACCCCAAAGTTATGTTTTTTAACCCCTAATATCTCATTTCCATTCACATTTAATCATGCATATAATCACATATCACACAATATGTGGCATTTAATGCACACAACATGTAATGCATAATGAATCCAATGGCTTAACCCAACATACCCTCAAGTCCAAGGTAATCGAGAACCTAGGCTTTGATACCAAGATGTGGCACCTACTTGACTTATTCTATCGACCCTAATCTCCGAACATGAACCCTCAATATGTATCTGGGTTATGTGTGTAGGAGAGTGTCACTCTCCCTCAGGTTCGATACTAGAAATGGGAAAAACGTGTGTGTGGATGAAAATACGTGTGTGCAAAAGTGATCCCCAAGCACAGAAAGAATTTTGACTGTCGTGTTTTACTTGGAATGGGTAATCCAAGGTTGTCTCCTCAGGGAAGGTTGGTAAAATTGTGGTGAAGTAGATTTTGTAAAAATGAGAAAGTGTAAAATCTTGTGAATTGGTATTTTGGTGAGTGAAGATTGTTGGTAAAATGCAATAAAAACAAGGTTGGCTAATCTGAAGAGGTGATTCCAATGGAAATACTAAATCAACTCAATTCATTCAACCAATGGTGCCTAGGTACTTGATTGATTCGTAGAAGACTAATGTGGAGTGTAAGCTCAAGCATACCCCGTGACAAGTCTTCGGTGTAACAAGAGCTCAAAACCATGTCCGCACTCAACCTAGTCAAACCAAGCACTTTACACAACTAGGTAAAATGGAGAAGAGTTGATTTAGCATACCCAAGAGGAAGCTCCCCTTGAATTAGCCAACAAAAAACATGGCTACTCATGTTTAAAGTAAAAGCATTCATAATGTAAAGAGACATGTAGATGAAATGGACTGAAAATAGAGATGAAATGCAGCTTAGAACTTGGATTAATGCTAGGAGAAGGTAAACAACAAAGGAGAATTCATTTCATACCAAAATGGAAAGCTTAAAGACAAAACCCAGATGAAAATATAAAAGTGCAAGAACATTGAATTAAACTTGATTACACTTGAAATAAAGGAGATTACAATACAAGAAATGAAGATTACCAGTGAAATACAACTTACTACGAATGAAATGGTGAAGGAAATGCAAAAATCTAACTCTCTATCAAAAACTTCATCTTCTTCATTGGTGCTTATCTCTCTACACTACTCCTAAGCTTAGGTAGCCTCCTCCCAAAAAGGTTGTGTTAAAATCTGAATATATGGTGTAAGACTTGCTGAATTTCACCCATAACCCCCTCCTAGCTTGTGTGAACTCAGTTGTAATGAGTGGGGAGAGGTTGGACACTCCAACAAGCAAAACATGCCAAGTATGGCACCTCTCATGCCTACCCAACCACCCATCTTCTCTCTCTTATTTCTCCCATGTCTCTCACTTCAAATCTGACTTTTTGGGTTAGTAGAGCATCATGGGGTGTCAATTGTGTCAAGTTAGGGTCTGGATGATTAGAGGTGGGTCCCCTGAAGTTGGTGGAGTCGTGTGAGCAAGTTCTGGCATTTCTGAGCAAAACCTACTAATAGAACAATCAAACCTACCAATAGGTTTTCTCTAGTAGGCAAAACCTACCGGTAGGTTTTGATGACTTTCTACCGGTATGTCGTAAAGGGGATGCTAGCTCAGGACCAATTTTCATAGATTTGTCATGTTTTGCACTTTTTCAGATTCGAAGTGAATCATATTCAAAAATTGGGAAAACAATGGTACTGCTACCTGCAACATCAAAATTTCAACATTATTCATAAATTCGACTAACTCTAAGTAATTAAATACAAAGTTATTAAAGTACATGTAATGAGGCCGTTAAATATGCAATATTACGCACTCATCACACCCCCCCCCCAAAAAAAACTTAAGATTAGTTAGTCCCCAGCAAATTAAATGTAAAAATTAAACAAACAAAAATAAATCTATACTAATTCCGCTATTGCATTTAGCATATGCAACAAGCCTTTAAGCCCCTAGGTGATCCCTAGTGGATGAGTTTTGTCTCGTGAAAGTTTTCAGTGAAGGTACCTACAAACTACTTTTCCTCATAGCCAACAATTGCAACATCTGCTCGTACACTAACTTGCACTAAAATGTCAAAAATAGTTTTCTCTGAACACCTGAACCAATCACACATGAGTCACATCATAGCCTTAAATGTTATTCTAGAGTATCCACCTACACATTTCCTTTCAAAACTCGTGTGTGTGAAATAAAAATTTAATTTAAACATTTACTCAATGGAATCCACATTCACTTAGCTATCCAAATTCAGCTTTGATGCAAAACTCACCAAGAGTTTCTCTCAACATTGAATCACACTATGATTTTTCTGGCATGTTCTCCAGGTGTATATGTGAGAAAGAATATTATGCACAAGCAAAATTATACTCACATATAATCCAAAAATGAAGCACAAGTATACAAATAAAACAACCTTGTCATAATCTCGTGAAAGGAATGTTAGAACATTAGATAGAAAAATTAACTTTTCTTTTCATTTAAAGTGTGCTCTCACCATGCTTCTCTAAATCA
The DNA here is from genome assembly GCA_023539305.1 of Ilex asprella. Lineage (NCBI taxonomy): Eukaryota > Viridiplantae > Streptophyta > Magnoliopsida > Aquifoliales > Aquifoliaceae > Ilex > Ilex asprella. Next base: position 1,566,068 of record CM042202.1, on the reverse strand, counting down.
TTTAGGGCTTTCAACGGTTGTAATGAGACCTTGGGGGTGATATATTGGGCTGAGTGAAATAAGGGGTCAAAGAGGGCAAAAAGGGTTATTCTGAGGCGTTGACCTTTATTTCCAAAATCTCCTTTTTTGCGAAACTTTTTTGGATTTACACCTTCACTTCATTTTTTTTTAATTTCCTTTTTTCTTAGTCATTCTTTTTATTTTTTTCCTCAACCCCTTTTTCTTGGGCTTTATTTCTCCTTTTCATTCAAATTTTGAATTCGGCACCATTTCTCCCTTTTGGGGTTTCCTCACCACATTTTCTTCCCTTTATGATCAATCACAACCAATTCTCAGAACAACCAAGGTGTGGTAAATTTTTATCATTTTTTCACTGGCTCGGTCAATTGTGTGGCATGGAAATGAATTTTTCTTTTAAAGCTCAATCACGACACTAGAGATAAATTTTTTCAAGAAAAAAATGGCTAAGCCTCAAAGCATTTCAAAGATGGCCTAAGATCATTTCTAGATAAGTATGCGGAGGAGGCATGTTAGTATTTCAAGACAAAGTTAACCAACTATCCACATGCACTCTAACCATAGCAAGCATAATGAGATTATTAAACTATTTTGAAATTTGAAGAATTGTTCCTTGAGTATGTGTAAGTTCCCTCCCATAGGCATTGGTACTAAAGCTTACATGGGTACTTACTTCATCTCCACTATGTATGTCCAGCTCTAAAATGTGGATCCAATCAGTAAATTGCCGAAATAACACATCCAAGGTGCACTCTGGATGAGTTTGAAAGAAAACACATATGTGATAATCAAGCATAGGATAAACTTCTATGGTGTACTCATGTGTTCAAAGTTTAAAATGAAGATCAAGTAATCACAACTCCCATAACAATTTGGATTGGGGAATATAGTTAAATATTAGATATTTTTCACAAAAAAAGGTCAAAATTTTTTAAAATTTTCACATTTCCAACTATTCTATACAAAAAGTGTTGGAACATATAAATGGTGCATCTTACCCCCAACTTGAATTATGAATTGTCCTCAATGCACAAGGAATCTTGCAATGAGAAAAATAAAAGTAACATGGGAAATAAGATACCCCCCCTTTTTTATTTTTTTCTCTTTTTCTCTTTATTTTTTTTTTTTTTGATATAAACGTTAAAAGGAAAATGAAACACAAAAAAACTTGTTTACACCCACCAACTTAAACTCGAACATGATATTGAAAAAGATTTGTTATGATGATGCTCAAAATTAATTGAGTCCAAATTAAGAAGAGGTAAACAACTTCATGCTAAAATCTGCACTCCAACATCATGAAAATAAAAATATAACAATAAAATAAAATAAAATGGACTCATGTCAATTCAGCTTCAATTCGGATATGAGCTTGTGCCACTGATTTTTTTTTTATTTTAAATTTTTTTGTTGAATAAATGTCTTTCCTAACCAATCTATCCAACAATACAAAAGATAATGATTCAAAATTCTCAACAAAACAAATGTGCACATAAGTTTATGCAATTCCAACAATGGAGTATACAATTTCTCTTTATAAATTTTTACACTTAACTCCATTTCAATGCCCTCCCCAAGTTGAAAATTGTGAACCTCAACACCACTCTTTGATGTCAAATTGATTTGGGCTTATGAGCCTCATGTGAGATACTTCATTAAATTTTTCACAATCAAGAGTAGTAGGAAATTCAACATCAATTTGCATTCTATAGAAATGATCATCCGCAATACAGTGACTATGTTCAAGATGTTGTTCTTCACAATTAGTAGTTATGACATTAGTCAATGCAATAAGGTCATCTCTAATTTCAAAAAATTGTTGGAATAATTGGGCATTGACTTCCATTTGGTATAGTATAAACTCGCAAATATTATTTTTCAATTCTTGTTCGATATAATCCTCATATGTTGGATAGTGGCAAAATTTATTTGGTGGTGTGAGATCAGATGAAAAATTATAAGGTTCATTCTCCCAACCATAACTCGGATAACTCGTTGTAACATAATGGTCGGGGTAAAAAATTTTGGGGGCCAATATTAAAATTGATCTTTCACATGCAAAGTCTTGAACCGTATAATTTAATGAGCACTCACTAGTGATGTGCTCATACTCATCACAAATCTCACACACATTTCTAAATTTTGGGGCATTTAACACATTATCATAAAAATTATGAAACATTACATAGAACACAAACTACAAAAAACTATTCACAATCAAGATGACATACCATAGCTCATGATGAAATCACTAGACTTACCTATGCCATCCCAAATCACCTTCAAAACTTTACACTTAGCCCTCTCCGTCAACAACGCCAAAAATGTTTGACTTATTCCATCGACCCTAATCTCCGAACATGAACCTCAATGTGTATATGGCTTATGTGTGTAAGAGAGTGTCACTCTCCCTTGGATTTGTTGCTAGAAATGAAAAAAATGTGTGTGTGGATGAACTTACGTGTGTGTGCAAAAGTACTCCACAAGCGTAGAGAGACATTCGACTATCGTGTTTTACTTGTAATGGGTATTCTAAGGTCGTCTCCTTAGGGGAGGTTGGTCAAATTATGGTGAAGGTGATTTTGTAAAAAAGGAAAGGTGTAAAATCTTATAAATTGGTGTTAGGGAGTGAAGATTGTTGGTAAAATGCAATAAAAATAAGGTTGGCTAATCCAAAGAGGTCATTCCAATGGGAATACCAAATCAACTCAATTCATTCAACCAATTGTGCCTAGGTGCCTGATTGATTCGTAGGAAGACTAATGTGGAGTGTAGGCTCAAGAATACCTTGTCACAAGTCTACGGTGTATCAAGACCTCACAACCACGTCAGCACTCAACCTAGCCAAACCAAGCACCTTACACTACGAGGTAGACTGGAGAAGATTTGATTTATCATACCCAAGAGGAATTTCCCAATAAATTAGCCAACAAAAAACTTAGGTACTCATGTTTAAAGTAAAAGCATTCATAATGTAAAGAGACATGTAGATGAAATGGACTGAAAATAAAGATAAAATGAAGCTTAAAACTTCTATTAATGCTAGGAGAAGGTAAACTACAAAGGAGAATTCATTTCATACCGAAATGGAAAGCTTAAAGACAAAACCCAGTTTAAAATATAAAAGTGCAAGAACATTGAATTAAACTTGATTACGCTTGAAGTAAAGGAGATTAAAATGCAAGAATGAAGATTACCAGTGAAATACAACTTACTACATGTGAAATGGTGAAGAAAATGCTAAAATCTAACTTTCTCTCTCTAAAACTTTATCTTCTTTCATGGTGCCTCTCTCTCTACACTACTCCTAAGCTTAGTTAGCCTCCTCCCAAAAAACTTATGCAAAAATCTGAATATATGGTGTAAGACTTACTGAATTTCGTCTATAACCCCCTCCTAGCATGTGTGAACTCAGTTGTAATGAGTGGGGGGAGGTTGGACACTCCAACCAGCAAAATAGGCCAAGCATGGCTCCTCCCATGCTTACCCAACCACCCATCTTCTCTCTCTTTCTTCTCCCATGTCTCTCACTTCAAATCTGACTTTTTGGGGTTAGGAGAGCATCATGGGGTGTCAATTGTGTCAATGTATGGTCTAGATAAGTAGAGGTTTGTCCCCCAAAGTTGGTGGAGTCGTGTGAGCAAGTTCTGACATTTCTGAGCAAAACCTACTGGTAGAACGATGAAACCTACCGGTTGGTTTTTTCCAATAGCCAAAACCTACCAGTAGGTTTTGATGAATTTCTACCGGTAGGTCATAAAGGGGATGCTAGCTTTGGACTAGTTTTCATAGATTCGTTATAAATTTTGATTCCACCGTCTGATTGAACTAAAATTTTGACAAAAGTTAGAAAACATTCAGATCTACAACTTTTATATTTTATACTTTTTCTAATTAAAATTGGATCATGGTTAAAAATGGGTAAAACAAAGGTACTGCTACCTACAAAATTAAAATTTCAACATTATTCATAAATTCGATTAACTGTAAGTAATTAAATGCAAATTTAAGTTAAAATACATGAAATGAGGTCGTTAACTATGCAATATTACCCGCTCATCAGTGCCTCGAAATTCGGAGGTTCTTTATCAATCTGTTGGTCACCCATCAATGCATGAAAATACCCGTGAGTACCAAATAACCCGACACCACATCGTTATACCCCATTCACCATGATCATAACCAAAATAGAATTTGGGTAGAGTCTCTTTTGTACGGGAGCTCTACCCAATATGTAACCTGTGCATACAATAATCATACAACCATTCCAATGTCCAAATCCCAAGGTGTAGGCTTAAAATTTAATCATGTATGTCATCCCAAGAAAGGATTTGAAGAAGTGAAGGCTCAACCATGTTACATTTAAAATTTTAGTTTTCAGGATGAGGTATTGGTATCTCGAATAAGTGGTATCGGTACATGAGCCTTATTTTTGCTCTAGGACCTGGGCCCACTGTCTATGAGGTACCAGTACCTATGAGCATGGGTACTGGTACCTGAGTCCACTATCAATTGGGTACTGATACCTGTGAGCCTAGGTACCCGTACTTGAGCTCTCCGGATGCCAAGTACCTATGAGGTACCAATACCTGGAGCCCTAATTTCTCTAAATTTCCCAAAAACTCAAGTTTTAGCCACATAACTCATACAACACCCATTCCATTCAATTGTTTCACAAAAGTAAATGTCCCATTACATGTGTGAGGTCCTAGTATCCCACATCGGCTGGAAGAGGGGAAGTTGCTGGGCTTATATGTGAGCCCTTCGCCTCACTTGTCAACAGGCCTTTTTCCAGGGGACCCCTGGGAGGAACAAAACCGTGAGGGCCAGTGGGCCCAAAGCGGACAATATGTTGACACGTGGTGGGTGGGGTGTTACAGAATGGTATCAAAGCCGACCCTTGCCTTGTTCGAGGGTGGGGCCCTGCACGGGTCTCGTGGTGGGCGGGCACGAGGAGGAGAACGGTAGTCCGTGACTCGGGGCTGGCGAGCTACACGGGAACGTGCAGCCCTGAGGGGGGTGGATTGTGAGGTCCTGGTATCCCACATCGGCTGGAAGAGGGGAAGTTGCTGGGCTTATATGTGAGCCATTCGCCTCACTTGTCAACAGGCCTTTTTCCGGGGGACCCCTGGGAGGAACAAAATCGTGAGGGCCAGTGGGCCCAAAGCGGACAATATGTTGACACGTGGTGGGTGGGGTGTTACAACATGCCTTTGTCAAAATGCAAGTTTTGTACATGATTCATACAAAGCCAAAATAAAGTTATACATGGGATTACAAAATGTAAATTAAGATCCACAACTCGGCTCTTTCTTCAACACGGGCCTAAGTGAGGGACATCCGTCGAAGCTTGTCCCACTCCTGAAATATGTCTTCATAAAGGGTGAGTCATACTCAATAAGGTATCTCCTAAAAAACCTACTCCCAACCCAGATGCATATGAAATGTCACATGAAATTCATCACATAAAGAATTCATTCAAATACATACATGTCATAAATGAATGCTACTATTTTATGCCAGGTCATGAGCTGGAACTCATACCTACAATACAACCATGAGTCCTCCCCCGACTCCCATAACATATGTCATGTCATACATATGCATCTAGGAATTCCAAACCCCCACCATTAATGTTGTACATGCAATAAAATTTTTATAAAATCTTTTGTCTTTCTTGGGGTGAGTATTTATAGACTTTTACCAGCGGGTACCCAACCGACACGGCATCTATGGACTTCCACCAACGGTTCCACATACACTGACACACTTTATAGACTCAATACCAACGGGAGTGCGTATCCAAAATTACCGGGTCTTACAACCGAGGGAGAATCTAGCCCTTCTTGCTAACCCCGACACATATTTTCAATGCGACCCGTGCGACTCAGTCGTACCTAGGTTCAAATTTCCTGAGCCTAAGTATCAACCCATTAAAGATGGTGTTTGATCAAAAATATGCACACACACCCACCCTCATGTCGAATGTCCACGAATACGATGTTACCCGTGCATATGCAAATGTAATGTGTAATTACATTTCATATCATTATGAAATCAAATTGTACAATTTCAATTTATGCCTCATACTCATCACATTATACGACATATAATTAACATATCCATTATCCACAATCATACCCAATTTCCTCAAATGTTAATTATATCATGAAGCGTATAATAACATTACTAAGCATGTTATAGTAATTTCCATTCAATTATCTCACTTGAACATCCATAGGAATTTTATCAAACACCAATAAGGAATAAATTTAAACACATAGCATGCCCAAACAACACTAAGAATTGGTTTTGACATATTCTCATACGCATTTTCCATATTCCAATAACCCTAGGTATGTGTTATACATGAGAATTCATCTCTAACACCCTAATCATTTCATATTTCAATCCTAGGTTAGAAATAAACCTAGTTTGGAAAAGAATCCTACCTCTTGCAGTGTATATCTATATACTAGAAGCCCCAAAAGCCCAAAATGAAGCCTCCCAAGCTCAATCCTGAAAACCTAGTTAAGAAAGGAATTCTACCTCTTTTGGTGAAAGTCACGCTCTCTGGTATGGATTTGTAGGTCTCGTTAGATCTTTAGTTCTTTAGTTCTTGGCTTGAAGCAATCCAACAGTTGGATCTTGATGGATCAAAGGAAGAAGGTGAGAGAGCTTGGCTTCTCTCTCTCTCTCTCTTTCTAATTTTAGGAAATGACTAAACAATGGGGGAGAAAAATCTGATTTTCTTCCCATTTTATACCCCTTGGATGTTTGGTGCACAATGCGCCACACGTCCCTCTTTTTATGATCAAATTTTATCCCAAATCGATTAAATCTTGTTTCGTATTGATTTTAGTATATTTTTATTGAACTAATTTTAAATTATTTCTAAAGTTTCGCGATTAAAATTTGATCGCATTTATTTTAGTCGTGCAATGGTCGATCCCATTGTAAAACACAAAAAAGAAAAAATCTATTGTCTGAAAATTCGATAAAAATTAGCTGGACAGATAGAATTCGTGATGTGAATCTAGTAATGAGGTCCATTTCGTCATCTGAGTTCTAAAAAATTTAGGTTTTTATCTCGTACTATAACAACTAATTACCGTTTTACCCTTTTTAATAAAATTTTAATTCTTCTGAGTTTTACATCGGCATATGCAATTCTTTTGATCCTCTATAAAGACATCGAAGCTATACTCGAACATGTCTAGATTAATATTGCACGAATATGCAATTCTTTACATCGGCATATGCAATTGCATAATTAATATTGCACGAATATAGCACCCGAACACTTATGCACATGTCTAGATTCTCGAACTAAAGAGTGAATTTTATTTCCATTTAAAAAATATTGTATTTTTTTAGAAAATTCCATCACCATCACAACTCCTTAATTCATGATTTTCATTCACCTTTGTCTCTATTGAAATGGATACTCTTATTACAGGAATTTGGCATAACAATCAAGGATAAGAAATGAGTAGAAAATATGGTGGTAGATCATCTCTCAAGGCTAACATATGAGATTCATGAGGAAAAATTACTGATCAATGAGAATTTCTCAGACGAGCAACTATTCACAGTCTCAGAGTTACCATGGTACGCTAATATTGTTAATTTCTTAGTCACTGGTACGCTTCCTTCTTCCTTCAACTCTTTGGACAAGAAAAAGTTTTTGAGAGAGGTATGAAACTTCTTTTGGGACGATTTCTACTTGTGTAAGTACTGTAAGGATTAGGTCATTAGGAAGTGTGTACCAAACCATGAAATATAAAGTGTATTCAATTTTTGCCATGCTGAAACATGTGGAGGTCACTTTTCTTCCAAGAAAACCGTTGTAAAAATTCCACAGCGCTGATTTTATTAACCCACATTGTTCCAAGATACCCATTCTTTTCTGTTTATCATGTGATAGATGCCAATGGTTGGGGGTATTACTAAAATAAACTTGATGCCCCTAAACCCCACTCTGGTTATCAAAAAATTTTATTGTTGGGATATTAATTGTATGGGCCCTTTTCCCCCATCGTTTGGATAAATGTATATCTAGGTTGTTGTGGATTATGTCTCTAAATGGGTTGAGGCCATTCCATGCATAATAAGGATCATTACACTGTGGTGAAATTTTTTAAAGAAAACATTTTGTCATGGCTTGGAATACCTCAAGCCATTATTAGTGATGGGGGATCTCACTTTTACAACCAATATTTTGCACATTTGATGAGAAAATATTTTATACACCACAAGGTTGCAACTCCTTACCATCCATAGATAAGTGGTCAAGTAGAATTGGCCAATAAGGAGATAACATAGATTTTAAAAAATACAGTGAATCCTAGTTGCAAGGATTGGTCTTTACAACTAACCGATGCATTGTGGGCTTACTAGACAACTTTTAAAACCATTTTGGGCCTGTCTCCATATAGGCTTGTTTATGGCAAGCCATCCCACTTTCCTATTGAGCTTGAACATAGAGCATACTAGGCAATCAAGACAATGAACTTTGATTTTAAAAAATCAGGCATCTAGAAAACTTCAGATTAGCGAACTTGAGGAATTAAGGAATGAGGCTTATGATAATGCTAAAATTGTAAAATCCAGAATGAAATTATTCCATGACAAGAACATTGTGTGGAACACATTTGAGACTTCTCAAAAAGTATTGCTTTACAATTTAAGACTCCACCTATTTCCTGGTATGTTAATGTCAAAGTGGATAGGACCTTATATTGTGAAGCAAATGTTTGGACATGAAGTGGTGGAGATTCAAAATCCTTTAAATGGTAATGTTTTAAAGTTAATGGGCAACGTCTAGAACCAATTTATGAAGGGTTTAATGAGAATGTGGAATCGGTTAATCTAATGGATCCATAATATCTTGAATGAATTTGTCAATTTTATGTTTTGTACATAGCATTTATCGTGAACTAATATCATGTATTTTGTTTGTAGGATTTTGGTTGATGTGCAGGTGTTCCCTACCTTTCAACCTTAAATTCATCTTGCATTTATTTCTGAAATTAAAACATTGAAGACAATATTAAGTTTAGGTGAGTGGGTGGGCAGTACTTTGGACTTTGGATATACATTTTAGAATTTTTCATGTGTCTAAAATTTTTTTTCTGCAGCTTCAATCGTCTTTGTGACTGGCAGACATTAAAGAACCTGATAAAGTGTCTTTAATTTTTTTCTCTAATCATGGATGTTAAACTTTTTTGGTTTATTTTAGGTGTTTTACTCGTATTTTTGTCTTACGTGCATTCCGTAATAATGAAAAAAAACAAGAATGGTAAGCAAACTTTCCCATCCTTGAGATGTTGACAACAAATGGTCCTAAAAACCTTGTTTTGCTTTTCAAATGGTTTAATTTTTCTCTTTAGGATGTTTTGGGATGTGTTGAATATTTTGGGATGTTTTTAGATATTTTGGATTGTTTGGTTTCGGATTAATGGTTGGTTATGTTAATTACTTTAATAAGTCTTTTGTTATACTATGAGTTTTTGTTAATATTGTTGTGTTGTTGTTAAATAAGTACAACAGTCATGATATTAAGATTGAATGTTAGATTGAATTAACATAGCTTTATCATGATATTCAATCTAAGAATTTAAGTGGGTCACACACATGGATAAGGTAGGTATTGTCTCTATGTTTAAGTGTCAGATGTACATTTTTATTTTCAACTCATGCAAAGGTGTATAATTGTAAAGCCTGAGAAAATTTAAATTTTTATGAAAATGAAAAAATGGTAATTACCTGCTACAGTACGGGTTGAAAGCCGAATGTTTCTAGAACTCAAATGACGAAATGGACCTCATTGTTGGATTCGTTTTGCGAAATCTAGTTGTCCAGTCAATTTTCGTTGAATTTCGAGACAGTCAAATTTTTTGCGTTATACAAGACGAGCAGGTGTCGCATGACCAAAATAAACGCGATCGGGAATAAATTTTTAAACATGGAAAATAATTTATAGTTAGTTCAAATAAAAATATATTGAATTTGAAACGGGATGAGATTTAATCGATTCGGGACGAAATCGGACCCGAGAAAGACAAACATGCGGCGCAACGAAAGCGAAGAATCCAAGGGGTATAAAAAGGGGGAAATCAGATTTTCTGCCCAAATTGGCTGCTGATTTTTGTTGGGAAGAGAGAGGGAAGAGGAGTGGAAAAAATCAATGGTTCTTCATCTTCTCTTTACGATCTAGGGTCAACCTTGGTCAAAAATCTTCGGGTCAAGAACCAAAGTTTATTTACTGGACGAGGGCTACGTCTACGTACCAAAAATCACAAGTTTTAATGAAGTCTCAAAGACGGGATATTTGAAAATCAAGACTTGAAGCTTGATTTGGGTTCTTGGAAGCTTCCTACTTCTTTTATTACGCTTCAAGCGGTAGGGGTCTTCTCATAGCTAAATTTATTCCCAACCTAGGGTCTAAATATGAAATGGGTAGGGTGTTAGAGATGTAATCTCATATATGGCACATACCTATTGTGATTAAAATGTGGAAAGTGGTTTTAAGAATGGTTAAAATCAATTCTTGCATGAATTGGGTTGTTGAAATTGTTTGTTTGATAATTTCATGAGAAATGTGATGAATTTGGCATATTATGTGTTTACATGATTTTGTGTCTTATGGGCATTTAATAAAATACTTTGAATAATATGAGCATGTTATTGAAATGAAATTGATATAACATGTTTAGATGATGTTGTAAATTGTAATTATATGCTTATGATATAATTGACAATTGGGAATGTTGGTTGAGATAGAATGTTGTTCATATTGTGCTCATGACTTGTTGAACATGATGTTGATATTGCAATTGAAAACTTGGTTGCATAATGATATTAAATGCAATGGTACATTACATTGCATATGTACAAGTAGCATCACATTCGTGGGCATATGGCATGAGTGTGGGTGTGTGTGCATAGTTTTGATCAAACACCATTATTGGAGGATGATGTGTGGGCTCAGAAAAGAGAGACCAATGTTCAACTGAGTCGCACGAGTTTGCATTGAAAATAGGGTCGGGGTTAGCAAGAAGGGTTAGAATGTCCCTCGGCTCTAAGTCCCAGTGGTTTGGATACTCATTTCATTGGTATTGAGTCCATAAAGTGTGTCGGCGTATGCGGAGCCATTGGTGAAAGTCCATAAATGTCGTGTTGATTGGGTGCCCGTTGGTGTAAGTCCATAAATGCCCACCCCAAGAAAGTCCTAAGAATTATAATGGTCATTGGATGTGTAACATCAATGGTGGGGGCTTGAAATTTTCGGATTCATATGCATGGCATTGCATGTGTTAAGGGAGTCGGTGAAGGCTCGGGTTGTATTGCATGTGTGAGTCTCATCTTATAACATAGCATGTGCTTGATTTATTCTGTTGGCCCTAATCTTCGAACACTAACCCGGACCAAGTGTATATGGCTTATAATGATAGGTGAGTGTCACTCTCCCTCGGGTTTGGTGCTAGAAATAGGGGAAAACGTGTGTGAATGAACAAAATGTGGGTGTATGCAAAATTGCTCCCCAAGCGTAGAGAGAATCTTGTAGTGTCGTGTTTTACTTGGAATGGGTATTTCAAGGTCATCTCATCAGGGAAGGAAATATCAAATGTTTTCAAAGGGTGATTTGTAAAGAAATGAAAATTGGAAAATCTTTTCAGTTTCAGTTTGGTGAGTTGTGTTTTGATAAGAATGCAAGAAAGCAAGGTTGGTTAATCCATAGAGGTCATTCCAATGGGAATGCAAAATCAACTCATTTCATTCAACCAATGATGTCTCGGTGTTTAATTGAATTATAGGAAGTGAGGGACTAGTGTGGAAGTGTTAGGCACAAGCATACCCCATGACAAGTCTACAGCGTATCAAGAGCCCACAACCACGCTTGTACTCAACCTAGTCAAACTAAACCACTTTTCACTACAAGGAAGAATGGACAAGAGTCAATTTCACATACCCAAGAGAAAAATTTTCCTTGGATTAGCCAACTAAAAGTCTAGCTACTCTTATTCAAAGCAAGAACAAACATAAAAGAGACAAACGTGGTAATGAAATCAAACATGAACTTGCATTAATGTAAAGAGAAGTTTAAACTACAAAAAAAAATAGCATTCATACACAAAATGTAAAGTTTAAAGAGAAAATACCCAAATGTAAAACTTGCAATGCTAAAACAACTAGCTAAACTTGCATACAACTTAAATGAAAGAGTTCAAAGTGGAAATGGGGAAAATTACAAGTAATTTAAGGCTTACAACACTGAAAATGGTAAATAAATATGAAAACCCAGCTTTCTCTCTCTAATTTCATCTTCTTCCTTAAGCTTTCTATCTCTAAAAACTACTCCTAAGCTTAGGTAGCCTCCTCCCTTTTCAAAAGCTTGTGTGAAAGCTGAATAAATGGTATAAGACCTCTCCATTTTCGTCCATAGGGCTACTCTAGCATGTGTGTGCAGGCTTCCCATCAATGGGAGGTGAGTTGATAGCTTTGGACATGCTAGGACAATCCTGTCCTACAACCCATCATGTTTCTTCCTTCTCTCTCTTCCTTTCCATCCTCCATCTTCCCTAACTGACTTTAGGGTGTAGGAGGCATGTATATATGTAGAATATGTCAGGGGACAAGTGGGAGAATCATAGGTGGGACCCCCAAGTGGTAGAGCATTGAGTTGCAGGTGGTCTGGCATTTCTGGGCCAAACCTTCTGGAAGGTCAAAGCAAACTTTCTGGAAGGTTTTTTCAAGTAGGCAAAACCTTCTGGAAGGTGTCAGCTCATGACCAGTTTTTGTAACATTGTCATAATCTTTGATCCGACTGTCCGATTGAGTTGAAATTTTGACACAATACATAGGACATCCATATCTACAACTTTCATGCTTTGCACTTTTTCAGATTCGAAGTGGATCATAGTCAAAAATGGGAAAAACAGAGGTGCTAATACCAAATAGTGCGGGTGCAGGTGCCGGTACCAAAATTCAAGTAGGCTTAGATACCGGTGCCTACGATACCAAATACCACTATCTATTTGATTTATTTCATTTGAAAGCCTCATAATCCTCATGTAATGTGTCCATCTCTTCACCACTCATCCACACTTAGTTGCAGGGTTCCGAAAGCCCTCATTTACACTATGATTACCTGCAACATCAAAATTTTAACATTATTCATAAATTCGATAAACTATAAGTAATTAAATGCAAAGTTAAATTAAAATGCATGTAATGAGGCCGTTAAAAATGTCATATTATGCACTCATCAACATAGCATAGAGAATTCCATTATGAATTGCATATTCGTAAATGGATTGTTGGTTGATCGTTGAATTGCATGTGAGCATTTTATATGCATCTAGGTTGGGGAGTAGCCTCTTTAGGAAATATCCTATTGAGTGTGACACATCCTTTACGGGGACAACATTTCAGATGCGGGACAAGCGTCAGTGAATGGCTCTCACTTAGGCCCTCATTAATGAAGAAAGTCAGGTTGTGGCTTTATATCACATTTTTTGTAAAACAAGTGTATAATTATTTTTAGACATGTACTATTGTGCAAAGGATTGTAAAACAAACTCATATGAACCTTATTTTATGTAAAATTTAATGTTATATGAGTTTGGGTAGTTGTTGTATGAGATTGGAAGTGTTTGAATTGAAAAAGGAGTGAATCGGGGGCAAACTGGGCACTTCTAGTGGTATAACATTGATTATCTACCAGTAGAGGAATTCCAGTAGGCACTTTTATTAGTAAAACATCGGGTATCTACCAGTAGTAGGGGTTTCAATCATGTCGTGTTCGTGTGACTCACATGTCGTGTTATTGTTATTTGTGTCGAGACCCACAAAAAAAAAAATCTATTTAGTGTGTTCTGAGTATTAAACATTAGTCTAGACTATTTATTATGCGTATTTAATAATCATGTCAATTTTATAATCATTCGTGTCGGGTTCGTATCAACATGTCAGAGTTGACACCGCTAACTGATAGAATAATTTTAGTTGGTACTTCTACGGGTAGAACGTTGAGTATCTACCAGTAGAAGAATTCCAGTGGGCACTTCTACCAGTAGAACATCGATTATCTGCCGGTAGGTCCCCTTAAATTTTTAGAAAAGTAAAATTCTTCTATTAAGCCTCCGGGCCTTGAGTTCTTTTGCTCTAAAGAGGTCAATGGAGTAATATTAAGTGTAGATTGATGTATATTGGACCTTGGAATAGTCAAATGATTGAATTGTACATAGGTTATGTGTTTGGGAGTGCCCGGTACAAGAGAGACTCTGACCAAATTCTGTGTTGGTTATGATATTGGTGAAAGGGATGTTGTGACGTGGCGTTGGGTTATGCGGCATTCACAGGTATTTTCACGGATTGATGGGGTTGACAAAGGACCCCTAGTTTTAGAGGCGTCACAATAATGATCATGCAAAATTAAGGAATTGATATATAACTTTCACTCTTTGAAAGCCCAACATATCTGGTGGAGATAATGAAGAACCTTTGGTGAGATTTGCGTTTTCCTATCCTTAGAGGGACAATTTACATCTACTCAAGTAAACTTCTTCATTTTTGGTTCTTTGAATAATCTCATTAATGTCATTTTGATTAATACAAGTAAGGTAATATATGATTGATATGTCCCAAGAAAATTTGTCAAAATGAAAAGTATATGTGCACTTGCTTGAGAAATGACAATTGATTGAGCCTTCAAATGAATATTTCTTGTCTTAACCAATTTATTGACCAAACTTAGTTTAAAAAGAACTCTCCAGGTCCCCATAATCCCAAAATTGTTTAGAATCAGTTGTTCATGGGATATGCATTGGTGGAATAAATGAAAAAGTTGTCTAGGATGAAGAAAATGAAACAGCAAAAACAAACATGGAATAATGGAAACTCGAAGTTAAACTGATATAACTTATACCGGTACAAATGCAATACAGGAAAAAAAAACATTATGCTTTTGAGCAAAAAGAAAAGGAAAATATTAAAATATGGCAGGATTGAATTACAAAATAGTTGAACACTACGAAAAAAAGGATGAGTGAATTGTTGTTTTGGGGGGGGGGGGGAGAAGAAGCCTATGCTTTGGGGGGATAATCTCTTTTCATCCCTATAACCTTTAATTTCTTTAGCCCATAACCCAATGCCACATTACAACCATGACAAAAGCCCTAGTTGATCTCAGGTTTTGTGCATGTATATGGATCTATCTTAAGGGCTAGGATGTAACACCCCGCATTTTCTTTTATATATGTATATAGTTATATGGTAGATAACTGTTGTGAAAATGAGCATATGTATAATGATGAAAGAAAGAATCACATAGGTTAAAACATTAGAAATAAATAATTGGGAGACAAATGGATTTGGGAAGTTTAAGTTTCAAAGGCGTTTGAGATTGGAAATAGTTATTAGATAAGTTTTTAAGTATTTAGGTCAAAATAATGTTTCCATTGAATCCGGAAGGTCGAAAAACCTTGGGAGAGGTAATATGAGGTGCATTGGAAGCTTGGAAGTACTCCAGAATAAAAACAAAAATTACGTAAATTTTGGGTATAAAATATTTTGGACACCTCTTAGTATTTTAGCCATAACTTTTTATCCCTAAGTCCAATTATGCTGAAATTTTTACAGTAGATAGTAGACATCCAGGGATACAAAAGTATATTTCATGAAAATTTTCCAATTCGACCTATAAATAGGTCAAAACTTCCCTGGAAGTCGGACCAAAAATATGCCCGCTGAAGCGTACCGGTACGCCCGATAAATTTCTGGCCCTCTTGGGGCGCGATCTAGGTCATATTTTTGGGCCTATAAATACTTTAGGTCGCCTCTTTAGTCATACATACACCATCCTAAACCCTAGATAGCTTGGGAGAGAAAGAGAGGAAGATCAAAACACATAGATCAAGATAGATTTACACCCCATAGAAATCGAAACCGAAATTTCTCAAGAACACCATTCTTCTCCTCTCTTCTTCTACACTTTTACTACACCTTTACCCACACCTCTTGGAACCCTAAGAGAATACAAGAAGGAGATCTTTGGAGCTTGGGTTAGATTAAAACTCTTGGATTCAAGGTAAGGGTTTTCTCTCATTCACTTACATTGAGGCTAGGGCTTATACATATGTACTCCTTACACTCTAAACCTTATATGTATGCTATAGATTCATTGATTCTTGATATCCTTATGCATATTACCATGCTTTAAACAATATTAATGGTGGGTCAACCATTAAACCATTTTCTTGGCTAAAAACCCTAGTTTTCAAGAGGGATGAACTTTTTTCTAAATTTTGAGTATTCTTGATTTCAAAACCTTAGTGTTTCATATTGATCAATAAAATGATGTTGTTGTGATCTCTTGTATTTTACATACTTAGTTATTAAAATTGTTACACGATGAATTTGGGGATTTTGCTTATAAATTGGAGACTTGTGAAATTCTTGGACATTTGAGAACATATTGGATAATGTATTACTTGTGTGGTTATTTGGATAAACCTTGAGGGTGAGAGGTTCTTTGTAAGGATATTCATGGCAAGAGAGGACAATTTGTGATATTATCAAGAGGTTCCTTGTAAGGATGCTTGAATAACTCAAACCTTGAGGGTGAGAGGTCCCTTGTAAGGATGATAATGCCAAGAGAGGACAATATGTGACATTATCAAGAGGTTCCTTGTAAGGATGCTTGAATAACTCAAATCTTGAGGGTGAGAGGTTTCTTGTAAGGATGTTCATTCCCAAGAGAACAATATTGTATCATGTGTTGGAAAATGATTGATATTTTGGGAAATGGATGTTTATGGGAATTGGTTGTTATGGTATATTTCTATTAATATTGTTATTTAAACTTGAGATCCGTTGATAAATGTCCTTGTTTTACTTCAAACATTATGTATGCTATTTGTGAAATGAGACCGACTGCTTTATTTGTTTTTCTAAACCTTGTATGGGTTTGGGAGAATTTTTCTACAGAGCTTCGTGCTCATCCCCTACAGTTGAACCTTTTTCAGATGTCGGGCCAGAGGATGTACTCAGTACTAATGAGCCGTACCTTGGGGAGGCTTCACTAGAGGGATACTTGGATCCCGAGTGGGACATCTAGAGATGTCGTTTACTTTTTGTTTTAGACTAGAATACTATTTTGGAAACACTGTATAGTCTAGATTTCTTTTGTAATTTCCGCTGCGCTATAATAGTAAATTTTCATTGGGAATGTAAAGGCCAAATATGGCATATTCTTTTGGGATATTGATGTAAATGTTATGGATTACTGTTAGGAAGTCTTTTTATTGATGGTTTATCTTAGTGCTCTCATGGTATGAATGGTTATTGAATGTAATGCCATCCAGGGTGTATTTTGGGGTGTTACATAGGATATGTCAATAATATCACTTTTTTTTTGTATTAATACTATTTCATGAGATTATGCTAAATGCAATTCCTTCTAACTCCATTATTTCAATGTTTATACATGTGAATAATCTTGCTTCAAAAAACATCATTCTTTTCACATTTAAACTCTAAGAGCAAGTCACTAAAACTTGAGGGAATTTTTCAAGACTGATAACCCTAGAGAGATTTGTGATATCAAAGCTAACCATGAAGGGAGATAAAAAGGAGTCGTTCTTCACTGGTGATTCTTGACATTTTCATGATCATTCTTCACACAATGAGTTTCAAATACCAACATAACATGTGTATACTTTTATATAAGGGTTGTACCTATAGATATGTTGTGTGGGGAATTCAACTCTGACAAGATAGCTTAAATACTTATGAATGTTTAACAAAAGTTTGTAGGTACCTTTTTTGGAAACTTTTACGTAACTTCACTCGTCCACTAGGTGAAATCTAGAAGTTGAACGACTTATTGCATATGATAAATGCAATCGTCTAGCCTACGAAAACGGCATTGTAATTGTGAATTGATTTTTTTGTTTCATATTGCTAGAGACTAGTAATAAGTAGGTTGGGGTATGATTCCTAATAAAAAGTACATTTCATCATGCATTTATAAATTACAACATAATTGTGATGTGGCATAATTCAAAGGTGAATGATGTGTATAAGGTTTGTACAAGTGTGATGTCATGTATCCAAGACTTAGAGGTAGTAGGACCAAGCATTGATGAAGCAAAGCAGTTGTGAAGACTAAAAGCACCCAAGTGTGGACCTTTGGTCTACGTTCAAATGTCAAATCCACATTCAAACGCACCTGCAAATCCAACAGAATCTCCAAAATGGATGCTAGGCTATAGGATGTTAACTGTTAGACTGCGGAGTATAAATACTGCATTTATTAGCACGTTCGAATGCCAGGTTCACGTTTGAACGCCAACAAAAATCAAAACGTCTCCAGTTTTGTACTTTTGGTTGGATTTTTTATTTTTGTGCTTTCTCCTTCACCTAGAGGAGTGAACTTCTCTCACCCTTCTAGTTCTTTTGTAGCTTTAAAGGGTGGGTAGTATTTCACTCATTCTTTATTGGAGGTAAGTATTGTATTATCTTTGTAAGCCTAAATTCCTCTAATGAGAGGGATGAGATTCATCACTTTTCTAGCTTCTTTTTAGTTATGAAGAGCGAGTAGTATCTTATTCACTCTTTAGTGAGAGGTGATAGACATGTAATGTATTGTTCGGAGGTTATGTTGGTGAAACTTCATTTATGATTGAATGTATCTAGCGCCCATAGGCCAGTTAAGATTTGGCATAGGTGATTCTCACAATTTCTTGCAAGTACCCAAGTTAGGTCTTCATGACAACCTTTCAATATTCATTTACATTGTGTTTAACTTATGGTTGAATAGCTTAACTAATGTTGAATTCTTTGTAGAGTTATTTAATTATTTATAGATGGGTTAAGTTTATGCAAAATCAATTCTTATGATCCTCTACAAAGACATTGGAGCTATGCTCTTTGTTCACACATTTTGGATCAACCCACCCTCACAAAGCACCAACTCCACTATGAGTGATAAGAAACTTTTGATCCTCTTGAAGTAAGAAACATGTTCAAACACTCTACTATATCAGTTCATATGTAACCTCAATTCATAAATCCCATCGCAAGAGATATACTTTCATAAAAACCCAAGTTTTGTCAACATTCAGAATCCCACAATTGTCAAAGCACAAGAGTAATTTAATCAAAACATGTAAAAGATCGTAAAAGAAAGTATTTCAAGTTAACAATAATGAAAATCTAGATTTTTTTATCAAAAACATGCGATTTTTTATGTAAAACATCTCATTGTTTCAAAAAGAGTGTAAAAACTTTGTAGATCTATCATTTTTAATTTAATAAAAATTAAAACATCCATATAGGTAATCCTAACCACCATTGAATGAGTTTGAGAAAGACCCTCTACTTTAATTTCTGTAGATCTTGGTTCTAATGCGTTTGGTTGTGATTTTCACGTGTAAATCCTTTGAAATCTCTCCCTTTTCCATTCTCCCACCTCTCTCTTTAGTCTTCTAAGGTTGAAAACTGCTGAAAACTAACTAGAGAATGTCCAAAGTATTTATAGGGTCAAAAACTATTTAGTTAGTGCGAACCACATCGCTGTAAAACATGCACTCACGTTCGAACATAATTGGCATTCAAACGTACCTCATTTAAACGTCGCTTACGTTGGAACGTGCTCTACTCTCAGTGTCCCCTGTTCTGTGAGTCTTGTTGGTCAGCACTAAACTTTTGGGGCTAAGCTGCGTTTGAACGTGACTGGCATTCAACGTACTCTAAGTTTCTGCCTAAAATTTCAAAGTAGTTTTGGCCTAGTTAGAAGTTAATTCACGAAATTCTTAGGAAATACACCTTTGTAGCCCTTGAAGTTTAGTTCTTAATGTCCAAAAATTAGATCCATTGGATATCAGGATAACAATTTGTAATAAAAATACTAAGGTAGTATCTAATTGCTTTCTACCTAACTTCTATCAAAATACATCTAAGATTCGAAACACTTCCAAACATTTAAGACAGCCCACCCCTATTACCTATTCTTAAGGCATTTTTTTAAATATGCAATACATGATAATCTAATATATATTACAATAAAAACATGGGGGCTTATAGTGAATGAGAGAGAACTTGTTCGTAGGTGACAAAGCAAAGATTTTGTTATATCCTAGAACTGGATTCTCGAAGAATCTATTAGGGTTCGTTTGTTTAGCAGGATAATGATAGAAAATACAAGAAAGAGAAAATTTTTAAAATTTTCATACATTTAGTTAACATGAAATAAAAAATGATAGAAAAAATAATTTTCTTTTATACTTTAATTTTCTCACAACCAACCAAAGTTCTTTTCTTGTAAAAAATACATAGAAATACAAGCTGTGATTTATAACTAACTTTCTATTTTATCCTTATTTTTCTTAAAATATTTTATTAGTAATTAATTTAAATAAAAAACTCGGTATGGATTTGGTATAAATTTGTCCCAAAGGCCTTGCAATGGTGCTTGTACCATAATTAAGTTGAGCTTCATTTTTTAAAAAAAATTAACTTTTAATTATAATACATATTTTTTCTTCTTTAGACCGATTTAATATAACTAAGGATAATTTATACAATTAAAAAAATCATATAAATTTCTTTTCTTTCAAACAATAGAATGAATTTTTTTTAAAATTTTCTCACAATTTTTTTTGTGTTAACAAATTACGTGCATGAAAATATATTTTTTATCACTTTCTTTTCTTTTACTTCACTTTTCATCATTATTTTCTTCCTTTTTTTATTTTTTGAGTTTCATCATTATTTTCTTCCTAACCAAATGCACCTTTTACAAACTCTTCGTAGGCAAAGACTTGTTCTTATGTTAGGCAAGTAAAGTCTGGCCGATTGCAGCCCAAAACTTGTAGGGCCCCAAATAAAATTTTTAAATATGGGATCTTTGGAAGCTGGTACACCTAATTAGACTTATTTGATAAAAAGTACATAGACCAAAAGTTGAGATACAAAGACATAAATGCTCATCTTAGGGTCATTTAATTCAAAATCTCTTATCTTTAATGCACCTTGATTCATGTGTATTTGTTAATACATATAAATACATTTTATTCAAACAAATATATATATATATATATA
>CM042202.1:1463333-1534942 GCA_023539305.1 Ilex asprella | reverse complement strand
CTTCCCTTCTCTTTCTCTCCTTCCCCCACAAAAAAAAATAAAAATAAAAAACCAAACAACAAAATACCCTTTTCCCCAAACCAAGAATTTAGAAAGCAAGAAGGAAATCTGAATTACCTTCTCTCATCTTCATGGGCCTTCCGCTTCTTGTTTCTCTCTTCCTGACAAATTAATTACCAACTACAATCGAAACCCCTCTTTGACAAAATTCCACTTCATAGCTAACAGATATTAGCAAGAAATAGAGATTGCAAAGCAAACCATACTTGATTCTAACCCGTTTAATGGCTACCAGATAGTCAGCATGAATGTATTTTCTTTATAGGAGTCAACATGATTGTATTCAATCCCAAATCCAACCCACACCGTGAATATACAAACAACACGACTCCACTGATGCACAAATGCACCGAAGTGACAAATATCAGAGGTAGAAATTCTCATTCTTCTCTCCTTTTAAACTTTTATCAGCCCCAGAATGTACTGAAGAAAAGGAAGCAAAGAATGCATAATTAATCTCCTCTACACCAACACAAACTATGGTCATTTACAAGGTTATGCTAAAGAACAAGGTCTCACTATAGCTGAACAATCCAAGATACTGATTACTTCTGTAATACCAGATATTAAACAAACATAACAGCTTAGTATTCATTTACTAGGGGTTTGAGGCGTAATTACATAGAACGACAGGGACGAAACCACGTAAAGTTATACATAAGGTGGTGGGTAGGCGTGTCAATCATATTGGGTAAGATGGGTCCTTATCGAGTCTTAGCGGGTTCGCGTCAAAAACATTTCACCCATACACGATTCGTTTATTAATTTATGTCTAACTAATCGTGTCATATCGCATTCATGTAGTATATAAATTGTGTATATAAACGAGTCGTGTTTATTTTTTGTGAGTGACCCCACTCATACTCGATTTATTTATTAATCGTATCATATCGAATTCACCTGATTACGAAATAGATGGCTTAAAGAAGACTCAAACTCTCTAATTTCGTGTCGAGTTCGTATCGTATTAGCGGATCATGTCATATTCTGACTTCCTTTAGAGAAAAATAAGAGAGAAAGGGAAGACAAATGGCTAGCGAAAGATAACAAAAAGAAACAAGAAGACAATGGAATTCGGCTACTGTTTTTTATTCATTAATTTCCCTCAATTAATTAGACCAAAGTTATTTTGGGACTTGGGGTAACATAGATCAACAGGTGAAACAATGTCCAATTTGGACGAAAATTTAAAGTCAATTGATGTTTATGCAAGTGGATTTATTGTTGATATACATCCATTGTGCAAATTCTCTCAGCATAGTACTTTTATCGTTTTGTCCAGAAATCATACTAATATTGTTTTCCACTGCCTTGATATGAAATTCTGTTGAATTCTAGTTAAATAGGTTTTGAAAGACACTAGAATGATTTGTGATTCGATGAGTTGCATTGGCAGTATTGCTTTCTACTGCCTTGTTGGCATGCTTAGTGAGTGTAAGAATGGCTTTACCAACAGGGATAGAGTAGGTTAGGTTGTGTTTTTTAGTGTATATTAATGTCAGATATTCTTCAAGAATAATTTAAGAATAACATGTTGCCCATCAATATTATGCTACCATGTTGATACCTCTTAAAACCTGTTATATTGTGGTTTGTTTAGCTTACTTGACAATCAAGCTCAACACCCAAAGTGTTCTATTTTGAATGTTTTGGTTCATGCCTGGGTCCCAATGCTCACGGAATAACTTTCCTCCACATTTCATTCCTTTAGACCCTTGCAGCCAAGCTGCTAATTAGCCTTTCTAGTAACATCACGCCCAAAATAAGCAAAACTTTTTAATTCGAGCTTTATTTAGAAAAATTCATTTCAATCAGCCCTGAATAAATTTTAGCCGAACCCAAGTGTCAATCTACTCTACTTGTTTCAAAGTCCTAGGTCAGATGTGGTTAATGCCCATCCATTTTTCCCTATCGTTTTTTTCTTGTGAACCAGAAATGAAAAACTCATCCAAATAAGAAGATGCTTAAATATAAAAGTACACTCTTCTCTGAGAACAGAAAAACTCACAGATGGCATATAAAATGGAACCTCTACAGAAGAAAGTGAAACATTATATCAGCACCTGAATCAACATATCCAGAGCCCAACTTAAGTATATACCATATACACTTAATGAAAAATAATACAAGAAATCCCTAATAGCACAATGGCATACTTTCAGAAAAGCACTTGCAATGCCAAATTTGCAAGACATCATTATTATATGCTCAACAAATAGATGGAAGGCAAAACCATAAGCATCAATTGCAAAGCAAATTGTACAAGGCTCAGAACACCTAGTCCAGCCACTCGGCCACCTTTTACAAGTGTTGACATGCAAGTGAAATCAATCAATTTTGAGAAATTCAGGTCAACTCCACAAGAATATAATGAAAATCTTACCTGAAGGTCAGCTAACTTCTCACGAATTTGCATATAGCCCAAGTGAAGTTTGCCTCCAAAATGATCTGCTAAACGGCGATCACTGAAAACCACAATAAAAATTAGTTCTCACAACATAAATACTAGAAAAGAAGAAAACTAACAAGATAGAACAGTTGCCCCGCAATTTTCTAGCATGATAGACAAACATAAAACAGAAAAAGACGCACATTCTTTAGCTGCAAAAGTTTATCCTCGTAAACTGGGCCCAAAAGCCTGCTGGTCACAAGGAGGTATAATCGCCAGGTCAAACACTGAAGCACTCAAAAGCCCAAATACTAGTTCTTTCTCGTCCTTACAAAAGCTACGAATACACATTATACCTCACAGAGGAACAAGAAAGAGGAATCACCTGTCATAAACGCTCAAAAATGCTCCACAAATGTCGCAGACACGTAATTTCTGATCAGTCTGCGTGCACAACAGACTAAAAATGTGAAAATTGCTGTAAATACTTCTTTTGCAAAGTTGTAAAAGGATTGCACACCAGTTTTAGCTTTGTTAATTAGAAAAATGATACTGACTGAAAATACAGCTATTTATCATCTCAAAAAACAGATAGTTAGGGCGAAAAAATGTCAGAAGCTGAAGATTTCCCAACCTCGGAATATGGCAAACAGAAGGACATGAGGAGGAGGACTTACAATGCGCACATCGGCAGCAGTATACTTGGAGGAATCTGTAATAGGCTCCTGTCGCGGAGGCAGCTGAATAAAAAGTAACATAAAGGTTAAGCACGTGTCAATGAGCAAAATTCTCATCATACCCAAAGGGGAGAAGAGCAAAAAACTTTTTGATTTAGGAACATGAGATGAATCAACAAAAGCTGAAGAGAACATGAACCTAAATTTAATAGTATTTGTTAAAAAACAAATAAAAAATTATAACATAACATTGAAAACCTTCTTAAGTGCTTCAGCCTCTTCCAATGCTTTCCGTGCTTCATCAACCATTCCTTGCTCACCTGGAAAAGGTTGAGAGAATTAAGAAATATGCACGACCCTATTCAAAGGGCACTCAAGTAACAAAAACAAAAAGTATAACATATAGCACATGAATGAGTTATTACTTTGCTACATTAACTGTGGGCAGAGAGTGATGCAAGACCAGCAGACATTAAGAGAGAAGAAGAGACAAAGAGAGAAATAGGAAGGATGGAGAAAGAAGAAGGGAAGAAGAAATAGAGAAGAGAGAAAGCCGAAAGAAAGAATTTCCAAATGCCAATTCAATTCAATATGCTAAAAAACTAATTAAATCTTAAGAGAGTATTGCTGAGCCTAGGATATCATTTGCATTAAGCATATCTCTCAGGGGGTCACTGTATTTCCATTATTTTGCAATACCTATTGTGTATTGAGAGTGAGTAGTAGATAAAAACCTCTGGTAGATTTCCCTTCAACTTCTACTTTTACTTCCACTATTAATTGGAATTCTTTAATGGTATTAGAGCATAGCCTAAAACTTTGAATAAAATAATCCCCTTTTTTAATTCTTTTGCATTCTCATTTTGTCCTATTTATTGCTATTTCTTCCCCTGGTTTGTTTCTCCTGAAACAGTTTGCTGCTCTCTCCCAACAGTGCAGTCGTTTTTACTGATCATGAAACCATAAATCATGTTTGAAAGAGTGTGCATTGGACGCTGTGTTAATGGATTGTTCATTGTCATCATTGTTCATTGCCGCAACCGGGTTCGAAGACATGCTGATTGCACCCTTTGGTTTCTCATATGTTGATATTCTGTTGATGATTTTGCCAATCGTTGATCTTTTAGGTTAAAAGTGTCACGATGAGTTATTGAGTTGTCATGCTATTGTGGATGTGTTGTTCTCACGGATCAGTTGTCAGAGATTTGTTTGCGGATTCATTTTGTTGCCTGAGCTTGTAAAGGAGAAGAGTAGTGTTCAGTCACAGGAAAATGACTATCCTGCTTGGGATAGGTGTACCCTTATGTTTGGTTAATTGGATAGCCTGTTCAGATTATTTAGGTAGAGAAATTTGAAGTAAAGATGGGTGGGGACGGATCAATTGGACACAACCCAATTGGTTCAGGTCAACAGTGCTAGGAAATTGCTTATTGTAATTGGCTAATTCCGTGAAGTCATAACATAATCTCAACTAGATCCATGATTGTGAAGCTACAAAGACAAAGATCAAAAGCTAAAAGAAGGAAAGAGTCCAACCTACAAAATTACATCATGAAGACATGTAAAAGGTAATGACCTTAGAAACTTTAAGAGACCCTTGGTATTTTTACTTTTGTTCATTAGGTTTTAATTAAATAAATTTAGTATTGCTCCATACATGACTCATAGGACTTTATTGAAAATATTTTTGAAACTTCAATTGTTATTTTGAAAATATATATTGAGTCATAGTTCAGACTCAAAATTGAACACCACCTCTGAGTTCCCAATTGGACAAGTTTTTGCTTAATTTTAGGCTTAAAAAGAAATAACTAGTAGGTATCGTCCTCTTCTCGCTGACCAACAACTAGAGTAATCTATAAACACTTACAGAAAATTCTGGAAAAGATTGAACAATTGGCAATGGAGATCGCTCATGCGGCTGGCAAACGACTCTAGAGGCCTGAACATTGCTCAAGCAAGTCCCTAGCCAACTAGACTTGATTTGATCATTTGCTCATTCCAATGACAACTATCCTCAAACTGCCCCTCTAACAACTCAAGCAAGGGACTGCTTGAGTTTTATTGGGCAACAACTTCACTCTATTTTCAGGACACATATATATGGGTGTGCCTTTTCAGATTAGGGTAACTGCACAAACTAGGTATGGTTGAGCAAGGCATAAATTTCAATGGGCAAGGAATTCTTTCATTCCTTTGAATTTTGAGTCAAGATGTTGATCTCGTCTTTTCGTAGCAACAGAGCCCGATAATGAGAACATAGTTAAGATTATTCTATGCACACATTCGTGATACAGATCCCGATATTGTTTGAATTCTTTGCTGATTTAATAGCCACAACCTTGAGCCTACCCAAGGTAGCTAATGATGCTTTAAGGAATAGGCATGTAAATGAGTTGCCTCGAGTTTCTAATGTTACATCTGAGCTTTATGGTGCACCTTATCCTGATCAATGAAAGCGTTAAAAGTTTTACCAAAAGGAAAGGCTTTGCCACGAGATTACAGGAGGCTCAATCTGATTGCCAATAATAAAACCAACCTACGGACTCATGTCTCTAGCTTTCGTGTTCAAAGAGCATGCGTGTTACATGCATAGTTGTTAGTATCGTACGATACGCGATATGTATCATACAATACGTCACAATACAAAGTTAAAACGATACGAATCTTAGTTCCGTATCGTTTTTACGTTGTATCGTTCGATACATGATACGTTTTTATGATACAATCGTGCAAAAAAAAATTTTTTTTTTTTTTTTTTACGAAACGACGTCGTTTTGGGCTTGGCAGGTATTCCAACAAACATGTCGTCCTGTGCAGTGGAAGAAATAATGTTAATTTAATTACAAAGCCAAATAATTTTTTTTTTGTTTTTTGTATCAAAATTTCTGAATCATGATTAATGTTAATTTTTAATTTATTTACAAAATCCAGTCTCTTTGGTGTTTGAAGTTTGAATTAGTGAGCTATGGTTGTGAACTTTGCATTATAATATCAGTAGACTATGTTGATGACTTGAATAGTTTGTGGAGTATTAATAAAATGCTATATTTTTATGAATGTGTGATTTTTTTTCAAAGGTATATATATTTTTTATTATTATTTATTTAAAATTGAATCGTATCATACAACACACGATACGATACACTATTTTTAAAAAATGATACGCCTTTCGATACACGATTTGACAACTATGGTTACATGTCATAAGGACAATTGTTAATATTGATTTGTCACCATTGATATTTGCGATCATTCGGAGAGCCTGTGACGAGGATACAGTGACTGATGGTCTGCCGTTTGGTTCTAGGTCACACATATCTAGATCACACGTATTTGTATGACGAATAAACCTATTGTTTTGAGTATTGATCAGAAGAAGCAACCAAAGAAACCTTTTAGTGAGGGTTCAATGACATAGTGACATACACTAGTGACACTGGACACATGTTCAACCTTGTGGATGTCATGGCTACAAGAGATGAGATGGAGACTGAGATACTTATTCCTCCTACTGAGATAGAACCATCAAGTTTTAAAGTACCACTACTAGGAAACCAAGGGTTGAAATGTCGTTTTGACACATTGTTTTGGTCACCTAAGAAGAAATGTTACGAAAACATTTCGGAAACATAATGAAAATGAATAAAAAAAAATAGGAATTAGCATTGGTCCAAATATATCTAAATACCTTAAAACACCTCAAAACATTCCAAAACATTAGTGAAAACATGCTTAAACATCTTCTAACAACTCAAAGCACATCCAAAAATTAGAATTCGATTAAATCACTGATTTGTTTCGATCTCCTTAGAATCGGCAACGTTTCAACGATATTTTGATTCGTGCAGGACACCCACATGCGAGTACTTCTACCGCACAATTGGGTGTTACTCTCGATTCTTCATTTGTTCAATGAACTATTGACATGAATACACCCATTCACATGTTACATAGATGACCAGCACAGCCTCAATTCTCAGCTAGAAAACACAGATATAGATATGTGATACAGATATGAAACCATACGGATACGACGACACAACAAAATTTTAAAAGACAAAACACGGATACAAATAGAATACGTCTATAATAAAATGACAATGATGAGCCCAAGGGTCACCCAGGAGATGGTGTAGTAGACGATGGTGATCATGATGATAGCAGAGATGATGCAACTACTGATGTTGTTTGATACTTGCAAACTTAGACTTAGACTTAGGACCTTATGGGGGCATGAGAGTTCTATTTGTTCATTATCCTTTGTTTACAAACTCTTATTTTTCTTTGTTTTAAGCATAGTTATCAAATCGCGTATCAGAAGGTGTATCGTGTTTTGAAAATAGTGTATCGTATCGTGTATCGTAAGATACGGTGTAATTTTAAATAATTAATAATAAAATATATATTTACAAATTTTAGGGTGTCTAGATGTAATTTATTAACGGATATATTTAGGGGGTTTGTATATAATATTTCAAATCTTAGGGGGTCTAAGTGATTAAGTAACAAACCTTAAGGGGTCTAAGTATAATTTTTCCTATTTTAAAGCATAGCCTCGCCTGCCTGATCAAAAGAAAAAAAAAGGCAAAAGACTGAGAGAGAGGGAAAGATCGCGAGGGAGGCAGAGGAGAAAACGACAAGGTAGCTTTGATGGAAGAACAGAGAGCACTCAGGAGTCGTCGTCAAAGGCTGAAGAACACCCAAGACCAAGAGTCGAAGACCGACGAACACCCCGAAGTCGCCAAAGGCTGAAGAACAACCAGGACTAAAGTTGAAGACCAGCGATGGCAGCGAACGACTCAGATCCAAAGACTAGCGAACCAACGAAGAAGGTAAAGAGGGATTTTTTTTAAAACCCTAGCACAAAAAAAATCAGTATATTACCACATCATTCGATCCAAAAAAAAAAAAAATTAAACAGCTTTTGTACGTATCGTTCATATCATACCGATACGTATCGTATCGTAAAAATGTATCGTGTATCAGACGATACGACGTAAAAACGATACATAACTGCGATCCGTATCGTTTTACCTCCGTATTGAAACATATCGTACGATACGTATCGTGTATCGTACGATACTAACAACTATGGTTTTAAGACGTACATTTAGTCTTAATGCTTTTGTTAGGTGGATATTGTTTCTAACTATGAGGTTATATGTCATAGTTTAACCCTTTTGCTTATCCTTTTATGCTTGTTGTTTCGTATACATATTCCCTTATTCATGTTATCTATTACGCTTGTTATGAGGTGGTGTTTTGCACTTCGTGACAAAAAAAGGCAGAATATTGAGTAAATCTTGGGAGAAATTTGATGACTAACTTGCGATTAGTAGGATATAGGATATAAAAAGGGAGAGTTCATTGAAATTACTCGAGGAGAGTACATTTACAAACTTGGTATGAAGTCATATCTTTTACCCTTGTTATGTTTTCATTTGTTGATTTTACACTTATTATTTGCTAATTTCTCACTTGTTATTTGTGTTTGTATAGCACCAACTAAAGGGGAGAACTAATTGTTGAACTTCTATTGTTGAATCTAAAAATTCTAAAGCACAAGTGTGTTAGGAGTGATTACACATGTTTGCATCGATTGCACTTGCGTGTTGATTACATACATGTACCTCATTGCTTCTCTTGGTGTTTCATATCTGTGATATTGTAATGTCATTGTTACATATATTTTTCACGAGGTATTGGATGAATTGTGATGTGCAGGACTATGATTCTTTAAAACTACATACAACGATTAGAGCACATGGTTCAAGATCACGGTATCGACCCTTGATTAGGAGGCCACTTAGACATATCGGTCATGGTGTCGCGGCGTGGTATCGACTAAGTAATACGCTCAAAACGTTATATAGGGCGCTATTGGAATATTTGTCTATTTAATAATTAGATTATTAAATATTTAGATCCCAAAACTAGTGAATATGAATATCATAGTAATGTTAATATAACTTAATTTATAATTTTTAAGAATTATAAAAAAATAAAAGTGTGTATATATAGTTTAATTAATATTTTTAAAAATATATATTATTTAAAAAAATTATCAATTTAATAAGTTAAATTTTAATAATTACATTAGTAGATGTTTAGAAATACATGGTCTCGGCTAGAATAGATAAGTTTGATTAATAGTTTTAAAAATACATATTATTTAAAAAAATTGTCAATTTAATAAGTTAAGTTATAATAATTAGATTAGTAGATATTTAGAAATTGATGGTCTTAATTTGCACATGTGACTATTTGAGAGAGAGAGAGAGAGAGAGTGGGGGGGCGATTACATTGGGAAAAAAGATGTCAAAACAAAACCAAACAAAAAAAAAAGGCATGGAGCTGAGTCTCTAAGACTCTAGCATTGGTTGACGACGAGCATAGCCCAAAACCGTGAGAGAGATAGGGGAAAAGAGTCTGGATCAAGTCTCTAAAGGGTTACTACTATGTTCGGTAGTAGCGCCTGCCGCTACTGCAATTGCGTCTCCCAAGACTTCTGCGTCTACGATGAAGA
The DNA here is from genome assembly GCA_023539305.1 of Ilex asprella. NCBI lineage: Eukaryota > Viridiplantae > Streptophyta > Magnoliopsida > Aquifoliales > Aquifoliaceae > Ilex > Ilex asprella. The sequence continues at coordinate 1,525,287 of CM042202.1, read as the reverse complement.
TGAAGAGGAAGTGAAAGCACAATAACTACAAGGGCTTTTGGTCTGGATGTTGTACAGGTATGTGTCTAAGTTCTAATTCTTCATCTGTTTATATCATGGAGAAAAGAGGAAAAGGGGTTGATTTAGGATTAATTTTCTATCACATCTCCCTTGCCTTTTTTTTGGGCATCTTTTCTCCACTGGTCTGTGATTTGAAATCGTTTTTACACGTAGTGGATTCTGTTGGAATGAAGCAATTCAAATCGGTGACGAATAGCCTGAGTTGAACCATTTTTGGCCGAGATGGAACCAATTTAGGTTCGATTCCGGATTTGCTCGTTATGGGTATTGTCATCGTATCGGCCATGGCCAAGACGGATACGACTCCCGAGTCATCGGTCTCGACCGATACGTTGAACCATATTAGAACAAAGTTCAAAATTTTATTTCGGTGCATTATTTCGACCACTTAGGAAACAAAAACATTTCGATGTGTTTCAAAAACGTTTCAACCCATTTCAGAAACAAAATAAAAAAAAATTACAAATTACTTTTTCAAAACACTGGTCTACATATACCAAAATATCTTGAAATACTTTGAAGCATTTTGAAATAATTGTGAAAATACATTGAAATATAACATTTCAAAACATTATAGAACACTAGAAATATTAAAATTTCGATTCCATCGTTGATTCATTTCGGTCTCTTTGAAAACAGTAACGTTTCACATATTTCGACTATTTTGAAATGATATTTTGAACCTTGGATTGGAGTCATCTAAAAGCTGAAAAATCGACTCGTAAGAAGCTATAGTTACGGTTGATTTTAAGTTAAGACCCAGACGAGAAGAGAACTCGTCTCGTTACGTTTAAAGACAGAGCAAGGCTAAAATTAGGGTAACACTAATAGACAGAGAAAGGAAAGAGAGGAAAACCCTGAATAAACAGACTGTAAGGACAACTATTGCCAGTTCATAGAGCTAAGAAGATAGCTTTTGTATTTAGATGAGAGATTGAGTGACTTGTACTCAAGTGTTGAGATTCTTTTACAATTTGATTTACAATTCGTTGTAGTTTTCGACTTTTTAATCTTTAAATTTCTCTTACTCCTGTATTTTGTCGTGTAATTGTCAAATGGGAAGATTGTTAAGAAATTGCTTATTGTAATAGGCTAATTCTAAGAAGTCATTATAAATCTCAACTAAACTATTGTCATGCAGCTACAAAGTGAAAGACCCAAAACTAGAAAGAGTTGCTCAAACTACAAAGCTACATCATGAAACCTCCCAGGATCCTTCAATGCCCAAGAAAGGTAAGAAACTTAGAAACCCTAAGCGACCCTTGATATTTTTCAATGGCTCATTAGATTTTAATCAAATGGATTCAGTATTACTTTGTACATTGCTCATAAGACTTTTATTAAAAATATTTTTGAAACTTCAAATGTTGTTTTTAAAATATAGATTGAGTCATAGTTCAGACCCTAACAGCCTCGGTGATCAATAGGACAAGTTTTTGCTTGGCTTTAAGCTTAAAAATCGGTAGGGCCTGCCCTGTTCGCTAGCCTACAACTGGAGCGATCTCTAAACACTTAGAAAAATTTAGGAAAAAAGTTGAACAGTCAGTCATGGAGACGACCCAAGCTGCCTCGTGAGACTAGCAAATGGCTCAAGCGGCTTGACCACGCTTGAGCGGTCCCTAGCCAACTAGACTGAATTTGATCTTTTACTCATTCTAGTCACACTTGCTCTCGAACAACAACTCGAGCGGTCTCTCGCAAATTTAAGTTCTCTTAGGCACCAAGATCAACTCTATTTTCAGGACTTATATATATGGTCATGCCTTTTCAGATAAAGGTAACTTTCCATAAACTTAAAATAGTCTCTTATATCATATAGATAACCAAGAACAAACCCCAAAAATCCTTAAGCATCCAAGGCCAAATCTACCCTGATCAATCTCATACTTCAACTCCAAAGCAAGACAAAGAGAGAGATCTTGTATGAACCCATCAAGCCCACATCGGTGTGTAAATGATAGAGTAGATCTTGGAAAGAGTCATTGAAAATCAAAAGAGGAGAAGACGATTCACCCTATGAAGCTAGTACTCAAGCTTTTGCGGTGGTTTTTCCAAAGGAAAGATTGACAAGGAGGAGAACGTCTAATCATAGACTTTATTGAGGTTGAGGTATAAGACTTTGGACTTTGAATCCTATTTTAAGTATAGTGAATTAGATCAAGTGGACCAGGAGTCGTCCCATGGTTTTTTCCTAGAGGGTTTGCTTTTTAAAATTGTCTTTATGTTGTGGTGGTTGCTGATTTACTTGTTGTGCACAAACACAGTTAATTTTACACACACACAATGTGTTTGATGATATATTTATGTGATTGTTGAATCTTGAATTATCATCATTGTGGTTTGATTCAAAGGAAGGGCTTAGAAGGATAAGAATGGTGGATTTGCTTGTTGAGTTTGATTGTTGAATTAGGCTCTTGCATCCACACATTCAATTGAGGATTTATTCATTGTAAAAGGGGTTCACTACGCGTTAATTCATTAATTGGTAATTGAGATTAATAGGTCTAAAATTGCCATAAGTTTCTATGAGGAATGTCAAAGACCTATTCAACCCTCCTCCCCCACCCACCACAAAGGTCATGCTTGTGTGATCCAAGGATCAAAATGTCGTGTCAAAACGTCCGAAACGTTTTGGAATTTCAACACACTGACACAAACATTGGTTGAATCCCAAAATTCCAAAGTTTCGATCGAAACATCACCGTGTCAGACCATCTTGGTCAAAACATAACTGTGATGCCTTTTATATTTTTTATTGGTTATAAATATGAATGATTTCTCTCTCGGTTTTGTCCTTCCACCTCATATCAAAACATTTCTTGGCCATGTCTAAAATTCTAAAGAACAATAAAAAAAATTACACTTTTGCTTGTGTGTCCAGCAAGAGTCCGAGGCATGGTCATATCCCGAATGTACATAAGAGAGTATCCTACTCTTTTGTGTTGCACTCCAAGCCCCAATTAGTAGAAAAATAAGATAACGATGATGCACATCAATGATTTTCTTAAAGACTTCTCATAAAGCACACTTTCTTTCAGGTGTAAACCAAGATCAGCCTACAAGCATATTGTTCGTCTCATATAGATAAGCGGTGATAATGTGGCATTTTCCATTGGTTTAAGACCATTCCTCTCCCACCCTCCCAAGGAACTACTGATTCATCTTCCAACTTAGGGTGGCTTGTGGCAGCCTGACGGGGCCTATTTGGGCTGCGTTGATAATCTTCTTAAACAAAAAATTTACAAAAAAAAAATATGCAATTTAGATGTTAGAATTATGGGAGTCACATTTTTATATTGTACAAAATGTAGTTTAGGTAAGAGCACATGTTAACAATTACGAAAAATTGGCAGCACTTATTTTATGCAACATATTTCAAAATGATATGTTTGTTGGATGGTGTACACAAATCATGAAGTCTCTGTTTCTCCCAAACTACTACATCTGAATCAGTGTACAATAGTAGTCATCTTGAGACAAGATTCTGACCAGCAGAAAAATTGAGAAGTTCTTATATTCTTAATATCCACGTATTATCAGATCACTAGATCTATATACTGGTCCAGAACGAGGGAATCCGCGGAGCAGGGGTCATCATTATCTCACCTGAGAAAGGGAAACTCAGTTTTCGTTCAAAATGGACTTTGAATGTACAAAGTTATCGAACAAAATCACCTCTTGCACCTTTTTTATGACACTTCAAGTGAAAACAATTCATAGCTGCAGAAACACGCATCATCTAAGGTGATAAAACAGTGGCAACGTGACAAAGCCCAACTTGAAGCAGCCGCATAGCATTCAAAATGACAACTTGATTTGGAAGAACATAAAAGGAAGGAAAGGGCAGAGGGGGCCAGGGCAGTGTTCATAAGTCATTTTGTCAAAAAAATATCAAGAAATGCCACAAGCTCAATGAAAAACACACATATAGTGTACAATTATGTTGTCTTTATTGCAAATTTACGCTGAATATTTCAGCCTTCAATAAGTTTATAAATTAACATACCGAGGTCTTCTGCCTTCCTCAGCTTCTCATTTATCATTTCCTGTGTCTGCGGATCAGGAGCAACTACAGGCAAGAGAGCCAAGGGAGGAGGGTTTGGAAGGGGCTGAGGTAAAGAAGCACGATCTTTGTTGAAGGCATCCAGAAGAAGCATCGACTGTCATTGACAAGAGATAATCACATTTATAACAGGCATGAGAACATAAATGTTGTTCTAAGACATAAAATCATATCCGTATTCAGAGGGACATCATTTTACTCAATCCATCAGTTGAAAATAAATATTTAAGGATATGCTCCTTGACCTGTTTATCTGCTCGCTTCGTTCTGAGTTCTTCCACCACTTCCAACGCTCGAATCTTCATATCTGTCTTGCCCTCAAGATCTGCAAAATTTAGAATGGTTAATAGCCCTTGTTGTTAAATATGTCTCAGCTAGGTCTGGCAACTCAGTGAAGGAATTTCAGAATGGTTATATTGCTTTCAAATAAGTCTATTAACTAATGTAAATAACATATGGACATTTGCCCAGCCAAGAAAGATACATATCAGCACTCTCATATCAGTACAATTTAGTTAAATTTAGGACAAGATCAACAACTACTAATTTTTGTAACCCAATGTTTGAACCACAACTTAACACAAGTACACCAACGAGATGTATAATCAGCCAAAAAACATGTGCTTTCTGTTGTATACAGAAGCACAATAACCTTGAGGATGGGAGTGTAAACTTGAGAGCAACCAAAGCTTAAGCCTCTACCCAGTCTATCCCTCCCAGACTACAGACCCCCATTAGTGGAGACTATACTGGGTGTTATTTTTGTTAAATGTTAGGAGTGTACCTGATTTATCCCTTCCCTCCCCAATTAATGGTGATTAAACTGAGTGCTTTTTCTTTTTATAATAAATAAACAATTTCCCACAGCTTTGTTCTAAAACTTCATTCACTTCCATCTTCTTTACATCTCCAAGTGACTTTTATCCCAATCTATGATATCTGCTTAAGCAAATACTTAACTACCAGACAAATTCCCCTTTACAAAGGGCGTTTCTGATGATTCAGTCAAACACCCACTTAGTCAGTCAAAAGAAGAGTGGAATAATTTTAACCACACAAACAATCATAAACATTAACAACTCTTCGGAATCTGTTAATACTCACGCAGTAACTAGTAAGTCATGAAACATAGACTTATTCACATAGATCTACTTAACATCTCATACTGTTTTTCTCCCAGTCTAAGATATATGCTTAAGCTAAAGTTCAACTACCTGTCCAAATTATCCCTGTGATTGGGAAAGTCCTCCCTTGACAATGACGTCCAAATAAAACAAGAATCAGGAATACCCACTTTGATTCTTGCCTGCAACAAGTTCAACTAATCTAGCATACTTCCGTCAACATCAATTAGGCATCTGCAATGTTCCCCAATTTTTGAACACACCTCTTTATGCCACAAATGAAATGGTAGACCTTCAATTCTAACCCAACCCAAAGAAGGAAACTTTGTTCCTCACAGAATCTCACCTCATCGCACCTCTAAACAACAGTTCTCATACAAATTTCTTCAACTTTGTCAGTATTTTCAAAAAGGAGAATTTTTATCAACTTGGGAGAGGTTGCAAATGAATGTATAATTTCACAATCTTTTCCCTTGCCGAGAAAGTAACTCTCTACAGGTGAAAGAGACCCTTTCTAATACAAATAATAGCATGATTCAACCTCCCTTGAACATTATTACCGATATTAGTTCCCCTTGAATCCTCCCAAAGACTCTCACCCTTGTTTCTAATCATATGTGTATCATTACCAGCAATATTTCCATCATTGATTCTTCCACCTAAAGCAACCTTGACAAAAGATTTAACAAACTTCTTCCACTCACTTCCTTCAACTCCTTCACGAATAATCACACCAAACCTACTTCCATTGTTGCTCTCAACCCCGATTTCACAACCCAAACTCACTGATAAAAAAGAAGAGGTTCACATCTATCTATAAGACAGATCATTTGACGACCAGAATGGTCATTGATGTCCACCCCAAAAAATTTCGGCTCAATCTTTACAATCATTCCTCTTTATAACTCCTCATTCAGGGTATCAAGCTCTTAGATTGCTTCATCAAAAGCTTGCTTCACAAGGTGACGAACCTTATCATGTGAATCCATCAATCATGTTAGTCTTTGAATGTTGCTCATTCTTAGGTGTCAAGTCACCAGTGTTATTAAAGGCGTAAAGCGAACCAAAGCGACCGACGCTCGTAAAACGAGAAGCGAAGCGACACGCTTTACCAAAGCAAAGCGAACAGTTAAAAAAAAATAGTTTAATTACTGCTAAACATCTAAGTTCTAATTTTATATATACTGAATCTATTTTGAAAGTATATCAACCACATGTATTTTTGTTAAAGTATCTCAATCAATTTTGTTAAATCTATTTTATTTTTATGTACATCTATTTTTATGCACATTTCAGGACAGCAAAACAGAACAATAGCAGCAGAATCAGCCAGTAGCACAATCAGCAAAACCGCAGCAGAATCAACACAAACAGAATTGAATCATCCATACCTTTTAGTCTATACAATCACACATCCATACCTAGAACCGGACAAGAAAATCAAACAAAATGCATGAAACAAAAGCAAGCCCAAAACGGTGAAGAGTTGAAATCCAAAAACCAAACCTTTCAACTAATGCATGCCCATGTGTTAAGTAACATGTCATCCCCATCATAACTTTAATTAGTTGACCGAGGTGTTATATGAATCAAAACTTGAATAGTCCACCTTACAAGTCGTAGTTCAAAGTTGAGCCATCCTTCTATATTGTTGTTTTGTGACAAATGCTCTATTGTTTATTAAAAAATCCATATCCTCGACACAAACATATTCTTACAAGTGAAATTCCTTTTGTGCTCTTTTCTTGAACTTTTTATTTGGTATTTCAACTTGGGCAAAATCATTCCTTATTTCAACCCCTCAAATCATTGGCAGGTTGCCAAGCCATGTCAAATTGTTTTCGCTTCATCACACTTCCAATACAAGAAAACTTTGCTATGTTGTACGCATTCATTTTCTTACTATATTTTTTCTCTCATCATCACTAATGCTATATAAGTATCCCAACTGCCTTTCCCATTTTCACATAAGCCTTCCCTCACTAGAGAGAGAGAGAAACACTGTCACATTTTCACATAAGCCTTCACACAATGTAAGGGGTTAAGAAGATTTCAAAGCAAGAACAAACAAAACATGTCCCTATAAAAAGATCCAACATCTCAGTAAAACACTATGGATTTGAGGTTCTTTAAAAGCCTCAAATAGCCTTCACAAATAGACTGGCACATCTTTTATGCATTGGAGAATAACACAATGTAGGGTATGGCTTTGTAAGACTTCTCATTCTTAATCTTGTCCCCCACCCCCCTTTTTTTTTTGCCAACAAGCATGTCAGATTCCTTTTTGGCACTAGAAATTGTAACAATTTATGCAACCAAGAAACATCAAGGCTCAGCGCACAAGGCATGCTTTTAAGAAGAAAAACTTTACAAGAAAATTTTCAATCACAAGGCATTGTGCCTCTAAAAACATGAATTTCCATATGAACTCCAATTGTGAAACTGGTGCAAAGAGAAAATTAATACAATTTGAACTAAAATCGAGCATATTAACATGAGCAGCGATAATTAGCAGTACAATAAAATTTTAATGGGAAAAAATGTAGCAATTATGCATATCAATCAACAAGTTACCATGTTGATCAGCTTCTTTCAACTTCTCCTTGATCTCCGTCGACAACTCAAGAATCTCAGGTGTCTGTAATTCAATTGAATCAACAAAATGTCGTGAGTGGGAAAGATATCACAATTGCAAGAAATAATGGCCAAGTAATATAGCTTTAATCAATAACCATCACCTGAGTAACCTCAGACACTGAGATTGCAATAGCAGCTTTAGCGTCCTCATCGTCAAGACGTTTGAGAGCTCTAGCAATTTTCCTATCACACTCAACAATAAGCCTATCTATTACATCCTCCAATTCCCTATCATAGTTATCAAAACCCTTCAATTTGGCTTCTTCATATCTGGAAAGAGTTAAGATATCATGAAGGATGTTACAGACTTCAACATTTTACAACATCAGCATCAGGTATCAATCCAGGCGGAGAACAATTGAACATAATCATAAGCCATCATAAAGAATGCTTGCTTATTCAATTGTCGCTTTTTTGCTTATGGAGTATGGAGTAATTTGTTTAATGTGATTGGAGAAGCTTGGGTTTGTCCTCTCCTATAATGAAGGAGTAATACAGATTAACCTCCGGTGATTTGGAAAAGAAGTTAATGCCCTTTGTAATGGTGCATCAATGACAATTCTTTGGTGTGTTTTCTTGGAAAGCGACGCAAGAATTTTCTACGATCATTCTCTTCCTTTCAACTTTGATTTGGAACAAAATTGTGTTCCTCACTTTTTTATAGACCAAACACGCTGGGATTTTCGAGAGATGGCTCTATCAGATTTCCAAAGGTATTGAAAGGAAATTCTTTACATTTCTTCTCTTTTGTATTTTACTTTGTTCTTTCCATCTTTCTTTTTTTATTTTTTTGAAGATATCTTGTCCACCATATAATACCTTTTGGGTGTGTTTGCTTGCATATGTGGGGTATTAGGAGGTGCCATAAAGTAAATTAGTACATGGGACCCACTTATACCTTGTTTGTTTTGCAATTTAAACTCAGTACTGTTTTTTTGGATCCTTTTCCTGACCCAAAAGCTACAGTTGCTCTAAACCCATGTACATGGCTATAAATAATACCACATGGGAGATAGTATACAATAAATCTAAATAATAAAGTAGCTAAATTTCTTTATCTTTTGTTTTTCACAGCTCAGATGTCTTGACAATTATTGATCCGACGATCATAACTGATCTCCAAATTTCTAAACTAAGAGATTGATTCCATTTCTAACTCTATAAGTCCCATCTCTCACACGTCTCTATATCTCTCCCTCTCTCTCATATACGTCCATTTCTCCCTCACCCTCACACTACTACTACTGAGCCACCTCCAACGCCACAATGCACAGCCATTCTCAGGTATTTTTCCATCTCCTTTTCTCTTTCTTCCCTTCATCCTCTCTGTTCCCCAAGAACACACACACGCATCACACACAAAATAAAACACACATACAGAGCAAACATGCTCTCAAAAAACACACATGCAAAACACTCACTAGAACACAGTCCTCTCTTTGCCTTGTGCTTCCCCCATAACACACATACACACTCGAAGAAAAAACGTAAGTACGCAAAACACAAACACACACTCAAAAGTAGTCGATGAGTACAGAAGTAGTCTACCAATGAAGTGAACAGCGACGACGCCGATGCCACCTCTCACTCCCACCCATCAGCAATATCACAAGTATTGCCAGTTAAATTTCGTTACTATCTAGATTTAGTTATTTAGGATTATTGCTAATTTTAAATACATTTTCTATGCCATGATTTGATTATTATGTCAATTTTAATTCATTGTCTCTGTACTTTCTGATTTAATATAGAGAAAAGTCTCATCTTCCATGCAATTGATGGTGCCGAAAGAATCAACAGACTAAGAATGGTGGTTCAATTGTCGGCTCTAAAAAGATAAAAAAGGATGTCTCTTTTTCCTTTTTGTGCTCTGTTTTTTAATTTCACTCTGTGTCTAAAGAGAGATCTCTTAGTTCCACCATGAATCGAGTCTACCTCTCCGCTAGCGCCATTTTTGTTCTCAGAAAGGTCTTTCTTTATGTCCCCCTCTATCCCTCTGTTTTTGCTTACTGAACAGTTTGGTTAGTGGAAAATCTGAGTGAAAGAGAGAGAGTAAAAGTTATTAAATGTCAAACAAAATAATGTCATTTGTTGACTAAAATTATGTTCATCTTTTCTGTTAGTTCTTGGCCTGTAGCATTCAACTTATAAGTGTGTATCAGTAATTCACTCCAGTTCACCCTATAATAGTTTTATTAAGTAAAATCATTTTGTTAGTGCACACCATCCATATTCCTTGAAGCCATCCAATTTTATGTTATACTTAAAATTAAATCTTAGATCAAGAGGTTTAATTTTTCATTGGATCTTTGATATTACTGTATAAGTTTGTGGTTTTATTTTGTCACTTTTTGTTTGACGTGTGGGCTGCATCCAAATGCTTTCTATCGTATAGGTGTATATTCTTAGATGATTGTTTTGACTCTTAGTTCTAGCATTTTTGCGGTAATTCTTTATATGCGTATGCACATGTCAATGCTTTGTTCGTAGTTGAGATTTATGCAATTGATATTGTCTAGGCAAAGTAACGTGATGGATTTTTGGTTGTCCACACCCACAATGCACATATATAGTTTGTTTGATGAAATGTCTTAGGTGTTAGATTGTATTTTAATATTTGTTTCTTTATTTCTTTTCTTTGATCAAACTATAAACTCATAAACATAGTACTGGCATGAACAGATTTGATGATTTTAAGTGAATGCAAATGGATATGCGTAGGTATATCCTTTGTTGTATGTAGTCATGGCTATTTACATAATGCAATTGATCCACATCTCCATCAACCTTGAAGTCAAATGCATATGTATCTTATTCTTTAACCATAAGGTGTGTATGTATCTGGACAATACTTTTTCGTCTTTGTTCCAACCAATAGATGTATTTTGTATTTTGCAAATGGATGTGCCCTTTTTATTTGCTTGATGTTTTATTGAATTTTTTGATGAAATAAGTAAGTTGTTTTTTTATAGAATTTGTACGGTACCTGTACAAATTCTACAGTTTTGTACAAATTCTACAGTTTTTTTCTCACAGTTTTGCTTTGCTTTTATGTTTATCTTTGAGTTTTGCTGTTACAAATGGAATGAGTTAGAAAGAATTAGCTCAAATAGTGAGAGGAAAGAAATTTAGAAATCATGTTGCGTTTAATTATTCGAATCTCGACTTTGGGTTAAATAGGTAGTTGTAATGGCCAAAGGAAATGACCTCAGTGTGTCATTGGTGGTCGTGTTGGATAGTGTGCTTACTGATATAGTTATGATATGCTCATTCATCTTTGTTGTGACTACCAATTTATTGGAAATGAATGAATTCCAGACAAACCGGAGGATCCCATGCTCAGTCGCCTGAACTAGACTGCAACTAGAACATTTGAATAGATTGGTAGGTGAACGCGATATAAACTGCTACAATCAACTTAGGATGGATAAGCGAGTTTTGCTAGAATGTGCATTCTAGTTGAACAAGTTGGTGGGCTAAATCATACAAGGAATGTTAGCATCAAAAAGATGGTTGCTATGTTCTTGAGCATCATTAGTCATAATGAGAAGAATAGACCAGTAAAATTCAATTTCATTAGGTCTAGTGAGATAGTAAGTATTTTAATGCAGCGTTATTGACGGCTCTTAAACTACGTCAATTGTTGCTACAAGCTCCTCAACCAATCACAGAAGAGGGTACTAATCATAAGTGGAAGAGGTCTAAGGTATTTCAATGTAAATTCAATTGTAATTTATGGTTTATTAAGTTCTAAATTGACATTTGTTTATTCATGTTTTTTAGAGTTGTGTTGGGCCTTTAGATGACTCACATTAGAGCTAGAGTGCCACTAGTGCAACAAGCAAGATATAGGACAAGAAGGGGTCAATTTGTAACAAATGTGTTAGGGGTATGTGAACCTGACATGAAATTCGTATATGTTCTGTCCCATTGGGAGGGGTCTATAGTTGATTCAAGAGTGCTTCGCGATGCAGTCACCAGGCAGACTAATTTAAGGGTTGAAAAGGGTAGGCTACAAACTGGATATGCTTAAGTAATTGATGAATTCGTCCTAAAAGTATTGATTGGTATCTAATGGACATATGAAATGATTACAACAAGCACATATTACTTATGCGTTGCTGGATACACCAATGGCGAAGGTTTTCTAGCTCCTTTCATCTTGATGAATTCGAGAGTCGAAGGGCAACTCCACAAAATGCCATGGAAAATTTCAGTTTATAACACTCCTCCACTTGGAACGTTATTGAAAGATGTTTTGCTCTTCCCAAAATGCTATGGGCAATACTTCAAACACCATGTTTCTACCCTGTAATGGAGATGGTAGTTGACCTATTAGAAGAGTGCTTACCATAGTTTGTTGTCAATGATGCTAATGACAATACAAATGCAATCGATATTTTTTAGACATCCAATGAGTGGATTGCTTGGAGGAAGCAATTAGCAAAAGAAATGTACAATGAATGAAGGATGTCAAAATGAAATTATAGTAAAGGTTATTTGTTTTGGGAATTTTTATTATGCAAATGCTAGATTTTTCATGTCGAAATATGATATGATATTGTGATGTGTATTGTATTGATGTTATTAGTAACTACCAATAATGTAATGAATTTGATGGTGTCTTATTTCGTATAATCTATTGAATGTTGATGTATATAGTGTAGCATGGCTAGTGTTGGCTGTTCCCAAACTATGAGTGGCATTCAAGCTAAAAAGGTACTAGGCGAATATGGACTATATGCATTGAAAGATCTCTATGTAGCCAGTTTGAAAATCCCCTAACGGCACATTTAGGCCTAGATCTTGCAAATATTAGTGCACAAGTTGAGGGACCAAGGTTACCAAAATTCGCTACCAAGCATACAACCCACGATCTAGGTCGCACGACCCCCAACTGGGTTCGTTCGTGATCCAAGTCGTCAAATATAATGACCCCAAATGCAAAACTCTGACCCTGTCGAACTATAACCACATATCGTTCCAAAAACAGAAAAATCCACAAAGTAAAAAAGGGAAGGAAGGAAGAGAGAAAAAAACAAATAAACAATAAAAAGTCATAACAAGCAAAATCAGGTGAAGATGTCACATACCCGAACCAATAGAACATACATTGCTTAAAAAAGAGCGCACTCTCTCTCTCTCAGTCGATCGACATCCATCTCTTACCGTCAATCTCGAAACGTCTTTCTTGACCTCAAGTAGGTCGCACATTGACGAAATTATCACATCACTTTTTTTTTTGAACCGATGTTACTGCATCTCAACAGGTGCATTTGTAATCTGGAATGTGGAGGTTGTAATTGTGCTTGGCTTAACAACAATGGGCTAAGTTTTGGAAAAGTAGCAAGGCTATAAGAGAAATAGGCAAAAATACCCCCTAAAATTTTGTCTTATGCCAATTTATGGATGACTGGGAATTGGAAATAAAGGCTAAGTGATATCAAAATCACAGTTATAGACTTTCTAGAAGGATGACATCGGTATGGTGCAAATTGTAATTAAATCTAACTTTTTACCCTTTCATATATTGCAGAATATATGTATTCAAATTTATATTTATCGTGATTTGATTTTTTTTATAATACAAATATGAAACCATTATTTCTTATTCGTGATTATTAGATGGTATGTGTTATGGGTCGTGAATCTTAATTCCCTTTGGTTTTTTTAAAATAAATACAAAATGGATATAAATTAATTATGTGGTATACATATAATTAAAAAAATATATTGAAAACTAACACATGTATAAATATTAACTCAACATGTGTGCATAGATGCATACTTATATATAATTTTTTATAAGATCAAAATATCATTTCGAAATGGTCAAAACGGTTTCAAGGCGATCGAAAAAAATCAGTGATTGAATCGAAATTCCTGCGCTTCAAGATATTTGAGGAATTTCGGAATATTTCAAGTTGTTTCGAGATGTTTTCAACAATCAGTCAGAATAGTTCGAGGTGTTATAAGAAATTTAGATATATTTAGACCAATGTTTTGAAAAATCTTGAAAATAAATTCCTAAATTTTTTTATCCGTTTCCATAATGTTTCCAAAACGTTTATATTTCTACCTTCCTTACTAAACATTTGTGGTAGGAAGGTAGAGCATGTCGCAAATAGGCTCGATCATGAGTAAGATGTTTCCAATGTGAGAAATGAGAAGAATATTTGACAAGTTGGCAAAATTTGACTAGATTGATGAGGATTCCATGTATGAGGATGGATATAGAATTGCATGTGATCCAATGAAAGTAAACTTGTTCTTTAGTTTGCCTGAAATCCCAAGAAAGTTGTGTGGAAACAATTACCCACAGGTGTAGTGTAGTTAGCCTACACTATTATGTATTTATGTTTCTACAACTATGACATTAGACTAACTTTGTGCAGGTAAACATGGTCATGTAGACCTATTTTGTATGGAAAGTAGGTTTTCATGGAAACTATTTTTTAACCTTTTGTATGTTTGCCTATGTTTTGCTTGTAAAATATTATGACGTATGTAAGGCAAGTTGAAGTTACCATATTAATTTGATTCCCCCTTATTTTTAATATAGTTGGTTCTTATGGTGGTGATCTAATGGATAAAATGAACTAACTTGTTCTTAGGTAGATTAGTTATGCACGGGCAACAGCGATTCTATGTTGTGTTCGTTGGAAGACTGGTTGGTGTGTATAGGACATGGCAGGAATGTCATTTCCAAATAAATAGGTACCCGGGTGCATTGTACAAATCATATGATTTGTGCAACGAGGCTGAAAGTACATCGTGCATGTATATTGTGCACGACAAAAATACACAGATGGTAAATCTTGTTTGCCAAGTGGCTGTTCATCCGGATCCACCATTGGATAATCAAATTCCCGACGATGAAATGGTTGTAGCAACACCTATACATGTCAAGGAAAATGAAGGGGAACAGCATAATGTTGGTAACTGCCTAATGTATGTTGTGATGTTTACTTTGGGTATGGTATTCACCCATATTCTCTACTCCTCTTTAGGTGAATAGAGTGAACTTCTCTTCTTTATGGAATGTAATTTTGGGGATTTTGGGATTTTCAATTACTTGTATGATGTATTTGCTATTATGTAAACAGGATATGTTAAATGTAGCTAATGTTGTAATGTTATGTAATTATTATAGTTAGAAATGGCGTAAGTTGAATTAACTGGGGATGAATGTGAGGTCCTCCTTGATATCTTGGTAGAGTATAAAGGTTGGGAAAAAATGCCACTACCAGGTCATTACTCTGAAGAATTTTTTTGAGAAATTGTTGAACCAACTGAAGAGGATGATGCCAACGTTTGCGTTGAAACTAAGGGAGCTTGCATCACAGATTTGGTTATGGGAGAAAAAGTTTTTGACCATGCTTGAAATGCTAAAGATATGGAAGTTTGCATGGGACGAAAGGCTGAAGAAAGTGATCGTTGGTCATTTTCCATAGGGGTGATATATATTTGAAAGTAATTGTTATTTGCTATAATTCTGTTTTGGTTGTCAAATATGGGTGAATTAACATTGTCATGGTATGTACTTATTCATGTTTGTGTGTGGATACATGCAGAAAAATAGGTTTGCAAGGCAGTACTGCACAAAGTCATGCCCTCTATTTGACACATTGAAGGAGATATTTGACCCACCATCCGACAGTTCCAACGACATTTCCATGAGTGTGGACTCCTCCTCAGTCCCATTCAAAATCAAGAATGAGGTTATCGTCATCGACGATTAACCTATATCTCAAAATTTTATGAACTATTATATTTTGGTATTTATATGATGCCTAACCTGTTTTGGGGATGTTCCCACAAACCAAAATTTTATGAATTTAACTCTTATGTGCTAGTGGTTGGTTGAACATGTTCAGCCCCCATGTTTTGTAATTTCAGAGGACGGGTAGACATGTAATTTAATGTGTATATCCCCTTGTTTTGGGTGCTTTTGGTGGTTGCCGGACTTTTGTATGAAATTAGTGAATACAACACCTCCATAGAAATGTTGATACTTTACTTATTACTAATAATAGTTAATTACATCATAATATAGATTAAGTAGGAAGAAGAATAAGTGTAGTAAGTCTTGCCATGTCAAAAATGGACTGTGGATATAATGTTTATTATGTTGTGTAGTTGGTTACCCTCCAGGGTTACCCTTCGGGGAGAAAGACCGAAAATACAGTGACTTGTGTGTACCTCAGGGAATGAATTATAAGGTAATTGGCACGCAGTATTCCCAGCACAAGTGATTCCCTTCAATAAATAATGTCATGGATTGGAATAGAATAAGGATAAAACTATCTTTTTTGTTTGTAAATAGTCAGCAAACATTTACTTTGTAGTGGGTCCCACAACCCATTGATACTCACACAAACAAGAGATAATATTGAATTTGTATTTAAAACTGATACTAATCTCCCAAAGGATTGGTTTGTTTTGGTTTGGTTTGGTATGAATAGCATTTCCCAATACCAAGTTATGCTATCCGCCAAACAAACACGGCCTTTTACTCCATTCTTTTCCTAAATAACTTTTTTTTTTTTTATCAAAAACAAATTCACAAGCAAAGATTGTCAACATAGTTCTCATATGCACAGCCATCGAACAAAGAACATAAAAAAGATGGAAAATCTACCAACAAATGAGTGATAGATCACAAGCAAGGCAATTTACTTGTCGGTTGAAACATAATGACTAATGTTACCATTACCTACTCGCTCTACGCGTGATACATACTTTGCTAAGAGGAATTCTCATTTCCAATCGCTATACTTAAATTCCTTCAGCTCCACTTAAACATATTGGTTCATTGCTACAATATCACCAAAAAACCAAACCAACAAAATAACAAGTTAATAAATAGAATGTACCAATGCCCATTTATCTAAGAAAGGGGTGGACTACATATTGACCCAAAGCGGGACATTATTCATCCTAAGTGATCACGTTTGGAACTCACAGTTTTTGGCTAGAAATTATTGCCACTAAACTAAACAATGACACCTTTACAATCCATTATGGCGGTCAAAGTCAAACCAGATCCACCATTTCAAAAATAATCAAGTATAAATATAGTAACAAAATGACACTTCAAATCCACAACACAAGCAACTGTAAAATTGCTATGTGATTGCTTCACTAATAAACAGTTCTTAACTAATTGCATGGGAAGACCTACAAAACATAGACACACCACAAGTAAAAGGATACTCTTTCCTCAGCTGCAATGAATGCACCTTCGGGCATGGGCCCATATCCATTTTCTGCAACACCCAAAAAGAGGCAAAGAGATATATAACGATTGTAATGCTTATTTCAGCAAACAAATAAAATTAAAAAATCACATCAATCCAAACAGAAAAAAAAAAATCACTTCAGCCCTGTCTAACCCTGTCTGAGACAGAGCTATTTAGAATAAAGGTGTCCAGTTGTATTAATGTTCATGTACACACACACACACACACACACACATATATATATATATAGAGAGAGAGAGAGAGTTGTGTGCGTAATACGTACTGTGAGTTGGAAAAGTTCGTGAGGACAAAGGCCAACGAGGTAGAGACGGCATACGTCACGGTCATAGTACTTGCGATTGACTTCCCTTACGTCCCCGTTACGGTTTGCTCCCATCAGCACGTCCAGCTGCTTCCTTATCGCATCCATTCTCTCCCTCACACTCTTTCTCTCTCCAAGGGTTTCTTTCACAGAGCTGGAAGCGTTTTAGGGTTTCGTCTCGTGGGGAAAAGCGCATGCGGGAAGAGATGTTAATAGATTCACTGTCTAGTCTACCCTGGTTTTCTATTTAGGCCCTTGTATTTAGTTATATTTTCAATCGAGTGATTCTAGTTTTACCTTTTTGGATTTTTTCTTTTTATTTCATTTTTTGTTGAAAAACAATGAGCGACAGCACATGGTGGATGACCCCCTCTCATAAAGCTCATTTGCCTGATTTTGAACCAGACAATACTAGGACATTTTTACTAAAGTAGAAATGTCTTAAGTCCTTATAAACTCAAACACATCCCTTACGGTTATTTGATGTGGGATAACTCCAGCCCATCACCACATTGGCCCAAAGGCCTCCCCATTCTTAGACGGGCCTCAGAGAGATGCAGTCAGGGCCACATAGGACTTCTCAGGAATGCACATATGTCGGCCCAAGCATTTGTTTTTTCGAACTAGAGAACACTAGAACATTTCTATTAAAGTAGAAATGTTCTAGGTCCTTATAAACTCACACACACCCTAAGGTTATTCGATGTGGGATAACCCCACACATTTGCCTAATTACCACATCTTAATTTCCCTCTTGTCAAATTAATAGTGTATCTATCTCTGCTTATACAAGGCGGGTCGGCTCATTTACGGTAAGAGAATCAACTACACGTTATGCGGTTTAATGGAACAATGTTGTTTTATGGCTTTTCTAATCTTTTTTTTTTTTTTGAAAAACCACTCACTAAAACGGCATCGTTATGAACCCAACCATCGCCACCAAGCCCACCTTCCCTTCATACCTCAACCTACTCCACCTCCTCTACTGCCACCACCACCACACTGCCTCACAGTCCCTTAAGCCCCGCTTCAACAATGGTGAGAGTCTCTATGGACTCTTCCTCCTCAGCTTCTCCCCAACTCTCACTAAGATCATGAGCCAAGTCAAGTTTGAGGATAAGGTGAAGAAGACCGAAGAAATTGAGGTCGTTGATGACAGTGGATCACTGTAACGCCTCAAATACCACCCTGAACGACATTACCTTCTAACCTTCATTTACATCATGAGAGCACTAAATAATCCATCCATAAGTAAATTTCATTCATAAAAAATATAAAATGTACACAATGTTGTCCCCAAAAGAATAGACTCATCTTGGCCTTAACATTTCCAAAAATTAACAAATGTAGCGCAGCAGAAAATAACAAAATATAAACTAGACTTTACATTATTTCAAAAGAATATCCTAGTCTAGTACAAAAGAATGTGTCGCTCTAAGCGTCCACCTCGGGATCCACCTCCCCGTCTAGCTGAGTCTCCCAGTGTACGAGTTCCTCGACTCCCAACTCCTCATTTAGTACATGATCTGAAAAATATGTAATTTGTAGGGGATGAGCACGAATCTCTGTAGCAAAATCTTTTGAAACTCAAACAAGGTTTAGAAAAATGTAAAACATGTCAGTCTCATTTAGCAAAATAACATATATAACTTTTGAGAGAAAACCGTGACATTTAAACAGATCTCAAGTTTATACTACAGCGATAATCAAATGGAAATGCATTCTTTAACAATAAGCCATTGCCAAATGGTTTGGACCAGTGTCTGCCGTTGCATTGTCTCATACCAACGCACTGGCTCCGACATAATCAAATCCATGTTCTCATATATATATATATATATATATTAGTTCATCTCATGCCATGTACGTTGATTGTTTCTCAGGAATCTATCCAACGACTATACCTAGTTCACCAATTACAATCACATCACAAGCACTTTGCGAAAGGGCGTCTACCATACCAATGGTAGTGACGAGTCCCTTCCCAGGAAAGGTATACCAACCTTAGTTCGAACTCTAGTAAACGATAGTGGTCTCATTACTAAATAACAACCCACTACAAGTGTTAGGAAACCATCTCACCCCCACCGAGGTAGACTAACCTCTAACACTCTACGACATTTTTCGAAGGCAATTCAAGTCCCTCACAACAACCATACGATAAGGAAACCAGCATATTCTCAATTTCAAGCATATTTCTAAAAATCTCCAATTTCATCATGTCATAATTTCAATAATCAACTATGAAAAATATAAGAGATCACAATGAAATCATGTATTATGCAGCACAAAGTTCTATGGTCCCAGAGTTAATAATAAAAGAAAACTTTAAGAAGAAAATGCACCCTTCTCCAAAAATTTAGGGTTTTTCAAACAAAAGACGAATTTCATGGGTAATCAACCCTAACTTTGATAAAACATGTATTCATTGTCCAAAACACTAGAAGATGATGATTTTATATCATATATATCACATTTATAGCAAAACACACACACACACACACATATATATATATATATATAAACCCTAATCTCAATGAAAGAGAAAGAGAAGAAATCCCCTACCTTGTTCTTGGAAGTTAGGTTTGATCTTGACTAACTTTTTTAAACTCTTGTTTTTCTCTTCATTCCTTTCTTCCTCTCTTCTCTTCCTTTCTTTCTCTCTTAGGGTTGCTAAGGTTGGAGGGCTAAAATGGAGTCAAAATAGGCGACCTTAGGTATTTATAAGGCTAAAATTGGACCCAGATCATGACTTTTAATAGTCAGATCACTTCCGACCGCACCAGTACGCAGTACTGGTACGTCGAACTCTCTAGACCAGTTTGCTCCGGTACGTATTACCGGTACGGTTTTGTCCAGTTTTTTTTTTCCTTTTTTATCCATTTTTCATTTCCAATCCATCTTAAACCCTTCTAAAACCATCCCAAACCTCTCCAACACACCTTTCTACCCCAAACCTATTTAATACAAGTTTTAGGACTTGAAATTTCATATTTTCACTTATTAAAACTAAAATTCAACTATTATTTCCACTAACGTTCTAAATTTCTACATTTTCAATCTACCAAATTCAAACACACATAGCTACACATATCCACTTTTTTGCAACAATTATTTACTATATATCTATATACATATTTAAAAGAAAATGTGGGGTGTTACAATCACATTCAAATGAGGTCGTTGGATATGAGTGTGAGCATGTGGTACTTGTGAGATCCCGGGAATAATAAGGTGAGGGAGGTGATTAGGCAGCGAAAAAGACGAAATTAAAAATGGGTATCAAAGCCAAAGCAGCGATGGTGGTGTTGGGGGTGTCTTGTTTGGCTTTGCTATGCCACATGGTAGTCCTGAGAATGGGTATGGGTGTTTCTTTGTTTTTGTTATCCTTATTTTTTTCTTTTTAGATTGAATATGCATGCAACATAAAGTGATCATGTGTTGATGTTGAGCTTGATCAATTCATTTATGCATTTCATTGTTATTAAAGTTTTTTTTACTTATTATGATTATTATTATTTTGCAGTACTAGAATTCAGAAAATAAGCTTATGACAATGGTTCTGTTAGACATGAGCTCATTGTTGTATTTTATTATAGTTTTTTTCAAAATACAAAAGCGTATAAAAGATATTTTAAATATTTGGTGTTGTATTAACAAAAAATAGAATCAAAACAAACCCCTTAACCGTTATTGTTATTGGTCGTTGTTTATGTCGGTTGAATGAATGCCCAACTCTTAATATTTGAGTTTAAACTATTCAATGCATGTAAAAACCATACAAATGGCCTGACATTTTAAATGGAATAATGGAATAGTTGCTAGTGTATTTTGACACTTGCATCCATTCCTCCAATTAACACATTGGACCATTGCATTCCTTCTAATACTATTTAAAGCAACAGTAGCTTAGGTTTCGGATGATGGTTAAGAAAATCTCTCCTTTATTTTCTAAAAGTAGTTCACATATTTGCTTTCTAAACCAGTGGATTTGTACATAACATTTTGTGAATTTCTTTGCAATATGTCCAACCAAATTTCTTTGTTATACTGTCAAATATTCATTCATTTATCTTTTCATTGGATTTAAGAACGATCAAGAGTTGTTTGGGATATCTTTACATTTGCAAGTACACGCTTATGGAGAAGCGATAGTTGAATTCTGGAAGGTAGAATGCCATAACCGGTTACACCAAGTTTTGTATTTAGATGTGCGAACTCTATTCTCAAGGACAATGAATATACATATCTATCGATAAGTTTTCTTACCCTTTTTATTTTCTATTTATAGCATTCTAGACTTCATTTTTTACAACAATCTTAAGAATAGAGTCAATATGGATGCTACAATTATAAACAAGACTATTCTTGATGTGACAAAAATCGATCCTTTCAATGGGTCTAATTTTAAGAGTTGGCAACAAAGAATTATGACGTTACTTGATATAGCAAGTGTTGCTTTTGCTTTGACTAATTTTAAACCAGAAGAAGATACAAAAAATTATGTAAAAGTAAAAGAAAAATAAGAAAAGGTTGATAAAGGTTTGTTGAAATATAATCTTGAATGCTCTATCAAATGAACAGTTTGATGTTTACTACAATCATGCTAGGGAAATTTGAGATAATTTGGTGAAAAAGTACATTGTCGAAGATGAGGGAATCAAAAAGTATGCAATAGGAAATTTTTTAGACAATAAGATGGTTGAGGATAAGGAAGTGTCTTCTCAAATTCATGAGTATCATTTGATTGTTAATGAGTTGAGGAATAAAAAAAGTACTTTGCTTGAATCATTCGTAATAGGTGCTTTGATTGAAAAATCACCTAATTCTTGGAAAGTTTACAAGAACAATGTTAAACACAAAAAGAAGGATATGTCTTTGGAAGATGTGATCATTCACATTAGGATTGAGGAAAAAAATCATTTGAAGGATAAAATTGAAAAGGCCAAGGAAAATGCATCTAAGGCTAATGTTGTGAAGACAACGAATAAGCCTCAATATAAGTATAAGAAAAGGAATCATAATGGGAAAAATCTCCATAAGGCTCAGGACCCTAATTTTAAAAAGAAAGGCAATTGTTTTTGCTTGTGGAAATGCAGGACATTATGCCCAAGAATGTCAACATCAAAAGCGGAACAACAAACCTACCAAGCCGAATGTCAATTTGGTTGAGGCGGATGATATTAATGTTGTGGTCGTATCCAAGGTTAATGTGACTACTGCTACTAAAGATTTGTTGACAGAAACTAGGTCTATCAAACATATATGTGGCAATAGAAGTGTTTTTACCTCCTATGCACATATGGGGGATAGAAAAGAACAAGTGTTTATAGGTGACTCTAGACCCTCATCTATTATGGGTAAGGGAAAGGTGTTACTAAAGTTGACTTCAGGAAAGATACTCTCATTGTCTAAAGTACTCCACGTGCCTAATATTCGTTGAAACTTCGTGTTAGTATCTATCTGGAATAAGGTGGGAGTGAAAGTAACATTTGAGAGTGATAAGATCATAATGACCAAGAATGGGACATTTGTTGGGAAAAGGTTATTGTAATAAGGGCCTTTATGTACTAAATGTCGTTGAAGTCATGAATGAGAATGAATCTAGTTCTTTTACTTATGTGCTTGTCTCATTGATATGTGGCATGGTAGATTAGGTCATATGAATTTTACTTATATCAAGAAAATGAGAGAATTAGGTCTCATCTCAAATTTTTTGAAATTGAATGTTGATAAATGTGAGGTTTGTGTTGAATCTAAAATACTAAAAAGTCTTCTAGATAGGTTGAAAGAGAAACCAAATTATTAAGCTTGATACATAGTGATTTAGGTGATCTTAAGAATACCACGACAAGAGGTGGAAAAAAAATTATGCTACTTTTATTGATGATTGTTCAAGATATACTAAATTATACTTGTTGAGAAATAAGGATGAATCAAGTGAAATATTTATCAAGTATAAACTAGAAGTCAAAAATCAACTAAATAAAAAAATAACAAGGTTGAGGACTGGTAGAGAAGGAGAATATAAATCTAATCCTTTTAATGACTATTATGAGCAACATGGTACATGAAGTTACTCCTCCATACTCACCCTAATCTAATGGTGTAGCCAAAAAGAATAATAAGACTTTGAAAGATTGAGTTAGGGTACAGAAGATTATGGTGCATTCGAATGCAAAAAAAAATCGATTTGAATGTAGTTCTGACAGAACAAGAGATATTGGAAACTAAGTCCATTTAAATGCAAAATTTTTCGTTCGAACGAAGACGCAATTTTTATTGCGATCATATTCGTGCCGCCTAAACTGGCTTTCACCCTATAAATACCCTAGGCACATCTTTGGGTGTTATTTTATCTATTTTCAATCCTAAGAGGCTAAGGAGAGTTTGGAGAAAGAAGAACGAGTGAGATCTTGAAGGATTAACACACAAGAATTGAATGAAAATACTTTAGAATCAACCAGCTGCAGATTAAGGTAGGATTTATTTTTTAAATCAATTCACTGAGGATTTAAGTTATTATATGTAACTTTTTGACTTCTATATTAATATGTATAATAGATCTACAACGTTGTCGCATTCTTTTTGATTACGTCATTCATTTCTTGAATAAATACTTGATTTACATTCAAAATTACACGCTCTTGATGAAAAATTATAGATTTTGATAATGGTCAAATTGGATATATCTTTTTTTGATCATTCGCATGTGTTTGATTGAATGACTCTTTTATTTTGATAATTGTGGAACTATGAATTGTGAGATATGTGAATTTTATAAAAGTACTAGTCATAACCCATGCCTGAAGGCACGATAAAATATAAAATTCAAACGTCCAAAAAATCGATCCCACTATATTAATTTTTTTCAAAATATATTAACTATAAATTAATCTAATATATAAATGATTAAACATGGTATAAAAATGAGTGATGTGATTTGACGTTTGAGTCTGACAAAAGGATGATGGGTGAGAAAAGCTATTGGTGATGATTTTGAGGGAAAAAATATGACTGGGATAAAATTCAAACTTACTCCTATTTTATTATATAGATAGAATTATCTCTTGTATGGCTGGGTATGATGAATATGGATTGCACTCAAATATAAAAGTATGGAATTATCTCTTGTATGGGTGGGTATAATGAACATGGATTGCACTCAAATATATATCACATCGTGTTTGGATATGTTTCTTACCTCAAGGGATTTAAAGGTTCTTTGTGGGGTTTCAAATTACTATTCTTTCACGATGATCGAGGTTAGGCTATTATACTATTCCTGGGGAGGTTTCATCAATGCCGATGTGTCAGTATACGCACTGCCTAAAATGTTGTGGTTCTACGAGAATTGATTAGATGGTTTGTGTTTGTGGTGGGATGAACCAGATATATCCGGTGTGTAAATTCAAGCTATTTATGCTAGTCAACCTACGTTCTAAAGATTTTATTGTGCTATAAATTATGGCTTTTTGAATGATTTTGTGACGCCCAAAAATCAGGAGTCCTTTCTTAACCCGTTGATCATCCATCAATCCGTGCAAGTATCAATGAAAGCCTCCCTTGTACTGGAGCACTCCTAAATGCATAACCTGTGCACATATAAATCATTTGACCATTTCAAGATCCATCCCATCACTTAAAACCTAATGTTTGACCAATTACATCATCCCAACAAGAGGGGCTCAAGATCTGAAGGTTTGACAGAGTTATATTTAGATTTTTGAAAATTTTGGAAGAAGTACTAGTACGTTTTACATGTGGTACCAGTACTTGAGTCTTCTGTTTGCTAGGTCCCTTCCATTTGCCAGATACCAATACTTAATCACTTAGGTACCGGTATTTGAGCTCACTGTTTGCTAGGTAATGATACCTGAACCCACTGTCCATCAAAGCACCAGTACCTGAAGCATTGGTATCGATACCCGAGCCCACTAAAATCTAGGTACTGATACCCGTAAGTCTAGGTACCAGAACCTGGGTCATCCAATAACGTGGTACCGGTACTAAATATAGGTACTAGTACCTGAGCCTAGATTTTTCCAAACCTTTTAAATTCTCAACCTTTAACCATCCAATGTCTACAACATTCATCCATTCATTCATTTACATAAAAATATTGTCCAAAGAGTTCATTACATACCTTTTTATACAATTTTACAATTTCAAAATGAATTATGTAATCTATTACAAGATGCAATTCGAGAGCCGCAGTCCAGCTTTGTCGTCGACAAGAGCCCAAGTAAGGGCCGTCCACTGGCGCTTATTCGACACACTGAAATATGTTTTGTAAAAGGTGAGTCACGCTGAATAAGGTATCTCCTAAGGAGACTACTCCCCAACCTAGATGCATATGAAATGTCACATACAAAACTAATCACCATAAGCATTCATTCAAATACATACATGTCATAGATGAATGTTACATGTCATGCCATGACACGCAATGCAACTCGAGCCATCTACCGGTTCGCATAACATATGCAATGTCATGTGTATACATCCGGGTATTCCAAGCCCCCATTATTAGTGTTATCTACACTCAATGACCATTTCATAAAAATATTGTGTTTTTGTGGGGCGATGATTTATGGTATTTCACTAATGGGACCCCACACCACCAACGGATTTTTAGGACATCCCATTTGCAGCTTCGTTTTTGCTATTACACTTTTCTGGAATTTTATTGTCGGAAAGTGTATAAACCAAGTAACCGGGTCTTGCACCCGAGGGAGTATCTAACAATTCTTGATACACTTGATACGTTTATCCATTTAATTTCTCGTGCGACTCGAACGGACTTTAGTGCGACTTTCCTGAGCCCATGAGTCAACCCACCTATGTGATGATTGATTAAAATCATGCACACACACATCTACACTCATGTTGAATGCCCACGAATGCGATGCTACCTATGCATATACAAATATAATGTGCAATTGCAATTCACAATGTCATGTTCATCATATCATGAGCATACCCAATTTTTCAAATGTTAATTACATCATATAGCATATAAAAATATTTTCATGTTATAAAATTTTTAATTCAAATAACACACTTAATTATCCATAGGCATTTTATCAAACATAGATAAAGCACATTGTAAACACATAGCATGCCCAAGCAACATATTCCTCATGAAATCCAAACCAAGCAACAAATCATACAAGAATTGATGATTAACATACTACACTACCCATTTTCCATATTCTAATAATCCTAGGCATGTGTTATACATGAGAATTCATCTCTAACACCCTACCCTTTTCATATTTCTACCCCAGGTTAGAAATAAACCTAGTTAGGAAAGGAACGTTACCTCTTGTAGCGTATATCCGCATCAGAGAAGTCTCAAGGATCCAAAATCAAGCTTCTAAAGCTTTATCCTGAATTTCCCATCATTGAGATTTTAGTGAAACTCGCGATCTTTGGTATGGTTTTGTAGGTCTTGACGTGTAGAACGACTTTAGTTTTTGGCCTGAAGCGATCCAATGGTTTGATAGTTATAGATCAGAGGAAGAAAGTGAAAAGGGGGAGAGTTTCTTTTTTTTTCTCTCTCTCTCTCTCCCCAAAAAAATGCCTGATGAAATGTGGAAGAAAATATGATTTTCTTCCCTTTTTATACTCCTTGAATACTTTGCCCTCGTTGCACCACACGTCCCTTTTTTTTGATCAAATTTCATCCCAAATCAATTAAATTTCATGATGTGTTATGTTTAGCGTATTTTCATTTAACTAACTTTAAATTATTTCTCAGGTTTGGTGAAAAAAATTCTGATCGTGTTTATTTTAGTCACACGATGCCCAATCAGATTGTAAAACTTGAAAAATCTAGTTATCTCGAAATTCGATGAAAATTGACCATTGCAAGAAGAATCCAATGGTGAGGTTTGTTTCATCATCTAAGTTCTAGAAAAATTAAAGTTTTCAACACGTATCGTAATGGCTAATTACTATTTTACCCTTCACAGTAATTTTTTTCCCTAGTTTTACAAATTCTAACATGCTATGAATTTTACAATTTAAGCAATCGTAAACTTGAGATCATTACAATGTCACATGTTTATTTCAAAAGTATATATGTTTATTTTGAAAATTTGAGACCTACCTGTTTTTATACAATGTTTGTAAACCTTGCCTAGGTTTGAATGAGTTTTTCTACTTGGCATGTTTTGCTCATTCCTTCCTTAATATTTTTTAGATTTTAGTATCGAAGAGGATACAACCATAAATGAGCATGTGGACGTGGACCTTGAATGGGGATAAGGGTGTGGTTCCTGCTTGGGAGGCTTAAAGAGGCTCTTTATCAGTTTTTGGTTTAAAGTACTGATAATATAAATAATGTTTATGATGGCTCTCTAGTTTATAGCAATAATAGTTTTGTTGTTAACTAAGTTTTGTGATATGTGATTTATTTAATGGTATCTTAGTTAGGCTCTCATGTTTTTTATGGTTATTAGTTAATTCATGTCTATTTGTGGAAATTAGTGGTGTGACAAAGTTGTATCGGAACTTAGGAATTAGGTCTTACATGGGTGCTATAGGTTATGGGTTAGCCGATGGGAGTAGGAAATACAAGATGAAAAGAACCTTAGGCTTGAATCTTTTGGGAATTATGTGCTTATAAGATAAGTGTGAGTTAATTATTAGTTAGGTTATGTATTGTTTATATATTTGAATTCTTGAATTTTAGCTAGTTTAGAAAATTTGAGATAATTTTTTGGAATGGATATGCTAGTTGCTACCATGCTGTTATGGTCTGTTTTAGGAAACGAATGGTATTTTATTTTCGATTAATAAAGGAAGCTAATTATGTGTCGGATCACATTTTGTAATTGGCTAATTTCGTGGAGTCTATTATAAATCTCAACCTATTCCATGATTATGATGCTATAAAGACTGAAGATCTGAAAGCATTATTGAAGGGAGGTGATCAAGAATCAATGTTACATCATTCACACTTTGAATGCACCTTCAAGCATAGGATAATAGTAATGACCTGGATACCTAAGATGAATCCTTAGTTATTTAACTTAGGAGGATGAAGATCAATGGAAATTGAAGCAATATGTGTATGTCTCATATGTGATTTCCAAAGAAAAGACCTTTTTAAAACCATTTTGTGTTTTCGAAAACATAGATTAAGTCATTATCAGGACCCTCTTTACAAACACCCTTTAGTGCTAAAGAGGAAATTTTTTTTACTTAGTTTTAGGCTTAAAAAATCATTAGGGACCACCCTATCCTCATTAGCCTTACTAGGGTGGTCTCTTTATGACTTAGTGGAAAATAAAGGAAAAGGCCAAACAGAGGAGAACAAAGCTCCCCCCTCTAGGGTCACTCAAGCGGTCCCTGAGGTTGTTGAAGCGGTCTCCAAAGTCGCTCGTGATTTTCATTATAGTGACAAGTATGATGACTCGACAATTAAATGGAAAATATTGAGATCTCTACCGGAGAGGTTTCATACTAAGTTGATAGCCTTGAAAATTGGAATCAATTTGGAGATGGTGTGAATAAAAGACATAGTTGTGTCTATTTTGACTTTTGAGTTGAATTTTCAACTGCCCAAGAAATTTGAGATGAATTTCCAGCTACCTAAGAAACCGAGGGGCAAGATATTAAGCTCAATAGGAGAAGATTGAGATGAATCCAAGTCAACTTATATGGGAAAACATGACCTAGCCCACTTTGCATATAAGTTTAATAAGTATATCAAGGCTAGAGGAGTTGAGTCCTTAGGGTTGAAAGGCAAGACGAGGACACTTAAATTTCCCAAAGAAGGAGGAGAAAGGAAAGAGGGGCAAAGGCCTCAATGCTACAAATGTCAAGGGTTTGGACACATGGCTTTGGAATATTCTAATTAAAATAAAAAAGATTTTCCCATAGAGATGAGAGAAAATGAGTCTGAGTCAACGAGTAAAGATACTTTCTCTTTTCATTGGCTTTAATAGGCTCACCCTCCCCCAAGCAAAACTTCAAAAAGTAAAGTTAAGAGATAGAGAGTGAGAGTCATCCATCCATTTTCTGAGCTAACTCAAGAGATTTTAAGGGAAAACAAATGTGTGTGAAATGTGAGGCCCTTGAGAAGCTCACCACCTCAACTAAGTTGGAAGTCCTAAGGACTACCAAAGTGGTTGAGTCGTCTAAGGAGTAGGTGAGGTGAGAGTATGGACCTAGGTTCTCATTCATGCATAGCATCAACCACCCTAGGGTCATACTTTGATTATATTTTTCTTTGTTTATTTTGATTCTTTTTTTCTATATGAAAAATTAAAAAACATAGAAATTTGAAAAATAAAAAACTATTCAAAAAGAAAAAGCAAAAGATTTTATTTTGTTTATTTTTCTTTAGTAATGATCATGGTAATCCACACTTTAGTTTGCATTATAATGATTCCATCTATAAATTAAAGTTAAAATGTATATTGCTAGGAGTAATATTAGGAGATTGAAAACTTAGCGGCATAAATCTTAGTGGATGATTCGTTAGTCAAAGTCTCTTTCATCTTAGTGTTCTTAGATAATGTTTATTTTTGAAAAATTCAAAACCAAGTACACACCAACCATTCACCTTCATACTTAGGAGTCTTATTAGTTTGAACTATTAATGATTTTAAGTGACTCAAGTGTTGGCGATAGGTGAATACATGCCTAAAGATTAGTTAAACCCCAATCCCTTCAGAGATGCTAAAGACCAATTGTGTGAAAAGAGCCTAATGTGACAAAATTTAAAAAGGCTAGGCATAAATAAATGGCTACAAACAATTACATTTAAATTGTTGAGAGTACTTATGCTTAAAGCTCAAAGAGCTCATACTAATCACATTTAGAAGCATGCTTTAAAAGTACGAAATTCACAATTGTATTAATTCAAGCCATTAGAGAATAATGGCTAAAATAAAGGGGGAGTTGTTTAAAAATAAAATTCATTAGGACATTCACTAATTAGTCATGTATTCACTTAGACAATGTATTAGGATTTGATGTTAAGCTCATTAACGATTTGAACTAAGCGAAATCCTAATTGTCTCAGAGTTTGGTTTCACACATGTTGCACAAAATTTGAACATGTGTGTGTGAAATTGAATGAAGTGAGGAAACATTGATCTAGGATTCATAAAATTGAGTTCAAAATCTTTGAATATGTTTTAGAGTAATGCAATGAAATGATGAATTATGGATGAAACAATTATAATGTGAACATGTGTAATTTTCATGATTATTGATGTTGAGCATTTATTGTTTTATTAAAAATTGCATTACATTTAGATCCACATTCATCCATGCATGTGCATATGGTTGCATTTAGGTTCTACATACATCCATGCATGATTTTGAGGCTATAAAATTAGGATGAATCCCATAGGCTATCTGGTCACTGCTTTTAATCTAGTGCACTTTTAAGTAAGAATAATGAGTCCGAGTCACCCAAATTTGGGTTTTTAGATTGTGCTCGCAGCCACTTGAGTTGTTTTAAGACTTTAGTTTTGGCCATATGGGAGTTTGAGTGTTTATTATTTATTCATGGTCTGTACTAAAGTACTCTATTTTTTTTATTGGCTTTTCTAGTTTATTGGCTTTTTTTTTGCCTATTTTTCATTTATTGTAACGTACTCTTGGTCCGATTATTTAATGCTTTATCATTTAGACTTTTGAGTGATATGCCTTGTTTTTCATTGGCTTACTTTACATGCATGATTTATCTAGTTAATTTGTATTCATACCTTCTTGTTATACCATGATTTCATGTCATGCCTATTATATGTTGTCATTGGGTTGACATTTGTGGTTCTGGAAGGGGAACCCAATGTGGATCTTCTGTCATGACTATATAGGTGGAGCACATGACACTACCTAGAGCGGGTGAACAGGTTTTTCGACTCATTCAAAGGACAGGAGTAGACTCGATAGTAGAAGCAAGCTTTCTTTCTTCTTATTTTTTGGTGTTGAGAACAAGCCATTTGTTCCATCGTCAAGGTTTTTTGTTTTCATTTTATTATTATTAACCCCCTAACATGAGCATCAACAAAAAGAATGAACAAAATGCGGGCGAATAATCGATTACAAACTAAAACCTAATCTACCAAACTTTTTCTCACACAAGTTTTGCAATTAACAGTGAAAACACTTTTAGTCACCACTACCCATTACACCCATGTGAATTAATATTGATTAATGTTCAATTAAATCACACAAACACTTGGGGGTGTGCAAATTCCAAAACCCAAAGGCAACCATGAATGATTTATATGCGAAGCATTCAAAACATCAAATATATAGTGCGTGTGTGTGCAAATATTCACAAGTGTATAAGTATAAGCAATAATGAACATAAGTTATTTGTTAACACAGAAAACCCTTATTGAGAAAAACATGGGGAACCACTTGTGGTTCACCAAAGCCTAATCTACTACTCTCAGAGTCAATCTACAAATACTCGAGTCATGTACCTTAACCAATAACATAGTCAGATGCTCATTTCCTTTGTAAATCTCTTCCTCGAAAGTCTTTTTTCGATGTCTTTTGTAGCTTCACTTGGATTCGCCTCCATGAGGATCCTCTAGGCCTAGAGCTATCATGGGCATGCCAATGATTCTCGGTCTGTGATTAGTAGTTAAAATCAACATATTACTATGCCTTTTTAAGACTAATTATACTTTACTGGAGTTTAAATGATGACATTTCAGGATATAAATTGTACAAAGGTCCAAAGGCAATGAATATCAAACTTTCATGCAACATCAGCATGCTCTGGAACAAAATTGGAGAAGCTTGGAACAAAACATTAATGTTCGAATGCCAATTCACGTTCGAACGTTCCCTTGAATTATTGAGGACCAGACTGCTGAGACATGGTGTGTTGCAGTCAAGAAGGAAAACACTGAGGTATTTGAGTACCACGTTCGAACACCAATTCACGTTCAAACGTTCTCTTGAATTATTGAAGACTAGGCTGCTGAGTGCCGAATCAAGTTATACATGGAGTGTGGAAATGGCTCTTACAGAACACCATAAGCCACTTGATTGGGAAGTGCAGACCGCATCTAGCGTTAGAAAGCCCATCAAGCAAAGACAAAAGCAACGTTCAAACGCCAGACAGTGTTCGAATGTTGTCCCTGGACAAGCTATAGAGTGGGTGACTTTCAGTGGACTTTAGAGGTCTTACACTATTTCTACACACTTCCTTGCCCCCTCATCCTTGCCTATAAATACTCCCATTGTGGGAACTTCAAAAGGACTTGTTTTTTTTTTCACTAGACCAACACTTCTTAGTCTGTTATAGAATTAGTCTTAGACTTAGGTTTATATTTATTTGCATAGAGGAGGATAGATCATCTTTTGGTTGAGGTGAAAACCTTCCAAAAGTGACTAGCTTTCTTCTACTTTCAATATTAGAGTCATTCACTTCATTGCTTGAGCTTCTTTCTTCCCTTAGAGGAGTGAAACTCTTCCACCTTTTTAGAGCTTTTTCAAAGCTGTGAAGGGTGGAACGTGATTCACTCATTCTTTGTCGAAGATTGGTACCGTGTATAGTGTATTTTATCATGTATAAATCATTCGAAAATTATATTTGTGTATTTTGTTTATGCTTAATGTTTTATATTTCACTTGCTTATTGAATGATTGACTGCATCTAGCAAAGTTAAGGTACTTTGTATAACCGTGAGTATTTTCTATAACATAGATAACTCTTGCATAGAAAGACTCATTGGTTCAAGACAAGTACCCTGGCTAGATCTTCATGACTATCCTTCAATATTCATCATTATTGTGCTTCATTTAAAGAATGGAATATTAATGCAATGTTTGGATGTCTTGTAGAAACACTTGCTTATTTGTAGACGGGTCGAGTCTCGGCACAGACAATTCTTGTAAACTTTTAGAAAGAAATCGAAACGATACTTTTAATCCATCTTTATCTTCCGATTAACTTGCTTTTGACACAAGGGTTAATTGAGTTCCCAAGCACAAGTATAATAAATCGGATAATTAACTACATGTCCAGATCCTCGAACTAAATAGTGACTCTTTACATTTGAGTTTATCTTCTATTTTGTCTAGAAAATTTTCTTGGAAAGAACTATATTCTGTCCAAGAAATCACATACTCCACACAACTTCAAATCTTAAGGGTTACAATCATTTGGTCTCTACTACCGCTTACTTTGAAACACCAACAACAATTCCCTATGGATTCGACTCCGGACTTAACCGGATTATTACTACAACTTGACCGCATGCATTTGGGTGTACACATTTCGGATCAAGCCAAATTTTTGGCTCCGTTGCCGAGAAACCATAAAATGTGTTTTAAGGTATAAGGTAAAAAGACCTTCCTTTTTGTATATATTTTTGATTTACTATTTATAATTTTTATTTTATGTCTCAGGATGACGCTATCAAAATTTGCAAGAAGGATCTATTAGGTCTGTGAATCAGTCTGAACCATCTTCACTTAGATCAATTGTAGACTCTTTTGACAATAGTATGACAAATAATTAGAGACAAGGAGAAGTGCTAGTGAGAGAGGGGGAAGTGTCTAACATTCGAATTTTGCAGGATTGCTTACATCCCACAAGAAACTGTGTCACATCTTGTTTTATCTTTCCAGCAAATGCACCCCTATTTAATGTAAAGGCGAGGATGGTGCAACTATTACCTCAATTTCAAGAACTCGAATCTGAAAATCTGTATCTGCATATAAAATATTTTGAGGAAGTTTGTGGAACATTTCATGACATTTTTGAGCTGGCCAAAATGAAACTTTTTCCTTTCTCTCTAAAGGACAAAGCTAAACAATAACTAAATTCTTTAAAAGCCCTTTCAATACCTAATTGGCAGGCATTACAGAATGATTTTTTCAGAAATTTTTTCCTCTGCACCGCACTAATACACTCAAAAGGAAAATCAGGAATTTTTTGGTTAAAGAAGGAGAAATTTTTTACCAAAGTTGGGAAATATTCAAAAATCTTCTCCAATCCTGTGCACACCATGCTTTTGAGAATTGAACTTTTGTACAATTTTTCTGACTCCTTGCCGACTAAACTACGTCAGTTTGTCACATTGATAGCTCAAAGAAAGTTCATGGGAAGAGTTCGTAGGAGGCATTTAATTTTTTTGACACCATATCTGATATTTCTCAAATATGGGACTCAGGCTCCCTTACCACTGTTGAAACCCGACCATCTACTTTCCAAGGGGGTAAGTATTTCTTGAAAGAAGATGATGACCTGAGAGCAAAAATGTCCACCATATCTCAAAAGCTTGAAGCTCTAGAGATGAAAAATGTACATAAAGTTGATGTTGGTCCTCTCACAAAACAAGTGTGTAGGATTTGTGCATTGACAGGACACCCTATTGGGGAATGTGCTACCCTTCCGACATTCAAAGAGGTTTTGTTGGAACAAACAAATGCAATTTTTAAACTTCAACAAGTCTTACTCTAACCCAATTCTGAAACATACAATCCAGGGTGACGGAATCACCCAAACTTCAGTTGGAGGAACACACAACCAACTCCCATGAATTTAAAAAATTCACAACCACCATCTCAAGGACCTCCCCCATATCAACCATACCAACCACCACATAAGAGGAGCCTTGAGGATACATTGAACCAGTTAATGCAAACCCAAATGAACTACAATACTTATTCCACACAGGCTTTCACCGATTTCAAAGCACAAACAACCCAATCTTTCGAGGATATCAAAAGCCACATCCAAAAATTGACCCAATCCATGAACACACATGAGAAGGGAAAGTTTCCTGCCCAACCAAAACCACCACAAGACCAAGCCCAAGTTATCACTACACTGAGAAGTGGCAAGGTGATAGACAAAAAAATCAGAAACAAGTTGATTCCAAGACCAAGACTTGAGTCAATCCCAGTCAACTCACTAGTTGAGCCAGAACTTGTGAGGGAATTTGAGCCTGAGCCTGTGAATGAAAAAGAGCCAGAACCATCAAAGGAAAAAGATATTTCTTGTCCTATTCATGCTCATTTTCCTCATAGACTCAAAATAGTACAAAATTTGAACATTCAGCTAGAAATTTACGAGATCTTTAAGCAAGTAAAGATCAATATCCCACTTCTGGATGCAATCAAGCATGTTTTCTCTTAAAAGAATTGTACACGATCAAGAGATACAAAATGTCCAAAAAGAGTTTTCTTGACAAAACAAGCCAATGTCGTACTTCAACACAAAACCCCTCCAAAATACATGGACCCCGGGTGTCCAACTGTGTCACATGTCATTAGAAACTTCAGAATAGAACAAGATTTGATCGATCTT
Organism: Ilex asprella; assembly: GCA_023539305.1. NCBI lineage: Eukaryota > Viridiplantae > Streptophyta > Magnoliopsida > Aquifoliales > Aquifoliaceae > Ilex > Ilex asprella. The sequence continues at coordinate 1,489,538 of CM042202.1, read as the reverse complement.
GGGGCAAGTGTCAATTTGCTCTCTTTCTCTGTCTACCAGTGGTTGGGTTTGGGTGAACTTAAACCCATTTGTGTCACACTCCAGTTGTCAGACAGATTTATCAAATTCCCTAGGGGCATTGTTGAAGATGTACTTGTCTAAGTAGACAACTTTGTCCTCCCTATTGACTTCATTATTCTAGACACTCAGCCAACAATACTTTCAGAGAACCGAATTCCCATTATTCTTGGATGATCCTTCCTAGCAACCTCTAATGCATTGATAAATTGCAGGAATTGAGTCATGAAATTAACTTTTAGGAATATGACTCCTGAACTGAATATTTTCAAGCACCCTGGAGAGGACAAAGAAGTAAGAGAAATAAATTTCATTGAGTCGTTGGTTCATGAACATGTGAATGATACCTTTTGTGAAACCTCTGCTGAATCATATCTGTTGGAACCAAGCATGTCTGGGTCAATAGATGATGACTCAAATCCACAAAGTTGTCCTACTCATTCTGTTGAGACATGGACACTCAAATTTGAGGAACTTTCATCGAGTGGTACAAAGCCACTATCATCAAGTGTCAAGCCACCAAAGCCTAAACTAAATCCCCTCCCATATGACTTTAAATATGCATTCTTAGGAGAGGATGAGTCATACCCGATGGTAATTTCATCTAAGCTTACAGAATTGCAAGAGTCTAAACTGATTAAAGTTCTCAAACTCCATAAAAGTACCATTGGGTGGACCATCGCTAACTTGAAAAGTATAAGCCTGTTAACTTGAAAGGTATAATCATGCAATCTACCTTAAAGAGGATTCAAAACCATTTCGTCAAATTCAGCGATAACTGAACCCTCACATGAAGGAAGTTGTGAGAACTGAGGTGCTCAAGCTCTTAGATGCAGGGATAATCTTTCTCATCTTTGATAGCAAATGGGTTAGTCCAACCCAAGTTGTGCCCAAAAATTCTGGGGTCACGGTGGTTAAGAATGATGCCAATGAACTAGTACTAACTCGAGTCGTCATAGGATGTCGGATGTGCATAGACTATCAAAAACTCAATTTGGTAATTAGAAAAGACCATTTTCCTCTTCTATTTCTTGACCAAGTCTTAGAAAGAATTGCAGGACATGCATTCTACTATTTCTTGGATGGGTATTTTGGGTAAAATCAAATCGAGATAACACTAAATGACTAGGAGAAGACAACATTCACATGCCTCTTTGGTACCTTTGCATTCAAAAGGATGTCGTTTGGACTTTGTGATGCTCCTGTAACATTCCAAAGGTGCATGCTAAGCTTGTTCAGTGACATGGTTGTAATTTTTTTGAAAGTGTTTATGGATGACTTCTCTATATTTGGTGACTCATTTGATTTGTGTCTGACAAATCTGGAGAAAGTGTTGATCAGATGTAAGGAGACCAATCTAGTGCTCAATTAGGAGAAATGTCATTTCATGGTAACACAAGGCATTGTCTTAGGTCATATTGTGTCGTCTGAATGCATGAAAGTTGACAAGAGAAAAATAAATTTGATTGAAAATTTGTCTGCTCCCAAGACTGTTAAAGTTGTCTGATCAATTCTGGGACATGCGGGGTTCTATAGGAGATTCATAAAAGACTTTAGTACCATATCTAAACTCATGTGCCATCTCCTATGTCAGGATGTATCATTTGTATGGAGTGAAGCATACTAGAAAGGTTTCAATAAGCTTAAAGGTTTGTTAATTTCTGCCCCAATAATGCAACCTCCTGACTGGAATTTACCATTGAACTAATGTGTGATACACATGATTATGTTGTAGGAGCAGTGTTGGGACAAAGAAAAGATAAGAAACCCTATGTGATTTACTATGCAAGCAAGACTTTGAATGATGCTCAAATGAATTATTCGACAACTGAAAAAGAATTTCTTGCTATAGTTTTTGCTCTGGAGAAATTTCGTTCTTATCTTGTTGGTTCTTCTGTTATTGTATTCATTGACCATGCAACATTAAAATTTTTGGTCACAAAGAACGATGCCAAGCTAAGGCTTTTAAGATAGATACTCTTATTATAAGAGTTTGTCTTATCATCAAAGACAAGGAAAGTGTTGAGAATGTGGTGAAAGATCATCTGTCCATGTTAAAGTATAAATTTCATGAGGATGGACTGCCAATTAATGAAAATTTCCCTAATTAACAATTATTAACAGTCATGGAAACACCATGGTACATTTCCTCCTTCCTATGCATTAATGGATAAAAAATTTTTTTTAAGGGAAGTTTGTAATTTATTTTGAGAAGATCCATACGTGTTTAAGTACCGTAAGGATCAAATCATAAGGTGTTGCATCCCCAAGCACGAAAACAAACAGGTAATATCATTTTGTCATTCTGAAGCGTATGGTGGCCATTTCTCATCAAAGAAAACAACTTCAAAAATCTTGCAGTGTGAATTTTTTTGGCCCACACTTTTTAAAGATGTCCATGCCTTTTGTCTAACATGTGATAGATGCCAAAAGTTGGGAAGTATTTCTAAAAGATACATGATGTCCTTGAACCCAATTTTGATAATTGAAGTTTTTTACTATTGGGGCATCGATTTTATAGGACTATTTCCCCTGTTTTTTGGTTATCTATATATTTTAGTGGTCGTAGACTATGTGTCCAAATGAGTTGAAATAATTCTATGCCGAAATAATGATCACCGCATAATGATCAAGTTTTTAAAAGAAAATATTTTATCCCGATTTAGAATTCTAAAATCTATAAAAAATGATGGGGTGCTCATTTTTGCAATCAGGATTTCTAGAATTTATTGAAAAAGTACTTGATTTTTCATAAAATTGTAACCCCTTATTATCCACAGACTAGTGGACATGTAGAATTGGCTAATCGAGAGATCGAACTGATTTTAGAAAAAAGGGTAAACCCAAATCGCAAAGATTGATCGTTAACACTAACTGATGCGCTTTGGGCTTATTGCACTGCTTTCAAAACAATTTTGGGCATGTCTCCTTATCGATTAGTCTGTGGCAAGCCTTGTACATGTGTCACTTTTCTAGCATTATCAAAGTCATGAAGAGTGAGTAGTTTCTCATTCACTCTTTAGTAAGAGGTAATTGACATGTACAAATCATCCGAAAGTTATAGTTGTGTATTTTGTTTATGCTTAATGTTTTATATTTCACTTTCTTATTGAATGCTTGATTGCATCTAGCAAAGTTAAGGTACTTTGTATAACTGTGAGTACTTTATATAGCATAGATAACTCTTGTATGGAAAGACTCATTGGTTGAAGGCAAGTACCTGGCTAGATCTTCATGACTATCCTTCAATCTTCACCAATATTGTGCTTCATTTAAAGAATGAAATATTAATGTCATGGATAAATGTCTTGCAAAAACACTTGCTTGTTTGTGGACGTTTTGAGTCTTGGCACAGAAAATTCTTGTAAACTTCTAGAAAGACATCGGAACCATGCTCTTAATCCACCTTTATCTTCCGATTAACATGCTGTTGACATATGGGTTAATTGAGTTACCAAGCACAAGTATAATAAACTGGATGATTAACTACATGCCCAGATCTTTGAACTAAATAGTGACTTTTACATTTGAGTTTATATTTATATTTTGTCTGAAAAATCTTCTTGGAAAGAACTATAATCCCACACTCCCCACAACTTCAAATCTCAAGGATTACAATCATTTGGTCTCCACCACTGCTTACTTTGAAACACCAACTACAGTTCCATGTGGATTCGACTCCGGACTTAACCGGATTATTACTACAACTTGACCGCCTGTACTTGGGTGTACACATTTCAGATCAAATCAGTCTATACACACCAATAGGTTTGGTTTGAACCATCAAGATCTTAAACACCATGTTGTGAGGTTAGGTAGAATCTCTAGTGATAGCCTTGGTTCTTAGGAATTTAGGGTTGTGGTGAAAGATCTCTAAGTAGAAGATGAGTTTTCTATCTTAAAAGGCTTGTTAAAGGCCTATCCTAGTCGATGAAAAGACTCTACATATTTATAGGTTTGGAATAAGGGTAATATTGGTCAATAAGAAAACTTAAATTTATTAACAACTGCTCAATCAGTGAGAGGGTGGTCATAGGGTATTTCAAACTTGACTAATGAGAGTAGATCGATCGAGCGAGGTCAAGGACCGCTCGAGCGAGCCTTGTTCTCATTCTGTGGTTTTTTTTCCCTTTCTTTTCCCTAAGTTATAAAGAGACCGCTTTAGTGAATGCTAGTAAGCACAGGGAAGTCCTTACTAGTTTTTCAAGCCTAAAATCAAGTAAAAAAAACTTGTCCTTTTTAGAACTAAAAGGTGTTGCTCAAGAGGAATCCGTTAATGGCTCAAATGTTTTCAAACACAAACGGTTTATAAAATATTTTTATTTAAAATCAGCTAGGAGCTATTCACGGATTAATCCTTAATTCCATTTTAACTCTAATCCTCCTAAGTCTATTAAGCCAAGGGATTATCTTAGGTATCTAGGTTATTACCTTTGTCCTAAGCTTGAAGGTGTAACTGGAGTGTGAATGATATAGCTTTGATGCTTCATATCCTCCCTTTAATGATGTTTTAGGATCTTCAATCTTTTATAGAATCATGACCATGGAAAGGGTTGAGATTTATAATGGACTCCACAAGATTATCCAATTACAAAATGTGATCCAATAATCTCCCATTTTGACAATTTCGTGACCAAATACATAAATAAGAAATTAAGATTACAACCCACAAACCATTGGACAAAACGAATTGTGAATCTAATTTGAATACTCATGCGTACGTCTTAAATCTCTAAGTACAAAATCTATTTCTATAGATGTAGCTCGAAGATTATAGTATTGCACATCACCATCAAACCAAAACATTGTGAAGAGCATCATATGTTGGAGACTTAAATAACCCAATCACAGGTATGGTAAACATAAGTTAAGCATAGGGCTTATTTATGCATACATCATACAAGTAAAAATATGTAAGAGCATCTCCAGTCCTTACCATTTTTAAAATTGAAATTTAAATTTGGGTAAAAAAACTCCTAAAATCCTTTTCCAACTCTACACCTAAACCCATATCAAATCAAAGGAGATTCATTTTTTTACTAAAATCAAGGAAGACTCAAATCTTTAATGGTGAGATTTTAACCTCTTTTAAAGATCTAATGGTCATCTTTATTCTCTTTTAAACTTGGATTTGCCCTCATTTAAATTTGAGTTTGTCCATTTGAGCCCTTTATATCAAATCAAACTTTTTAGTCAAATGTTAATTCAAATTTGTGTAAAAATTTGAGTCATGATTAGAGATACTCTAACATATTAAGAACTAATCTACCCCCATATGCTTGAGAACCAATTGATATAGCAATGTCAAACGTATCAAGTTATCCCCCCTTAGTTGGTGGTTATAAGTAAAATAGCAAGTATAAAGTAAACAAGTGTAAAATAGGTGACTTCATTCCAAGTTTGTAAATGTACTCTACCTGAGTATTAGAACAAACTCCCCTTACTATTTTCACTTGCAACATATCTAGCATAGTCAAGAGTAAATCTCTCTGATTTCTCCTATATGTATCTAAAATATTCTCTCTCTTTTTCTCATAAATGTCATTCTAATGACAACATATGACAAGTATGGTACAAAATCAAGTTACCTAACATATATTGTTCTTATTTGTTATAAATGCCAACCCAATGATAACATATAACAAGCATGACATATAATTATGGAATAACAAGAAGGTATATACATAGATCAACCAGCTAATCTAAATGATAAAACATCATTAAATAGGACTAAGAGTATCGTCACAACAAAAAAAAGGTAACTAAACAAATAAAATTCAACAAAATGGAAAAGTCAACAAAAAATATAGTACTTTAGTACAAACCCTAAATGAATAATAAATACTCAAACTCACACATGGTTTAAACTAAAAGTCTCTAAACAACTCCAGTGGCTGCATATCTCCAGTGTCTCCACCATCTCTTGGTCCACCGTAATGTAGATGTAGCCCTGTGTTTGAATTTGTCTCATCTGATACTAGCTCTCTTACTATCTGCTTACCCTTGATGAATTTGCATAGTCAACTAACTCTCCTTGTAAGCGCGCCAAAGATAGCCTGTTGAGCCAAATCCATGATCACAATTTGACCATCCAACACATCTAGTCTCTGGGAAGTAAGGCGATGGTGCCTCTCCATGTGCTGCAACATACTAATAAGCATATCAACCAACGATGCTAACTGTAAGACCCAAACATGCATCTCATGACATTTTATATAATGTTGGAGTTTAAAGTATACTTTGTTAACATTATATATGGAGTAAAATTATAGTTATTGAAAACATGGAAAATAAAATATGACTATTTTTGGTAATAATCTTTAAGGTGTAATTATAAATCGAAAAAGTGTTGGGTGCAATTGGCTAGACCAAGAAAAAATAGATGTATTGCACATGAATAAGGGAAATTAAAGTGGATCTATGTGAAATTAAGACAAAATATGGGTGAGTCATGGGACACTTGGCACAAGCAAGAATCCTCTATGCCTAAGACAAATGGTGGAATTGGGGGGTGGGGTTAGGGGGAAACTCTCTTGGTTGAACCGGTTGAGGAATATGAAAGCTTAGCAGGTGGGAGAGGGTGTTCGCACTTACGATTTCAAATCGGTATTAGGTGAAGAACTTCTCTTACTTCTTGAGTTGAAAAAATCTATTCTCTCCATAGTCTTCATATTTCTTAAGGATATTCAAGTTCTTTAGTGTGCTATGTTTGGATTTGGGACACAAGAACCCAAGGTTCTTCTACTTGGAGGTTTCAAAAAATTCATGGAAGAGTGCCACTTTAGACGTAGAACTCTTTCTTTGATTTTGTGTGTTTTAAAGCTTTTATGTTCTAAGGAATTATTAGTTAGATGTTTGGAAAGTATTAGGAATGAAGGAAAATGGTAGTAGTAGGTGATGAGAGTATAATATTTCATATTATAATTCTCATAATCTTTCATCTTAGTTACGTCAATCACTTAATTCCTTTGTTTTAGTTGAGATTTGTATTTTATAGTAAATTTGTGCGTTTTTAGTTGAATTGGTGTAAAAACTTAGAATTGCTAGTGTTTTAATGCCATATAGGACTTGGAGGATGAGTCAAGAGGTCTAGGAGTGAAGTCAAGGCCACTACAAGTAGAATTGAGAAAAATACCATTTCTACTAGCAGGTCTTCTACTGGTACAACTGAAGCCAAAAGGTGGTTCTACTCGTAGAAGTTCAATCCTACCGGTAGGTTCAAAATAAAAATTTGTTTTACTGGTAGATTTGTACTTTCTACAGGTAGGTTGACAAAAAGAAGGGTTCTACATGCAACAGAGTAAGGTAACTAGTAGGAAGATTACAGTGAATAGTCTTGTTTTTTACTTCCTACCGATCTGTTCCTGTAAATTCGGTCATCGAGACTCTTAAGGAAGGCAATCTGTAGAATATTTTAAGGGCCATGATTGGTGGATAGAAAGGAGGATTTTTAGCCTAAGACCTCCTATAAATACCTAAGTTTAGCAAGAGAGAAGGGAACCCCAATTCCATCGTTCAGGGTTTTTAGGGTTTTTAGATTTTCTTTTTCTCTTCCAAGTTTCCCCATTGTTTTACTTTACAAGTTTTTGTTCAATTCAATTATTAAATTCCTTCAAAGTAATTACTTTTGATTTCTTTCTTGCAAACAATTTACATTCATTGTGATTTCAATACAAGGTATTTACTTTTCTTGTAATTTCAGTTCTTGTCTTCTTGTTTTAATTTATAATAATACTTTCTTTAATTGATTCTAATTTTAATTCTGTCATGAGTGAGTAGTCATTCACCGCATTGATCGAATGAAGTAGTCTCATATGTGAATTGGGAGTTTTGACTCAAAATTATGACTTATCTACTGTCGAGTTATTTTGGTTAATTGAATAGCTTAATTTGAAGATACTATCGAATTGCATATATTTTTGCTTGCCTGACTACAAGTAAGACTTGGTACATGTAATTCTTATAATCAATGCAATCATAGTAAATTCCATTTTATCAATTCAATTGTCTCGAATGCATATTTGTTATTATTAATTGGGCGATTAACGAATATTTACCGCTTGAGTGCGTTTGACCACAATCTCGAGTGAGTTATAGAGATTAAGTCAAGACACTTATTTATAGTGAGATGATCTCTACTGATCAATTGATTCTTTTCTTTAGTTGTTATTTTCTTAAAGTGATCAATTTCTCAACAAACTCTTAAAATTCAAGGTTTTCTTTTTCTTTTAACCATCACCTTTTGAGCCATTCGTTTTTCTGGAGGAGACGACCTCAGTAATCTACCGAGTTACAAAAATGATACCATTTCCTACTCTGGAAATTCATCTATAATTTAATTAACTCTAAAGAGCAATCATTTTTTGCGCTGTTGCTGGGAAAAATGGTTTTTGATTCAAGAGTGATTCAAAGGTCGCCCAGGTAAGTCTTGTGATTCACATCACGACCTCAGGTGTGACGCCCCTAAAACAGGGGGTCATTTGTCAACTTGTTGATCACCTATCAACCCACGGAAGTACCCGTGAATCTCGCATAACCTGACACCACGACATAACATCCTCTTCACCGGGATCATAAACAACACAGAGTTTGGACATAGTCTCCCGTGTACCGGGTACTCCCAAATGCAAAATTTGTGTACATTTCAATCACTTGACCATTCCAAGATTTAATATACATTAATTTGTCCTTAACATTACACCATTTACATCCTTTGAACAAAAGGACTCGAGACCTAGAGGCTTGACAAAATTATTTCTAATTTATGAAAATTTAAGCGGGTCTACTAGTATATAATTAACGTTCTACCAGTAGAAAAGCTCTCTAGAATTATTCTACCGGTAGATAATCAACATTCTACAGGTGGAAGATCTCTCTAAAATGTTTCTACTAGAAGATAATCAACGTTCTACCAGTAGAAGAGCTCTCTGGAATTTTTCTACCGGTAGAAAATCAATGTTCTACCGGTAGAATAACCCAGTTTGCCCCCAATTCAATCCTTTTTCAATTCTAACTCATCCAATCTCAGACAACATCCACCCAAACTCATATAACATTAAATTTTACAGAAAATATAGTTCATTCGAGTTCGTTTTACAATTCTTTATACACTATTATATGTCCAAATACTAATTACACACTTGTTTTACAAAAATGTAATTTAAATCCACAACTCGACATTCTTCGTCAATGAGGGTCCAAGTGAGAGCCATTTATCGGCGCTTGTCCAGCACCTGAAATGTTGTCCCCATAAAGGGCGAGCAACACTCAATAGGGTATCTCCTAAAGAGACTACTCCCCAGCCTAGATGCATTTGAAATGCTTACATGTAATTCAATAATCAGACAAACATTCATCCAAGAACATGCAACTTCAAGAATGAGTGTCATAATGTCATGCTATGTTATGAGGTGAGACTCACAGATGCAATGCAACCCGAGCGTTCACAGGCTCCCATAACGTATATAATGTCATGCATATGAATCTGGACATTCCAAACCCCCACCATTGATGTTACACATCCAATGACCATTATAAATCCTGGGTCTTTCTTGGGGTGGGTATTTATGAACTTTCACCAACGGACACCCAACCAACATGACATTTATGGACTTGCACCAACGGCTCTGTCTACATTGACACACTTTATGAACTCAATACCAACAGAATACGAATCCAAATCACCGGGTCTTGTACCCGAGGGATAATCTAGCCTTTCTTGCTATGTGTGACCTTATTTTCAATGGAAACCCGTGCGACTGAATCAAACCTTAGTCCAACTTTCCCGAGCCCATGCATCATTCACCAAGAATGTTGTTTGATCAAACCATGCACTCACCCACACCCATGTCACATGCTCACGAATGTGATGCTTCCCGTGCTTATGCAATGATGTATAATTGTAATTTCAAGGTCATGTTTATCATATCATTAGAGTAGCATGACTTGCACCATTTTCACATTGTCAATTATATCTTGTGTATATAATTACATTCCACAATTTTTACAAAGCATGTTATAACATTTTCAATTAAACTAAATACTAAATCAACATAAGCATTTATCAAACACCTTCAAGGCATAAATATAAACACATAGCATGCCCAATCAACAAATTTTTCATGAAATTACCAAAATAAGCAATTTCACCCAAAACTCAATTCATGTAAAATTTGATTTTATAGATTCTTATACCATTTCTCATACTCTAGTTACACTATAAATATATTTAGACAAGAGATTTCATCCTAAGTCATGCTACCAATTTCATGCGAAAAACTAGGTTGAAAATAAATCTAGTTAGGAGAAGAACCATACGTCTTAAAGTGTAACACGCATAGTAGGAACTCCAAGGACAACCAAATCAAGCTTCAAGCCTTGATTTCAAAAAATCCTGTCTTTGAGACTTTGTCAAAATCCGCAATTTTTTGTATGTAAACGTAGCTCTCACCGAGTAGATGAGCTTTAGTTCTTGGCCCAAAGGATTCAGACCAAATGTTGACCCTAGATTGCAATAAGAAGATAAAGAAACCCTTGATTTTTTTTCTCTCTCTCTCTCTCTCTCGCTCTCTTCAACGAAATTCAACAACCAATTTGGAGAAAAAATCTGATTTTTCCCCTTTTTATACCCCTTGGATGCTTGGCCCGCAACACACCACACGTCTCCCCTTTTACTAATCCGATTTTATCTCGAACCAATTAAATCTCATCCTGTTTTAAGTTCAATATATTTTATTTGAATTAACTTTAAATAATTTTTCATGTTTCGCAAGTAATTCCTAATCGCGTTTATTTTGGTCACGCAATACCATATTGCCTCGTGAAACGCAAAAAAATTGACTATCTCAGAATTTAACAAAATTGACTGGGTAACTAGATTTCTCAAGATAAATCCAACTAAGATCCATTTTTCCATCTGAGTTCTAGTAAAATTCGGACTTTCAACCCGTACCATTGTGGCTAATTATCGTTTTGCCATTTTTCATATAAATTCAATTTTATTTGGGTTTAACATTCTCCCCCTTAAAAGAAATTTTGTCCCTAAAATTTACACACACATAATCACATGCATATGTAGTAAGTCATATAACACTTATGAACATAATAATGTACCTCTATCCTCGAATAAGAATGGATAACTAGCACGTATAGTATCCTTACGCTCCCATGTCGTCTCCTCCACACCACGGTGTAGCCACAACACCTTCACTAGCCTCATGATCTTGCATCGTAAAACCTGCTTTCGGGTATCCATGATACGCAGTGGTCCCTCCTTGAAAGTCCTATTCGAGTCAACAACCAGCTCACCCCAATCCACCACATGCGTAGGATTTGGAGGGTATTTTTGGAGCATGGAGACATGTAACACTACGTGAACACCTGATAAATTTGATGGTCATTCCAATCGGTAAGAAATTGTAACAACCCTCTCGAGTACTTCGAAGGACCCAATATACCTTGGCGAAAGCTTTTCTCGCTTCTTGAACTTGACCACTCTTCTCTTGGGCATCCCCTTTAAGAAGACGTGATCTCCAGCCTTGAACTCTAGAGGTTGTCACTGTCTATCGGCGTAGTTTTTCTGTTGGTTTTGTGCCAAAAAAAGATATTTTCGTATCAAGTCCACCTTCTTTGAGGTGTCTCTAATCAAATCTGGACCCATAGAGGGTCTCTCTTCAACCTTCGTCTAACAAATCAGAGAATGACACGACCTCCCATAAAGTGACACATAGGGTGTCATCTATATGCTCGCCTGATAACTATTGTTGCAGGCGAACTCCACTAAGGGTAAGTGTTCTTTCCAGCTACCTTAAGATCAAGGACGCATGCCCGTAGCATGTCCTCTAAAATCTGAATGATTTTCTCTAACTGACCGTTCATCTGGGAATGAAAACTTGTGTTCATCATCAATTGTGTCTTGATGGCTAGCTAAAAACTCTCCTAAAAATGGGCCACGAACTTGAGATCCTGATCCGATACTATAGACACGGGTACCCCATATAACCAGACTATCTCCCGCATGTACAGCCATCAGAATTTCTCTAGTTTGAAGGTCATTCGCACTATTAAAAAGTGTGTCAACTTCGTAAGATGATCCATTATCACCCACACCATGCCATTCCTTGACCAAGTCTAAGTGCTCAAACTACTTGATGTGGGCATTATCTTTGCAATTACCGATAATAAATGTGTTAGTCCCACTCAGCAGGTACCAAAGAAGTTGGGAGTCACTGTGATAACAAATGTGGAAAATGAATTGATTTTAAAAAGGGTGGTCACCGGTTGGAGAGTTTGTATTGACTATCGAAAACTTAAATCATGCATAAGAAAGGATCACTTTTTCTTGCCATTCCTTGACCAAGTGTTAGAGAGGGTAGCCCGACATATTTTTTTATTGCTTCTTAGATGGCTACTCTAGCTACAACCAAATAGAGATTGCTTTGGAGGACCAATAGAACACTACATTCACATGCCCTTTCGGTACCTTTACTTATCATCGAATGCCATTCAGGTTGTGCAATACCCTAGGAACTTTTTAAAGATATATGATGAAGATTTTTAGCGATATGGTGAAAGTATTCATGGATGAATTTTTCGTGTTTGGGGACTCATTCAAGGGTAGCTTGAAAAATTTGGAGAGAGTGCCAGAAAGATGTGAAGAGAAAAACTTGGTGCTAAATTGGAAGATGAGTCACTTCATGGTAACCCAAGGGATTGTGCTTTGGCACATTGTGTCCCTCAAGGGGATTGAAGTGGAAAAATCCTAGGTGAAAGCAATTTCCAACCTTCCCACTCCAAAGGTCATCAAGGATATCAAGTCGTTTCATGACCATGCTAATTTTTATCGTAGATTCATAAAAGATTTTGGTGCAATGGCAAGACCCTAGACTAATTTGCTAACAAAGGATGTTCCCTTTGTGTGGTCAGATGATTGTGAGACTTTTTTTAAAACCTCAAAAGCATGGTCACTTCACCTCAAATCATGTTACCACCCAAATAGGAACTAAAATTTGAGCTCATATGCGGCGTGAACGATTACACGATTGGCGCAGTGTTAGGTCAAAGGGAAGAGAAAAGGTCATACATAATATATTATGATAGCAAGACTTTAAATGAAACACAAATAAATTACACTACCATTGAAAAAGATTTGCTAACTGTAGTGTTTGCATTAGACAAATTTAGGTTATACATCATTGGTTCGCCTATTATAGTCTACACTGATCACTCTGTTTTGAAGTATTTGTTGTCTAAGTAGAACGCGAAACCGAGACTCATTATGTGGATCCTTCTCCTTCAAGAATTCAACTTGATCGTCAAAGACAAGAAAGGAGTCGAGAATGTGGTGGTGAATAATTTGTCACGACTAGTCATCCAAGATGCCAAAGAGCACATCCATATCCCTGATTATTTTTTCGATGAGCATTTATTTTCTATTCTTTCGGTTTGTCCATAGTATGCTAACATTTTTAATTATCTTGCCATAGGACAAACACCACCACATTAGAGTCTGGTGGATAAACGAAGATTCATGGCGGATGTGAAATATTTCTACTTCGAGTATTGCCCCAATCAAGTCATGAGGAGATGCGTACATAAAAATGAACAATGGAATGTCCTTTCTTTCTACCATTCTAAGGGGTGCGGTGACCACTTCTCTTCCAAGAAAAAATTGACTAAGGTTTTGCAATCCGGTTTTTATAGGCCTTAATTAATTAAAGACTATGTTTTATATTGTATAGAATGTGATAGGTGTCAAAGTTTGGGAAGTGTGACCCATAGGAACATGATGCCCCTTTTTTCCATGCTAGTCATTGAAATATTTGATTATTGAGACATTGATTTCATGGGTCCATTCCCTATGTCTTTTAGCTACCTCTATATCCTACTGGTAGTGGACTATGTGTCAAAGTGGATAGAGGCAATCCCAAACAAGACCAATGACCATCGAGTTGTGGTCTAGTTTTTAAAAGAAAATATTTTTTTTAAGGTTTGGGATAACTCGTACAATGATAAGTGATGACGGGTCTCATTTTTACAATAGACCATTTGCCTCTTTAATGAATAAATATGGTGTAACACATAAGGTGTCCACCATTTATCACCCACAAACCAATGCCCAAGCTGAGTTGGCCAATAGCGAGATCAAGAACATACAAGAGAAAATGGTGAACCCAAATCGAAAGGATTGGTCACTTAGGTTGAACGATACCTTGTGGGCTTGCCGCACTGCTTACAAGACCATTCTAGGTATATCTCCCTATAGGCTAGTCTTTGGCAAGGTTTGTCACTTGCCGGTAGAGATGCACCACAAGGCATATTGGGCCATTAAAACATTGAACTTCAATTTGAGAATAGCCGGAGAAAATAGAAAGTTGGAGTTGAATGAATTGGAAGAAATTTGTAGAGATACATATGAGAGCTCAAAAAATTCACAAAGAAAAGGCAAAGATTTTTCATGAAAAATCCATTCCAAAAAAAAAATCATTTGAGTCCGAAAAAAGTGCTCTTGTATAATTCACGACACTATATTTTTCAAGGGAAACTCCATTCACGTTGGGATGACCCCTATCTTGTCAAGGTGGCCTACCCTAACGAAGCCATGGAAATAACGTTTAGAGGGATAAATGTGGTGTGGAAAGGGAAATGTGGTGAGAAAACCCAAAGAGGGGTAAATGGAGCTGAATTCAAATTTTGAATGAAAACCCAAGAAAAAGGAGAAAAAGGGATTGAAAATGAAAAGAAAAGGAAAGAAAAAAAAACAAGAAATGGAGTGAAAGTGTAAATCTGAAAATTTCGTAAAAATGAGATTTTGATATAGAGGTCAATGCCATTGTAATAACCCGTTTTGTATCCTCGACCCTTCATTTCACTCAACCCAAGTATCACCCCAAGACCTCATTACAACCTTTAAAAGCCCTAAATGATCTAGAGAAACCATGGTGAAAGCATAATTTTAATTAAAATTAAAAGTTAATTTTGCTATCTAATATCCTAACATTCCTTTTCATGAAATTATGTCAAAGTCGTTTCATTTGATATGCATGCATATCATTTTGGGATTATATGTGAGCATTTTGATTTGTGCATAAGATTCTGTCTTACATATACACATGGAGAACATGCCAGGATAATCACATAGTTAATCAATTTTGAGAGAAACCCTTGGTGAGTTTTGCATCAAAACTGAATTTGGATAGTTAAGTGAATGTGAATTCCGTTCGATAAATGCTTAAATTACATGTACATTTCGCACACACGAGTTTGAAAATGAAAGTGTAGGTTTATACTCTAGAATAGAATTTAAAGCCATCATGAAGCCCATGTACGCTTAATTCGGATATTAAGAAATTTTATCAAATAGCCCTATGTTTGTAGGATATGGGAACATTGCCTAAACTGTAGATATTAGGAAGGAATAAGAATGCCTTTTGTATTTCAATTTGTGCTTTATTGGTTGGGTTCATTTTGTCTGTTGAATTTAGAATTCCATGTCATATGTTTTGAAAGCATCAAAAACTCAAATCGCATCGCAATTTTGTAAATGAAGTTGGGCATGGTCACTCATTTGTGGTTCACAATCATGGTTCAATGTTTTGGTGGAGTTGAGTTTGTAAATAAGTCAATAGAATTTGTACGAGTTGAATAAATTTGAAGTGGAGGTGAAAACCATAGCACAGGAAAATTTTTAAAAAAGACTAAAACCTACCGATATAAGTTTGCATAAACCTACCAGTAGGAATTTTCCAGTGCACAAAACCTACTGGTAAGTTTTGATCGTTCTACCGGTAGGTTTTGCCTAGAATTCAAAAAATCGAGGGTTTAAGTTTTGATTTTTTGGCAAAACCCTTCATGTTCTCCACTCTCCTCCACCTTAGAAACCCTCTCTTCTTCATCAAAACTGCTCCAATCCTCAAAGAACCCCTACCCATTTGTCAAACCTCCCGATTAAACTTCCTAAAATCAAATTTCACTGCGATTACTTTGCTTTTCATCCAATTTTTCCAACAAAACCCTCATTTTCTAAAAAATCCCTAAAATCCATCAAAAACCCAATTTCTCACCAAGGGTTTTGGAATCCAACTTCATGGGTCGATTGGGTTAGTATTCTAGCATCTCATTTGATTTGATTGATGAGTTATGGTGTTGGGTTTTGCCCTTTGTGTCCCTAGGGGTGGTTTTGTTTTTCATGGCTTGAACCAAGCAAACGGGGCCAAGTCCTCCACTACTCGCGGGAACGCAATCCATAAAAGGACAGTGGCGGGCCCTAGTGGTGGGTTTGGGAGTGAGAGTGGTGAACGACAGAAGAAACAAAAGAATGATGCTTGCACAAAGAGCATTGAGGAGAAGAGTTTGACATGCGAGCGTCATGCGGAAAACTACATCCTCAGGTCGAATGAAGAAGTGATTTGAATGATTGAGGGACATGACATTGACATTTGGTTTGAACCCATGGGTGGGTACGTCCTTTGTATATATAGGGAGTTCAATCAATAGTTGAAGGTGGTAGATGAGGACGTATTTTTGCTTAAGACAAATGTGAGGGGGAAGGTAATGGAGATTACCCCGGGGGTAAGTGCAGATGTGCTGAAGTATTCCTCCTAACCGGTCAACCTACATAATACCTAAGGGAGAAAATCACACCCGGAGTATGTGCACTTGATGTATAAGGACCCGACCCAATTCAAATGAAAAATGTAAGTTGGGGCACTCAAACATTCATACGGGGTGATGAATAAGGTGTTGCATTACAACTTGCTACCTAGAGGGGTGGTGAAGACCCTGGGGGAAGGGAAGTTAGCCCTCCTCTATGCCTTCATGATGGGGAAGAGGATGGAAATAGCCCTTATAATCTGGGAGTTCATGAAGGAGTACACCCAGGCTAACAAGCTGAAAGCGAATCTCCTGTTTGCCAACCTTGTTGCCAAGATATGCCTCCACAATAAGGTCAAGGGTAACCTCAAAGATGTGACCTTACCTTTGGAGTTTGAATCCATTGGTAAGTCGAGTAGTATGAAGAGGTTGGTGATGAACGGAGGGGTGACTTGGAGAGACAAGAGGGCAAGGGCACCGAGAGCCAAGCCATCCATTGCTGGACCATCTACAGCAGGGCCATCCACTACTGCCCTACCTCGCATAGTTCCTAAGCACCTTGATGCGATAGAAGAGAGGCTAGATGACCTTAGTGGGACCATGTAGTGGCTTACACTGATGATGACTAGGATGTTCGAGTAGACCTTCCCTGGAGAGCCTATCCCTGATGTGCCTCCACCTTCTACTGCCGGGTCATCCACCTCTACCCCATGGGTTGTACTGCTTTATAGGTGGAGGAGTCCGATGAGGAGGAGACCAGAGATAAGGAGGGTAATGACTATGAGGAGGGCGATGATGAGGGGTAGGAAGATCATTTTTGTTTTATAGCTTTTGGTAGTTGCACATAGGGTTTAGGGTTGTCGGCCTAGTAGAAGAGTCTCTAGGATCATAGGCTGTCTTGTTTTTGGTTTCAAAATCTATGTACTGAACTTTTTGGAGTAATGAATGAAAGAACCATATTTGATTTGTTCCATTTTGCCCAAGTTCATTTACTTAATTGCATTTTGATTTGAGTATTTTGTGGCTTGGACCTTGATGGTTTCCGTTGTCGTATTCCCCAATCTCTGGACATCATTCTCAAATGTGAATATGGCTTATGTGTGAAGGGAGTGTCACTCTCCCTTGAAATGATGCCAAAAGAAAGGGCAACGGAATGAGGGAAATAAAATGTATGAAATGGAGAATGTATGTACAAAAGTGCTCCCTAAGCACAAGAAGTCTTTTGAATGTCCTATTTTACTTGAAAAAGTATTCCAAGGTCATCTCCCCAGGGAAGAAAAGTTCTAGTATGCGAAGGTGATTTTGTCAAAAATAGAAAGTGGAAGATCTTTTAGTTTGAAGTTTTGGTGTTTTGTGTTTTAACTAAAAATGAATGGAAAATAAGTGTTGGCTAATCTAAGGAGGTCATTCCAATGGAAATTCCAACTCAAATTGAAACCTTCTTCCAATGGTACATAGATGAATGATTGATTCATGGGAAGCTAGGGATGTATAGTGAGGATCCAAGCATAAATCGTGATCAGGCCTACGGATTATCAAAGACTCACAATCACATCCACTTTCAACCCAATCAAACCGAACCATCATACACTGAGAGGAGAAAAGAAAATGAGTTGAAATGGAAAACCCAAGAGGAAGTCTCCCTTGAATTAGTCAACTAAAAATCTAGCTACTCATACTTAATGGAAAGGCATGCATAATGTAAAGAGACATATAGAAGAAATGAAGATTAGAACTTTTATTAATGCTAGGAGAATGTAAGATACAAAGGAGAATTCATTTCCTAACTAAAAACAAAGCTTGAAGATAAAACCCAGCAGAAAAATAAAAGTGCAAGAACATTTGAATTAAACTTGGTTATACTAGAATTAAAAGAGATTATAATGCAAGAAATAAGATTACAAGGGAACTACAACTTATTGCAATGAAATGTGAGAAGAAAATGCAAAAAGATAAACATTCTACTTCTACTATTCATCTTCTTCTTCCTGGGACTACTCCTAAGCTTAGGTAGTCACTCTCTCAATAACTTGTGTATGCTGAATATATGGAGTGTGAGATGAGATTTTCTTCATTGAGGCTCTCCTAGCTTGTGCACAGGCCTCTCATCAATAGGAGGTGAGTTGATTGGCTTTGGACAAGCTAGGAAGAGCATAGCCTGATCCCAACATAGCTGCCCTATTCTCTCACATTCTAATTAATGACAGTGCCTCCAAAGTCTTCTACTAGGGTGTAGGAGGCATGTATATATGCAGAATATGTCAGGGGGAAAATAGGAGAATCATAGGTGGGACTCTCAATCAAGTGGAGCATGAGATGCAGGCGATCTGGGCATTCTGAGCACAACCTACCGGTAGGTCGAACTTCAATATTCCTGAAGGTGCCATCTTTGGACCAGTTTTTGTAGAATTGTCATAAACTTTGATCCAACGGTCCGATTGAGCTAAAATTTGGAAACAATACGGAGGATATCCAGATCTACAACTTTTATGTTTTGCACGTTTTCAGATTTAAAGTAGGTTATAGTCAAAAAGGAGAAAAATCAATGTACTGCCACCAAATGGGTTCCAAAATCCATCATTTACACTATAATTACCTGAAACATCGAAAATTAAACATTATTCATAAATTCGGTTAAGCACTTATATGCAAAGCTAAGTAAAAATACACATAATGAGGCCGTTAAATATGCAATATTTTGCGCTCATCACACCCCCCAACTTAAGATTTGCTAGTCCCTAGCAAACTAAATATAAAAATTAAGCCAACAAAACTAAAAGTATACTAATTCGGCAATTGTATTTAGCATATGCAATAAGCCTTTAAACCCCTAAGTGATCCCTAGTGGACAAGTTTAGTCTTGTGAAGGTTTCCAGTAAAGGTACCTACAATCTTCTTTTCCTTGTATCCAATATTTAATGCATATTCCCTTATTTTAACTAGCACTGGAATGCCAAAATAACTTTGTCCAATGCATCCAAACTAATCACACATAAATCACATCATAGCCTTAAATGCTATTCTAGAGTATTCACCTACACATTTCCTTTCAAAAATCTTATGTGCGAAATGAATATGTAATTTAAACATTTACTCAACGGAATCCACTTTCACTTAGCTATCCAAATTCAGCTTTGATGCAAAACTCACCAAGGGTTTCTATCAGCAATGAATCACACTCTAGTTATCCTAGCATGCTCTCAATGTGTAAATGTGAGATAGAATCTTGTGCACAAACCAAAGAATGCTCACATATAATCCAAAAATGAAGTACATGTATAAAAATGAAACAACCTTGGCATAATCTCCTAAAAGGAATGTTAGGGCACTAGATAGCAAAATTAACTTTTCTTTTTTCTTTAAAAGTATGCTTTCCCCATGCTTCTCTAAATCATTTAGGACTTTCACGGGTTGTAATGAGGCCTTGGGGTGATATTGAGGTAAATGAAATGAAGGATATACGATAACAAAGAGGGTTGTTCCGACTGCATGACATTTATTTCAAAAATATCTCCATTTCTATGGGATTTTTAGTCTAACACCATCACTTCACTCTTTATTTCTTTTTCTTATTTTTCTTAACATTTTCCTTTTCTTTTGTCATTCTTTTCCTCTTTTCACACCCCTTTTCTCTCTTTGTTCTTGGATTTCTCATTCTTTTTCATTCAACAATTGAATTCCACATCATTCATCCCTTTTCGTTGAGTTTCCACATCGCTATTCCTCTTCTTTCATGTTCAATCATGGTTAGTTCTCATAACAACCAAGGTATGGTATTTTTTTTTTTTTTGCACTGGCTTGGTCACTTGTGTGGCATGGAACTGAATTTTCAACAAGGCTCAAACATGGCACTAGAGATAGAATTTCACAAGAAAAAGTCTAAGGCTCAAAATAAATCAAAAATAAAATTGCCTAAGATCATCTCTAGATAAGCATAGAAAAAATTGTACATATCAATACAAAGTCAATTAATTACCCAAACACACCTAACCAAAACAAGCATACTGAAATTATTGAACAAATTTGAATTTGAAAAATTATTCCTTAAGTGAATGTAGGTTCTCTCCAAAAAAATATTGACATTAAAGCTCACATGGGTTCTTACTCATCTCCACTATTCATGTCAAACGCTAAATGTGAACTCAATCCGTAAATTTCCAAAATTACAAGTTCATGGTGCACTTATGGTTGAGTTCAAAAGCAAACAAGAATGTGATACTCTTAGAAATATGATAAACTTCTATAATGTGCTCATGTATTCAAAGTTCAAAAACAAGTAATCACAAATTCCATGACCATTAGGATAGGAGAATATAGTTCAATATTGGATATTTTTCACAAAAAATTATCCAAAATTTTTACATTTCCAACTATTATGTACAAAAAGTGGTGGAACATGCAAATGGTGCACCTCACCCCCAACTTGAACTATGCGTTGTCCTCAATGCGCAAAGAATCATGCAATGAGAAAAATGAAAGCAACATGAAAAATGGGATGCCCCCCTTTTTTTTCTTTTTTTTTGTAGTAGACACATTAAAGAGAAAAAAATGTTTGTTTACACCCTCCAACTTAAACTTGCACATGATATTGAATGATATTTGCTGCGATGATGCTCAAAATGAATTGATTCCAAATTAGGGAGAGGTAAAAAATTTCTATACTACAACAACATGAAAATAAAAATATAACAATAAAAGAATCTAACTACTATGTACATGAAAATAAAACAAAAAGGGTTCATGTCAATTCGACTTCAATTCATAAATGAGCTTGCGCCCATTAATTTTTTTGATTTAATTTTTTTTGTTGTATAAATACCCTTCCTAGTTTATATATCCAACAATATTAAGGATAATGATTCAAAAATCTCAACCAAATAGAGGTGTATGCAAGTTCATGCAATCCCAACAATGAAGTATACTATTTCTCTTTATAAATTTTTACACTTAACTCTATTTCAATGCCCTTCCCAAGTTGAAAAATGTGAATCTCAACACCACTCTTAGATGAAAAAATGACATTGGGCTTATTAGCCTTATGTGAGATGATATCCTCATTAAATGTTTCACAATCTAGAGTGGTGGAAGATTCAACATCAATATGCATTCTATTGGTATGATCATCCTCAATACATTGACTATGCTCAAAATGTTGTTCTTCATCCATACCAATTATAAAATTAGTCAATGTATTAAGTTGTTCGGTTATTTGGGCATTGAATTTCATTTGGTATTGCATAAAATCGCATAAAATCGCATAAAATATTTTCTAATTCTTCTTTGATTGAGTTCCCATATGTTGGATAGTGGCAAAAATTCATTTGGTGGTGTGAGATCGGATGCAAAATTATAAGGCTCATTCTCCCAACCATAACTCGGATAACTTAGTGTAACATAGTGATCAGGGTATAAGTTTTCGAAGGCCAAAAATGAATTTGAACCTTCGCATGCAAAGTCTTGAACCGAATAATTTATCAGACACTCACTAGTGATGTGCCTCTACGCATCACAAATCTCACACACATTTTCAAAATAAGGGGCATTTGATACATTTTCATAAAAATTATAAGACATTACATATAACACAATCTATTTACAAAATATTTAAAACAGAGACGACATACCTTAGCCCGTGATGAAAATCAGGAGACTTACCTATGCCGCCAAAAATCACCTTTTGAACTCGACGCTTAACCTTCCCCTACAACAGGGCAAAAAATGTTTGATGTTTTTCGTTGTTGTATTCCCCAATCTCCGGACATTGTCCTCAAATGTGAATATGACTTATGTGTGAAGGGAGTGTCACTCTCCCTCAGAATGATACCAAAAGAAAGGGTAACGGAATGGTGGAAATGAAATATATGAATTGGAGAATGTATGAACAAAAGTGCTCCCCAAGCACAATGAGTCTTTTGAATGTTATGTTTTACTTGAAAAAGTATTCCAAGGCCGTCTCCTCAGCGAAGGAAAGTTCAAGTGTGTGAAGGTGATTTTGTCAAAAATAAAAAGTATAAGATCTTTTAGTTTGAAGTTTTGGTGTTTTTTGTTTTAGCTAAAATGAAAGGAAAACAAGTGTTGGCTAATCCAAGGAGGTCATTCCAATGGGAATCCCAACACAACTCGAAACCTTCTTCCATGCATAGATGAACGATTGATTCGTGGGAAGCTAGGGGCGTGATGGTGAGGATCCAAGCATAAACCATGACCTGGCCTACGGAATATCAAAGACTCACAATCAGATCCACTCTCAACCTAGTCAAACCGAACCATCGTACACCGAGAGGAGGAAAGAAAATGAGTTGAAATGGAAAACCTAAGAGGAAGTCTCCCTTAAATTAGCCAACTAAAACTCTAGCTACTCATACTTAATGGAAAGACACGCATAATGTAAACAAACATGTAGAAGAAATGAAGATTAGAACTTGTATTAATGCTAGGAGAATGTAAGATACAAAGGAGAATTCATTTCATAACTAAAAACAAAGATTGAAGCTAAAACCCAACAAAAAAATAAAAGTGCAAGAACATTTGAATTAAACTTGGTTAGACTAGAATTAAAAGAGATTAAAATGCAATAAATAAAGATTTCAAGGGAACTACAACTTACTATAATGAAATGGGAGAAGAAAATACAAAAAAATAAACTTTCTACTTCTATTATTCATCTTCTTCTTTCTTAGACTACTCCTAAGCTTAGGTAGGCACTCTCTCAATGACTTGTGTATACTGAATATATGGAGTGTGAGATGATGCATTTTTGTCCTTGAGGCTCCCCCAGCCTGTGCACATGCCTCCCATCAATGGGAGGTGAGTTGATTGTCTTTGGAGAAGCTAGGAAGAGCATAGCCTGCACCCAACATGGCTGCCCAATTCTCTCCCATCATCATTAATGACATACCTCTAAAGTCTTCTACTAGGGTGTAAGAGGCACGTATATATGCAGAATATGTCAAGGGGAAAGTGGGAGAATCATAGGTAGGATTCTCAAGCAAATGGAGCATGAGATGCAGACGATCTAGGAATTTTGGGCACAACCAACCGGTTGGTCGAACTGCAGTAGCCAAAACCTACCGGTAGGTCTTTCTTAAAGGTGCAATCTCTGGACCAATTTTCGTAGAATTGTCATAAATTTTGATTCAACCGTCCGATTGAGCTAAAATTTTGACACAAAATAGAGGATATCCAGATCTACAACTTTAATGCTTTTCACATTTACAGATTCAAAGTAGATCAAGCTAAAAAAGGAGAAACATTGGGGTACTACCACCAAATGGGGCGGGTACTGGTGCCAATGTTACCAAGACCAATACTTTCTTGATTTCTTTCACTTTTATGCCTCCAAATCCTCATGTAATGTGTACATGCCTGCACTACTCATCCATACTTAGTTGCAAGGTTCCAAAATTCATCATTTTCGCTGTAATTACCTACAACATTGAAAATACAATATTATTCATAAATTCGGAATACTCTAAGTACTTATATGCAAATCTAAGTAAAAATGCATGTAATGAGGCCGTTAAATAAATAATATTTTGCGCTCTTCACTTGGTGAATTGTCTTATATGAATGGATTGTTTATTTTTATGCAATATGGTTTGGAAATAAAATTTTCTAGGGACTAGCAAAACTCAAATTAGGGTGACTGATGAGCATAGAATATTGCATATCATATATCTCTTTTGCACCCATTTAGGCTTTCTTTTGTGGTGAAAATTGGGAGAAATACTTTTAAACTCACATTTAATGGAGATTTGTGGGATTGTAGGTAAAGAGTGAGGGTGTGTATTAAGCCTCCCATTAAATTTTTAAAGGCAATGGAGAAGAAGGGAAAACTTAACGGATGGCTTGGAACATCAAGAGACCAAGGAAATTCCAAAAAAGAGAAAACCTATTGGAAAAAGTCTGCAGAAACCTACAGGTAGAAGTTCCAAAGCCTACCGGTTGGAAAAATGCACTAGAATTCTTCTACCGCTACCTCTGTCACAAACCTACTGGTAGAAAATGCTTACTGGAAAAAACCTACTGGTAGGTTTTTGACATTCTACCGATAGGTTTTACCCAAAAATGCCAGAAGCCTGCAAACACGACTCCACCTACTTTGGGGGCCCACCTCTTGTTATTCCAACCATACCCTGCCGCCTATGACACACCATAATGGTCTCTTATACCCTAAAGTCTAATTTTTGAAGAGAAAAACATAAGAGAGGTATGAGAGAGAAGAGGGGTGGTTGGTGAAGCATGGGAGGTGCATGCTTGACTTGTCCTTGCTTGTTGAAGTGTCCAATCTCTTTTCACTCATTGGAACTCAGTTTCCACAGACCAAGGAAGGGGTATGGATGAATTTGGACAAGTCTTACACCATTATTCAGTATTTACACAAGCTTTTAGAGAGAGAAGGTCCAAGAAAGAAGATGAAGTTTTAGAAAAAGAAAGTTAGGTTTTTGTATTTCCTTCACCATTTTCATTGTAGTAAGTTTTATTCTACTTGTAATATTCACATCTTATACTTTAATCTCAATTATTTCAAGTTGTAACAAAGTCTAGCTTAGTGTTCATGTATTTCCATTTCTACATTTGGTTTTTCTTTCCAAGCTTTGTATTTTGGGTGTGAAATGAATTTGCTTTTGTAGT
Source organism: Ilex asprella (assembly GCA_023539305.1). Classification (NCBI taxonomy): domain Eukaryota; kingdom Viridiplantae; phylum Streptophyta; class Magnoliopsida; order Aquifoliales; family Aquifoliaceae; genus Ilex; species Ilex asprella. Next base: position 1,464,257 of record CM042202.1, on the reverse strand, counting down.
TTAACCTCTTCTTGGATCAATACAAGTTTAATGCTTCATTTCACTACCATGTCTCTTTAGATTGTGATTGTTCTTGCTTTGATCACGAGTAGCTAGACTTTTAGTTGGCTAATCCAGGAGAATTTTCTCTTGGGTATGTAAAATCAAGTATCTTATATTCTTCATCGTAGTGTAAAGTGTTTGGTTGACTAGGTTGAGTGTGGATGTGGTTGTGAGCTCATGATACACCGTAGACTTGTCACGGGGTATGCTTGTGCCAACCCCTACACATTAGTCCCTCACTTCCTATGAATCAATCAAACACCGAAACACCATTGGTTGAAGAAATTGAGTTGATTTGGCATTCCCATTGGAAAAAATTTCTTGCATTTTTATCAAAACACCACTCACCAAAACACAATTCAGAAGATTTTCACATTTTAATTTCCTTACAAATCACCCTTCACAACAATTTAACCCACCTTCCCTGAGGAGACGACTTTGGAATACCCATTTCAAGTAAAACACGACATTGCAAGTCCCCTTGGCTTGGAGAGCACTTTGGCACACACACACACGTTTTTGTTCACATGCATGATTTTCTCTATTTCTAGCATCAAACCCGAAGGAGAGTGACACTCACCTACTCATATAAGCTATATACACACAAATTGGGATCATGTTTGGAGATTAGGGAGAAACTAAACAAGCCAATACCAATGGAGTGTGTATCCAAATCATCGGGGTATACACCCGAGGGACAATCTAGCCTTTCTTTCTAACCTTGAGCCTATTTTTAATGCAAACCCGTGTGACTCAATCGAACTTTGGTCCAACTTTTTCGATCCCACACATCATCCACAAAGAATGGTGTTTGATCAAATTATGCATACACCCTGCTCATGTCACATGCCCATGAATATAATGCTTCCCGTGCTTATGCAA
>CM042202.1:1410997-1463323 GCA_023539305.1 Ilex asprella | reverse complement strand
AATTCCAATTCCAAGGTAATGTTCATCATATAATGAGAGTAGCATGATATGCACTATTTTCAAAATGTCAATTATATCTTGTGCATATAATTACATTCCACAATTTCCACCAAGCATGTTATAGTATTTTCAATGAAACCAACATGCTAAATCAACATAGGCATTTTATCAAACACCTTCAAGGCATAAATGTAAACACATAACATGTCCAATCAAGACATTTCTCATGAAATTACTAAAATAAGCAATTTCACCCAAAACCCAAGTCATGCAAAAATTGATTTTATACACTCTTATATCATTTCCCATACTCTAGTTACACTAAAAATACAATTAGACAAGAGATTTCATCCCAAGTCATGCTACCCATTTCTTACGAAACATTAGGTTGAAAATAAATCTAGTTAGGAGAAGAACCCTACCTCTTGAAGTGTAATACACGTAGTAGGAACTCCAATAAAACACAAATCAAGCTTCAAGCCTTGATTTCCAAAATCTTGGCTTTGAGACTTCGTCAAAATCTGCGATTTTGGTACATAAACGTAACTCTCATCAAGTAGATGAACTTTAGTTTTTTGTCTGAAAGATTCCGACCAAAGGTTGACCCTAGATCACAAGAAAAAGATGAATAAACCCTTGATTTTCTCTCTCTCTCTCTCTTTCCAACGAAATTTAGCTGCCAATTTGGGGAAAAAATCTGATTTTCTCCTTTTTATACCCCTTGGATGATTAGCCCACAACGCGCCACACATCCCGCCTTTTACTAATTTGATTTCATCTCAAACCAATTAAATCTTGTCCCGTTTTAAGTTCAAAATATTTTATTTAAACTAAATTTAAATTATTTTTCACGTTTCACATGTAATTCTAGATCGCGTTTATTTTGGTCACGCGACACTTGATCGCCTCGTATGACGCAAAAAATTTGGCTGTCTTTCAATTCAACAAGAACTAACTAGATATTGTGAGAAAAATCCAACATTGAGGTCTGTTTTGCCATCCAAGTTATAGTAAAATTCAGGTTTTTGACCCGTACCGTAGCGACTAATTACCATTTTGCCATTTCTCATAAAAATTCAATTTTTTTTCGAGTTTTACATCAAGTGCGTTCTTCATTGTATTCTACTTTTTATTTTTTTTATTTATTTTTGGTTCTTTTGTATAGTCTATTTTATTTGTTTATTCTTCTTTTGTATGTGGGTAAGAGACACATTTCATAGTAGACTCATAAGACTTGAACCCACACACATTGTTGAGATGGACGAAATTAACTATGAGAAACCATAGAACATAGAAAATCAGGGGCACAAATTTCCCCTATTTCCACTGGGTCCAAATAATGGGAATGTTGGAAATAATCTCCCACTAGCTCCACATGTGAGAACGATGAGAGAATATCTTCAACCCACTCGTTCCTCCACACTAGGGGTGTTCACTCTACCCTATGAGTAGGAAATATAGTCTTCCGTTTTCCTACCCAATACTTTGTGGAAGAATTTTTTCTTAGGTTGCACTACCCGATCAGGTTTGGTATTCCTACTCGACTTCCTACTTGATTTATTGGGTAGGAAGTCGGGTAAACACTTTATAACTATTAATTTTTAGATCATTTTAACAATTCAATTGAATAACATGCACTAATTTAATAACATAATAAATCAATAGAGAAGGGGTTTTTTCATGTTTGGGGTTTTTCATGTTTGATGTTAACTGGATAAGTTTTGAAAGCTTAAAAAAAATAGAGAAGGCCTGAACAATGCTTGAAAGCTAGGGTTTTGAGGTTTATTAACTTGATGCTTAACAAAAAAATCAAATTTGTAGATGAAGGCTTGAACAATGAAGGCCACTAGATTGCACCCAAATAGAGACAGAGAAAGATAGAGTACCTGGGAAGGTCAGGATTGAACGATTAAGGCTTGGGCTATGGAGGCAAAGGCTTGAGTGATGAAAGCTGATGGAGGCAAGAGATGAGGAGTGGAGTGAGGTGCTAACTTAGTCAGTAACCGATAAGGATGGTTAGTGATCAGGGTTTTTTTTAGTTTATATATTAATTAATAAATTAATGAGGGAGGGGTAGGTTAGGAATGCATAAATTGATGGGTATTCTGCATTCCTACCCAATTTAATCGGAAGACTAAAAACTCTTTGGCATTCCGACCTGATTTTTACGGCTAGCCGTTCAGTAGGATAGAGTAGGGTTAGGCAGGGTAAGAAATTGTGGCCAATTAGAAATTTGAGCACCCCTTACTCCACACCTTCTTGCATACTTTTGGTTGTGCAAGCACAAACTTTTATTGTAAAAATCAGAATGCTCCAACTACTTCCACAATTTCGTAGGGTGGATAGGAAGAATCCTTACTTGGTTATCAAGGAATTTAATGAGATATTTAGCATGTTCTTAGTGCAGAATATACATGAGGAAGTGGCGAGGATGAAATTATTCCCGTTCTCATTGAAAAAAAAAGGCAAAACTTTGACTCAAATCTCTAAAGCCTTGAATTATGGCTACTTGGCTGATTTGCAAAAAGTTTTTCTTAAAAAATTCTTTCGAGTTTATTGAGCAACTACTTTGAAAAAATAAGTACAAATTTTTTTTGAAAAATTGATTAACCCTAAAAAATGCAAAATTGAATTAGAATTTAGGGTTAATAGTGTGTGTTAATTGAATCAAAATGATTTAGTAAGATAGTATTATGGTTAACTTTTAATTTGTGTATTTTGTAGGGTTTCACCTGTCATTATCAAAACTTGGAAGGACGAAAGTGTGAAAGGCAAACAAATGATGAAGGAAAGGATAAAATTAGCAGAGTGTTCATCATCTAGATGGTAAAACACCATCCCAATGCCAACAAGAGTCAACAAGTTAGCAAAAGAGGCTTCACCCACAAAATCAGAGACTTAGCACCGTCTGAAAGGTGGTGTTGGCGTCTGGATGATGGCTAAACCGCTTTACTTCTCCTATCCTCCTATTAGTCTAAAAATACAACGAAAAAATCTAATTGGCTACCCTGGGTGTCTGCCACCCCTGACCCCCTCCTTGGTGCTTATAACTAGCCAAGTTCAGTCATTTTCAAAGGAGACTTCTTGTAAAGCCCGAGAAATTTTGAATTTTTTTGAAAAAGAGCACAATGGTCATTCTGTCACTATAATAAAAAATTAAAATACATACTCTCTAGGGCTTGTATGACACAACGGACTTCGCTGTTGGATTTGTATCATGAAATCTAGTCACTCAGACTAATTTTATCGAATTCTGAGATAGTCGAATTTTATACGTTTTATGAGACGACTGAGTGTCGAATGACCACATTAAGGTCCCCAAAAATGGTAATTTTAAATTTTTTTTATAATTGAATTAAAGTTCAAATAAAATTAATTTGAACTTAAACCAGAATCAAATAAATCGTTTCAGGCGAATACAGATTTGAATAAGTGGGGGGACACTTGACACGATCTGAACCAAGTCTTGAAAATTATAAATAGGGGCTTAAATTAGATATTTTGGCAAAAATATCTCTGCAATTAGTCTGGCTCACACATTGGAGAGAAAGAGAAGAGAGAAAGTGGGTTTTCAAGTTTTCTTCCTCGAATTCTTGGACTTCTGTTGGTCGGAATCCATCAAGCCAAGAGTTAAAGTTTATCTCCTTGACGAGGGCTAGGCAACCACATAAAAAATGAGGGATTTTACCAAAGATCCAAAGAGAGAATTTTGTGAAATCAAAGGTTTTGGGTTTTGGTTGGTGTTTTTGGAAGTTCTACCACTTCCTTTACGGTACAAGAGGTATGGTTTCTCCTACTTGGGTTGATTTCTAACCTAAATGTCTATAGGAATGGTTGGGTGCATGTGTTTATATACGTATATCATTTTTCTATAAATATGAAAATGATAAGGTGAGCATAAAAAGTGCTTAAACCAACTTCTAACTTGATTTTGATGCATGTGAGTTACTTGAGTATTTTCTTGCAACTTAGTAAAATTGTGGGCATAACATGTGTTTAGCATGATTTTTTGCCTTGAAGGTGTTTGATAAAATGTCTTGGATAGTTGAAATTATTGTTTTGATTAAATGGAAATAACATGATTAAGCTATATGATAACTTGTGAAAATTATATGTCTTGGATATAATTTTCCTTGAAATTGAATGGTATGTGTTGATTAGTTCATATGGTATTCATCGCATATGAGACATGGCATTATTATTGTGATGGTGCATCACAATGCATATGCACGAAAATATCTCATCACATGGGTGTGTGCATGGTGGTTGTCAACACCACACTTGGTGATCGACGAAAGGCTTGGGAAAGTTAGGCCAAAGGCCTAGTTGAGCCACTTTGAAGCATGATAATTTGGGTTAGGGTTAGCAAGAAGGGGCTAGGAGATCCCTCGGGTGAGAGACCCAGTGATTGGATGCGCACTCTGTTAGTATAAGAGCACATAAAGTGTGTTAGTGTACGTGAAATCATTGGTTGAAGTCCATAAATTTCGTGTCGGTTGGGTGCCATTGGTGTAAGTACATGAATATCCACCCCCAAGAAAGACCCTAGATTGAAAATGTCATTGATGTGTAGCATAAATGATAGGTTCACACATATTGGCACTTGCATGTGTGGGGGAGTCGGTAAGGGCTCGAGTTGAGTTGCATGAGTGAGTCTCATCTCATTCCCTAGCATGTCGTAATGAATTCCATCATGGGGTTGCATATTCTTGATTGAAATTGTTATGGAGTGTCGAATTTTGCATGTGTGCATTCCATATGCATCTAAGTGGTGAGTAGCCTTTGCAGGAAATATTCTACTGAGTGTGGTTCATCCTATACGGGACACATTTGAGGTGAAGGATACACGACCTGAGATGGCTCTCACTCGGGGCCTTAAGGGTGAAGAGGGACCAACATGTGGTCTTTAACATCAAAGTTTTGTAAAACTTTTGATTACAAATGGTTTTTTGTATGTAAATATCGTAATCATAGTTGAATGCTTGTAAAAGAACTTTGTAGGGATCATGTATAATGTAAAAAAATTCATTACACATGTTTGTGATGAAAATGATAAGGTTTGTAATGGTTTTGAAATGGAAAACATATGAAAAAAAATTGGACAGACCGTACCGGTACTGTGTACCGGTACTCTTTCCAAAATTTTTAAAATTTTAAATCGCTCTACCAAGCTTTTGGACCTTGCTTTCTTTAATTCCCATGATAAAAATGGACATTAAATGAGGTGTATTGAGGCACATTGGACCTCAGTTGGATTAAATGAATAAGAGAACACAGTTGACACATGTGGGTTAGAACCCCGGGTAAAGGAATGCTATCACGTGGTGTCGAGTTATGCGACATTCATGGGTCTTTCCGCAGGTTGATGGATTATCAACGGTTAACAAAGACCCCCAGAATTTGGGGTCACACTTCTCCAGAGATGAAACCCTGCCCTAAACACTCCTGAACCAGCATTTCTCTCTATCTTCATTGCATCATTAACCTGCTGATTAAATAGCTAAAGCAAACCTTTTGAATGGTTCACCTTCGGGTTTACTACGCTTATTTGATTGTTGTATGGTGCATAGACCTTCTGGATAATATAATCATTTGTTGTGATATGGTTCAGTTTATACATCAAACCTACCCGGTAACTTTTTAATAATATAAAGGTTAATTAGTGTAAGGTGACATTTTCATGGTCAAGCAATAAAATGTGTGTTAGATCCCCGAATTAAAGAGTAGCTTTTATTTTAAATTCTAACAGATAGCTCCTTATGGGTTCGACCTTGGACTTAACTGAGTAATACTATAATTTGACCACTTATACTTAGGTGTACAATTTAAATCAGGTCAAATTTTTGGCACTCTTGTCGGGGAGTTACGGTGATTTGAAAAAGAACAGGGAAGTTGTCTAGCCTGTATTATATATGTATACTGTTTGTTTTATTTTTATTGTTTATGTTTGTTAAGTCATCAGTAGGGTTTGTAAATTTGTCTGGCTAAGAATAATCAAAGAGAACAAGAGACGGTTTAGAATGTCAGACATTTGAGAGAATATTTGCATCCTACATGCACTTGTGTCCCCTTGTGTTTTGCTTTTTCAAAAATGGTCCAAATTTTAATATTAAAATAGAGATAATACAACTTTTATCTCAGTTTCGTGGTCTTGAGTCTGAAAAAATCCTTATTTTCATGTGAAAGAATTTGAGGAAGTATGTCACGCATTACAAGATAATTCTGAAATGGTCTAGTTGAATTTTTTTTTCTTTTTCTTTGAAGAATAAAGCTAAATAATGGCTAAATTCTTTGAAAGCTCAATCTATTCCAAGTTGGCAAGTTTTACAAACTAAATTTTCAAGAAATTTTTTCTTGTGCTTCGTACTAATGCATTGAGATAACAAATCATGAATTTTTGTATAAAAGAGAGAGAAACTTTTTACCAATGTTGGGAGTGATTTAAGGGTCTTCTCCAAACTTACCCACATCATGCATTTGAGAGTTAGGCCTTGGCTGATTTTTTATATGATGCCCTTCCTTCTATAATGCATAAATTTATTGAAATGATGGCCTATGTAGAATTCTTAGGTAAGAATCCCGATGAGGCTTTTGAAGTTTTTGATACAATTTCTAGGAGTTACCAAATATGGGACTCGACCTCACCAAACATTGTTGAAACCAAGCCATCTCCATCCCAGGGAGGAAAATATGTGTTAAAAAAGAATGATGACCAAAGGGCTAGAATGACTATGAATTAGTTTAGAAGATACCATGAATTAGTTTAACCTTATCAAGCCCAACATAAGAAGAGTTTAGAATATACCTTGAATTAGTTTATTCAAAGTCAAATGAGTTTTAATAATCAGTCTACCCATTCATTCAATGATTTCAAAGCTCAAACTTTACAAAACATTGAGGATATCAAGAGTAATCAAGACAAATTGACCCAGTCTTTGAGTACAATGGAGAAGGGAAAATTCCCATCTTGACCTAAACCTCCATGGGGTTAAAACCAAGCTAATGTTATGTCTTCTGAAGATTCTTCAAATCAAGTTCAAGCAATTACCACATTGAGAATTAGTAAGGTGATTGACAAAATCATTAAAACCAAAACTCTCAAGCCAATATTTGAGTCAATCCCTATCAATGAACCAATCGAGTCTTAACTAATAGTTCAAAATGAAACAGAGTTGTTTGATGAAAAAGAAAAATCAAATTTTGTTCCTTCACCTTTTCCTCAAAGAGTCAAGGAACCTCAACCTCTAAATAATCTTGCTGAGATCTTTGAACTGTTTAGGCAAGTAAAGATTAACATTCCCTTGTTTTGATGCAATCAAGTAAATCCCATCATATGCCAAGTTTTAAAAGACCTTTGCATTATAAAGAGAAGGGTCAACGTACATAAAATAGCGTTTTTGACTGAACATGCTAATGCTATCATTCAACACAAGACCCCTCCAAAGTTCAAAGATCTTGGAAGTTCTATAGTTTCATTCATAATTGGGAACTTAAGAATCGAGAAAGCTTTACTTGATCTTGGAGTCAATGTTAATTTACTCCCATATTCAGTTTATGTGTAGTTAGGGTTCGGTGATTTGAACCCACAAATATTATATTACAATTGGCTGATCGTTCTGTGAATTTTCACTCAAGAAGTTGTTGAAAATGTACTTGTTTATGTTGACAAATTTTATTTTGCCACTGGATTTCATTGTTTTGGATACCTAGCCAGCCTTGCATGTCTCTACACAAATTCCTGTCATTCTAGGATGACCATTTCTAGCTATATCAAATGAATTGATTAATTGTAGGAATGAAGCCATGGAACTTTCATTTGAAAATATGAATTTTGAATTGAATGTATTTGATATTTCTAAGCAACCCAAGAAGGAAGAAGAATTGCATGAAGTAAATTGCATTGAAATATTAACTCAAAATCTGTTTGAAAATGGTTGTACAAAGAAAGAGTCACATGCGTTATTAGAGTTTGTAAATAATGTTGAGTCCATTGCAAATATGTCCACTATTAGAACATGGGTTCCACAATTTGAAGAGTTATTATCCACTAGAATGAAGTCTGTCGAGTCTAGTGTTGTTGCTCCTAAACCAGAGTTGAAACCTCAACTGGCTGACTTGAACTATGTCTTCTTAGGAGCGGACGAAACTTATGTAGTGGTAATGTCTTCAAAATTTTCAGGAGTTCAAGAAAAGTAGTTGGTAAGAGTAATAAAGAATCATCAAAGTGCAATAAATTAGATGGTAGCTGATATTAAGGGAGCAAGTCTTCTTCTTTGTACCCATTGTATATACTTGGAAGAAGACTTTAAACCACCTTGACAACTGCAAAGAAGATTAAATCCATATTTGAAGGAAATTGTCCGAGTTGAAGTGCTTAAACTATTAGATATTGATATTATATATCCTATATCTGATAGTAATGAGTCAGCCCTACACAAGTAGTACCCAAAAAGTCTAGTGTTTCGGTAGTGAGAGGTTAAGAAAATGAATTGGTCCCTATGCGTACAATCACTGGTTGACGTATATGTATTAACTACTGGAAGTTAAACTCTCTTACCAGAAAAAATCATTTTCCTCTACCTTTCCTGGACCAAGTTTTGGAAAAAATGGTTGGACATGCATATTATTGTTTCTTGGATGAGTACTTTGGCTATAACCAAATTGAAATAACAATTGATGACCCAGAGAAAACTATTTTTAGATGTCCTTTTTACACTTTTGCTTATAAAAGAAAGCCATTTGAGTTGTGTAATGATTCAACAACCTTTCACCGTTGTATGTTGAGTATTTTTAGTAAAATGATCGAGCGGTTTTTGGAAGTTTTTATGGATGATTTTACTGTATATGGTGATTCATTTGAATTGTGTTTAGAAAATCTTGAAAAACTCCTTACTTAGTGTGAGGAAACAAACCTTGTTTTGAATTGGAAAAAATTTCATTTCATGATCACAATAGGTATTGTTTTAGGACATGTTGTTTTTGTAGAGGGAATTGAAGTTGATAAGTCATAAATTGATTTAATAGCCAATCTCCTTCCACCTAAGACTGTAAAAGGTGTTCTATCATTTCTAGGTCGTGCAGGATTTTATAGAAGATTTATCAGAGATTTTAGTTTGATATCCATATCAATGTGTAATATTTTATGTCAGGATGTACCATTTGATTGGAATGATGCATGTCGATTAGAATTTGATAAACTTAAGAGCATGCTTATTTCCACACCAATTATGTAACCTTCTAATTGGTCCTTACCTTTGAAATTAATGTGTGATGCTAGTGACTATGTTGTAGGAGCTGTCTTAGGCTAAAGAAAAGATAAACAACTTTGTGTGATCTACTATGCAAACAAAACTTTGAATGAAACACACATGAACTATTCTATCACAGAGTAAAAATTGCTTGCTATAATATTTGCTTTACATAAGTTTCGAACATATTTAGTTGATACTCAATTGTTATGTTTACTAGTCATGCATCCTTGAAATATCTGCTTACAAAGAATGATGCTAAGACACGTCTCCTACGATGAATATTGTTACTTCAATAATTCAATCTCATTATCAAATACAAGAAAGGAGTTGAAAATGTGGTAGTTGATCATCTATCAAGGCTAAATTATGATACAAAAGAGGAGTCAATACCAATCAAGGAAACCTTCTCTGACGAGCAAGTAACAGAGGTACAATGGTATGAAGACATAGCTAATTAGTTAGCCACATTTACCATTCTTTTTCATTATACTTGGATTGATAATCAGAAATTTTTAAGAGAGATACACAATTTCTTTTGGGAAGATCCCTATGTGCTTAACTACTGTAAAGATCAGATACTACGGCATCGTTTACCCAATCATGAAATAGGTTAGATTATTTTCTTTTGTCATTCTGAAACTTATGGTGGGCATTTCTCTTCAAAGATAACCGTTGCTAAAATTTTACAATACGAATTTTATTTGCCCACTATTTTTAAGGATGTACATGTTTTTATCAACATTGTGGCATATGTCAAACGATGGGAAATATTTCAAATAGAAACATGATGCCTTTAAATCTTATTTTGATTACAGAAATTTTTTATTGTTGGGGCATTGATTTTATTGGAGCATTCCCCCTTCTTTGAACGTCAGTACATTTTGGTTGCCGTTGATTTTGTTTTCAAATAGGTTGAGGCAGTTTCTTGTTGAAACAATGATCACTGTGTAGTGATCAAATTTTTAAAAGGAAATATTTTGTCTAGATTCGAAATTCCTTGAGCCATTATAAGTGATAAGGGTGCACATTTTTTGTAATAAATCTTTTGAAAATTTAATGAAGAAATATTTAATTTCACGTAAAGTATATGTTTCTTATCATCTCCAGACAAACGAATAGGCTAAATTAGCTAATAGGGAGATAAAATATATTTTGAAAAAAATAATTAACCCGGATCGCAAGGATTGGTCTTTGAGGCTGATTGATGTGCTTTGAGCTTATCGTACTACATATAAAACAATTTTGGGAATATCTCCTGATTGATAGGTTTATGGTAAAGCATGTCACTTGCTTGTGGAATTCGAACACCGAGCATTCTGGGCAATCAAAATGATAAATTTTGATATAAAAAAAGCAAGTGCATCCCACAAACTTTAGATCAATGAATTAGAAGAACTAAGAAATGAAGCATATGAAAATGCAAAAATTGCCAAGTCCAGAATGAAAATTTTTCATGATAAAATTATTGTGCAGAAGTTCTTTGTACCATCTCAAAAAGTCTTGTTATATAATTCAAGGCTCCGCCTATTCCCCGGAAAGTTAAGATCAAGGTAGAAAGGTTCATACATTATTAAATAAATTTTTGAACACGGGGCAATTGAAATTGAAAATCCATTAAATGGAAATGTTTTTAAAATAAATGGTCTAAGACTTAAGTCATATTAGGATGGATTTATTCAAAATTTGTATTCCATCTAGTTAATGGAACCAGAGTATGTGTCTCAAAAGTTATTATGTATATTTGATTGTAAATAGTAGTACTAAATGTTTTGTTATTTGTTTTGCATATTAGGGTTTTGTATTATGGATTCGTCTCATCTCTAGACCTTATTAGCATATGTCTTTAAATCTTATTTTGTAATGTTATACATTGATGACAATGTTAAATTTAGGTTTGGAGGTGGGAACAATCCATAATCGTCTTTGTGTCTGACAGATGTTGAAGAACCGGATAGTGAGTCTTTTCTAAATTTTAAAAACATGAATAAATTTTTTTTTGGGTTAGTTTGGGTTTGTTATGCACTTTCTTAAAAGACATGCACTCTTTGATCATAGCAAAAGCAAAAGTTGTAAAGAAATTAGAAATTTTTGGTAGTCAAGCAAAACCGTTGTGTGAAACAAAATCATTTGCCAAACGTCGACGAGCAAATCAACTCGGTAGTTGTGTAAAATATGGTCAATTAATGCATATGAAAGAATTTAATCAATGTTCCGAACCAATTTTAGGTTGAGCATTAGATCGTCTTGACTGGATTAAGTATGGGCAAAGTAAGGATTATCCTAAAACACCATCTTATTCCAGCCCAATGCTCAAAAGATATGTGCGACGTGAGATTAATTGGTTCACTAATGTTCTCGATTTAGAAGATTCTAATTAAATTGGCTATGATCAAGGATGTATAATTTAGGATGTGCTGTGGATGTATACAGTTTGATATATTCTTAATGAAGTAATTTGTGTTTATTAGTTGAATAATGGGAAATTTTGAATTTAAATAAGTTTTTGTAACTGTAGGTCCATAACTGAAAGTTAAAAATAAGGAGGAGACCAAGAGTTAGCAGCTGAGGATCCTGTGCAAAATCCAATGAATTAGAAACATCCGAATGGTGCTGATTGCTTTCAGACAGTACAACCTTATATAAAATTAGGTTGTTCGCGACCAGTCTGTGTTGTAGTTCCTTCGCAGTAGAAAATTCAAAAAATAACAACTATCTTTGCCTTCTCTCTTTAGATTTGCCTCACCCATAAGTTTTTCTTTAGTTTTACTCCAATCAAACACTTACCCACCCTATTTTACAGGTTTTTACTGATTAAAATCTTGTAAAATCTTTTTTGATCACGAAAATCAAGAATCATCTTCATGGATCCAAGGAGAAAGTCAGGAGCTCATAGAGATGATGCTTCTTTTAGTCGACCTAGCTGAGGAGCCTCTCCACCGCCCCTAGTAGTGCCACAGGAGGAAGAACAACCGCAGGTTCAAAATCAATTTTACAATAGTATGTTTGAGAATATCGAGCAACAGATTTAACATGATACTCACTTTTTAACTAATACTACTATTTTGAAAGGTCTATGATTTATTAAGATTTTGAACATATTAGGGTAAGGTAAAATTTAGCAGAACGGGGTTGGTTAAATTATGTGAAACTTGTGGGTCTTGCTTATGAATGTTTAGTTAGAGAATTTTACAGCAATGCACTAGAAACTGAGCTAAGGGAATTGCGTGCATATGTTAGGTGAATTGCATTTCAAGTTACACCATTGACTATTGCTAATTATTTAGACCCTATACCAAGGCACCATTAACTTGATCCAGAATGTGTACACTCAAGTGCAGGCAGTCAAGCTATAGTAATAATCCGGTTTGAGTCTAGAGTCGAATCCATAGGGAACTCTTGTTGGTGTTTCAAAGTAAGCAGTGGTGCAGAACGAATGATTGTAATCCTTAAGATTTGAAGTTGTATAATGTATGGGATTTCTTGAACAGAACACATAATTCCTTCCAAAAAAAATTTCTAGACAAAATATAAGATAAGTTTAAATATAAAAAGGTCACTCTTTAGTTCGAGGATCTGGACATGTAGTTAATCATCTGGTTTATTATAATTGTGATTGATAACTCAATTAACCCCCGTGTCAACAACAAGTTATTCAAATGATAAAGGTGGAGTGTGAGAATTGAGAACATGATTCTGATGTCTTTCTAGAAGTTTATAAGAATTTTTTGTGTTGAGACTTAAGCCGTCTACAAACAAGCAAGTGTTTTTACAAGGCATCCAACCATGACAGTAATATTTTATTTTTTTTTCTTTAATTAAAGGACAATAATGGGGAAGACTGAAGAGTATTCATGAGGATCTAGCCGGGGTACTTGCCTTGACCCGATGAGTCTTTCTATGCAAGATTCATCTGTGTCATAGAAAGAATCCATGATTATACAAAGTACCTTAGTTTTGCTAGATGAAATCAATCATCCAATAAACAAGGGAAATATAAAGCATTAAGCAAAAGAAAAATGCACAAATATAACTTTCGGATAATCTATACATGCCTTTCACCTCTTACTAAAGAGTGAATGAGGAACAACTCACTCTTTATGACTTTGGTAAAGCTAGAAAAGTGAGTGATACTCATCTCTCCAAGTAGAGGAGTTACAAAGTTAAAAACACTAAACAAGGAGCTGATCTTCAATGAAAAATGAGTGAATCACATTCCACCCTTCACGGCTTTGGTAAAGCTTTGAAAAAGTGGAAGAGTTTCACTCCTCTAGGAAAGAAGGAAGCTCAAGCTATGGAAGTGAAAGAAATAAAGAAAGTAGAAGAAAGCTAGTCATTTTTGGAGGGTTTCCTCCTCAACCAAAAGATGAACTATCTCCCATAATACAAGTAAATATAAGATAATTCTACAACTATATGAGTGGGAGTCTAAGCCTCCGTCAAGCTCTCTACCAGTCTCTCTGAATCTCCCACAATGGGAGTATTTATAGGCAAAGAGGAGGGGTGAAGGAATAATGTATGCTGCCCAAGTCCAAATGAAAACCAACCTTTTCTATAGCCAGTCTGGGGACAACGTTCAAACGTTGTCTGGCATTCGAACGTTGTCTCTATTTTTGCTTAATGGACGTTCGAACATACTGATGGGGTCTGCCCTTCCCACTCAAGTGACCTATAGTCTTCTGTGAAGTTCATTTCCACACTCCATGCAGTAATCTAGCCTTTAAATGATTCCAAGGGACATTCAAACATTGATTGTCATTTGAACGTGATACTCAAGTACCTCAAGGTCTTCCTTCTTGGCTGCAACATGTCATGTATCAACAGTCTGTTCCTCTTATGATTTAAAGTAACGTTCGAACGTTGATTGGCATTCGAAGTTCTTGCCTTGGTCCAAGCTTTTCCAATTTTGCTCCAGAATATGCTGGTGTTGCATAAAAGTCTGATGTAACATAAAATCTTTGGTCCCTTGTACAATTTATGCCATGAAATGTCATCATTTAAACTCCATCAAAGTATAATTAGTCTAAAAATGACATAGTAATATGCTATTTTTAGCTACTAATCACACCCCCAACCTAAATATTGCTAGTCCTTAGTAATACAACAATTGAAAATTTATTTCTAATGTCATTTTTGTAGGTTATCCGGTTGCATTTAGCATATGCAATAAGTCGTTATACTCCTAGGTTTACCCTAGCGGATGAGTGTTGTCTCGTGAGGATTTTTAGTGAAGCTACCCACATACTTCAGTCGAACAGATGTGTAAGTGGGATTGCTGGTTAAAGTAAGTTAGCATCATAGTCATTGGGACACCTAACCCTCAATTATTTAACTTATCTCCCGCACAATCCTCTTTCATTGTTATTTATTCTATGCAAAAATTAGCATATGTTACATTGACATTAGGGATTCCCTAGGTAGCTGGAATGATCAATCTAGAAACAAGAATTGTTATATAACAAACATTCCACTTTACCACCCTTCATGGATAGCTTTGAGTTCTCAAATCTCTCTTAGGATGTTTTCAACAAAAATTAACTCTGATTATAGTGACTCGTCTCTCAAGGGGAATGTGATCAGAAGATGGTCAGTCGAAAAATTACATGCACCATTAGTATGGGAGTGAAGTATTTAAAAATCAGACTAATCTTGTTCATGGAATAATCTTATGAAAGTTTATTGATGCAATTTAAAGAAAAACTATTTAACATACCCCAGTTTTTGATTGACAACACACATATGCATCAGACTTGAGATCAATTAGGGCTTTTTATAGGTTGTAATGTGGTCAGAGGTCAGTGGCTAACAAAATGACGTCAATGATATTCAAAAACTATCCCTTTTTATGTAGTGTAGCACACCTCTTCTATCATTTTGACATTTTGCCTAGAAATGATATTTCTTTCTTTCATTTTTTCTCATTTTTCACTTTCTTGGCAATTTTGTTTATTGGTTGTTTTTCACTTTCTATTGTTTTCCCCGACTTTTCTTTCATTCACTAGTAGTCATTATCGCCTTTTTCCCATTATCTTGCTTTTCTGTGTCATACTGATAGATAAAAGGGTGTAAGAAAGCTAGATAGCAAGGTTTGTCAAGCATATTTTCCGGTGGCTTGGTTATTATATGGGTTTCTTGAAAAAAAATTCATCCATTGAAAGCTCGAGCATAGCTAACTAGGGATATAATTTTGTAAAAAAAAATGGCTAAGGCTAAAAATTAAATCAAAGATGGCCTAAAATCCTTTCTCAAGTATATGTACATGTATGTGTCGTATGAACAGATTCCTTGTGCAATATGTCAATAGATTGTTTTAGTTGCATCAATCAAAGCAAGTTTAATGAGATTAGTCAAGGTTAGATAGTGAAAAACTTTACATGAGTAAATGTTGATATCATCTCACCAGTATCGCAAGGCTCAAAACTTACTATAGTGTCTTTTGTCTTCTCCACTGGTTAGGTCGAGTTTTCTAGGGAATGTTGGTTATATATCGATTCCATTTTTGAGTCCGATCTTCTTGTACCTTAAGAATAACAAATACCGATGTACATTTGATATTTTAAGCATAGAGAAAATTCCATTTTTCATGGATCTGTGATTTCAAGTCTAGATTGCTAAGTTATGTGTCGAACCGATCTTGTGATTAGTTATTTTAACAAACAGTCTCAAAATCTCCATCTGTTCTATCATTTGTTAACAAATAGCAATATTATGCTAACTCTACACATGCATTAAAAAGATAAACGTGATAAACTGAACCATTCAATTCACAAAATAAGATCTTTTAATACAAACACCAACGATTCAATTCATCAAAAGTAACAAAACATAAAGACATCAAATATCCACAATAAACTACCAAAGAAGAAAATTTTCCACCAAAGAAGAAACAAATAGTCAAAACCACAATCAAGTACAGAAATAGGTCCTCCTCACTCTCCTCCAGCTCTTCCAGTTCCACCCCTCAGGTAGCCGAGAATCTCATCCTGCTGTCGAAGAATCTTAGCTTGCTTGGCCTCGATGCCAAGCATAAACTCTCTAAGTGAGAGTCGGGTGCTAGTGCTGGTGCTGGGTCCTAACTCCTCCTGAGTCTGTGCCTGCTCTCTCTCTGCATCCAACTCTCTCTCCTCCTCATCAAGTATATCTTGTACCTTGTCCACTCATCGGGTAGGGGGCATATCTTGTATGGCCGCTGAGCCTCCACTGTGGCCTCAGTTCCTTCGTAAGGAAGCCTTGTTTAGTGGGCCCATTGGCTTCTGTATGGTCATCTCTGGTATCACCCTGATCTCATGGTCTTTGTACATCTCAGTCACTAGGGTGCCAAACGAGAGCAAATTCCGCTTCACATCATAGCCTTTCTTCATTTTTGTCAAAACCAGGGAAGTGAGGTCGATGTTGTGGCCTTTCCCAAGAGCGTATAAGAGACTGGCTATTTCGGGGAGGACTTCATTTTTTTGTCCGATTGGGGTGAAGTTTGACACCGTAATCAGATTTAACATTTTATTTTTATTAGTCAGTTCTCCTTATCTAAAAAATTTCTTTCCAGTCCAAGAAAAGTCAGACACCCCTATCAACTCTACTCTAACCACATTCATAGCCACATTCCTCCTTAGGGGTAGGTCGGATTTTGTACCCGAGGCACTTCTTGCCTTAACTCCCTAACATAGACTTCATCAACATCGATGTGAGCCACCCTCACATTGCTTTTAAGCGCCCCATTGACTATTTCGGCGTTGGAGTAAAACTCTAGCACTAAGTCAACTATGTACTCTCTACCATTTCACAAGCACAACACCCACCCTCTCCTTTCCATATTCTCCCAAATACCCAACTCATCAAAATCCTCCAACACCATATCACGCTCATAAACTATAGCATGTTCTCGGTAGAAGTTTCCATACTTGTCTGCTTTGAGAGTTATGGGGAAGTGAGCCTTGTCATATCTACGAACAATGGGTGGCCTTCCTTATCTCTCCTCGACCACTTCCTCTATGAAATTGGGCTCTTGGTTGACTAGGTTGCGCCTAACAATGAGCTTAACCCTTGGAGACATGGTTTTCTGGTTTGAGGTTTTTAGGGCTTGAGAGTTTTGATTTTTTTGGGGAAAATGAGGTTTTTTGATGTGGGAATGGTCTTGGGAGGGTCGATTTTAGTTAGAAATGAGGAATGAGGGGTGTTTGGAAGGTTGGGTAATGAAAAATTGCCCTAGGGTTTGGAGGTTTTGAAGGTTGAGTACTGCAAGTAGGTGACCTTCGTTTGAACGTTAGATCACAAATCAAAAAATTTGTCTGCACATTAATATACACAATAAGAGAGAGTCACATACACAAGTTTGAACCAAAAAATCATGGCTTCTCAAGATAATTCCCTACCTACGCTTTGGGTTGGTATTCTAGGCCATTCCTTACTCGACCCATGTTTTCACTTCAGTCAAAAGAGTTTGTACAAAAAGATTTTTACACTTTTTACAAAAATTCGGACCCTTGACTTTCATCCCAACAAAAGTACAATTTCCTACAGAAAATAATCTAATCCAAGTCTCCCCCCGTATCTATGTAGTTAGAACAACCAGTGACTCTCCCAATTTTCTCTCCCACAAATCGGCTAGGTAAAGTACCAGAATAGCAAGGCGTCTCAAAGTAATCCTTACTCAACACATTCACTATCCAGTCTAATTGATCGAGTGCATGACCAAAAATTGGTTCAGAACACTAATTATATCTTTTCTCATGAAAGACTTTGTCACACTGTTTAAAGGCATCAAGCCTTTTGGCACAACGGTGTTTAGCAAAAGTTATTCTACCACAGAGAGGTTTTGCTTGCTATTCTCGAATTTTAGTTTTTCTTACCATTCTTACTTTTCTCATGATCACAGTATGCACATCAGATGAAAAAGTGTAAAACCCAAAAAAAATTAAACTTTTTCTGGAAAAGGGCGAAATGATCATTTTGCCACTATAATAAAAAATTAAAATACATGTTCTATGAAGCTTGTATGATGCAACAGACTTCATCATTGGATTCGTATTACAAAATCTAGTCACTCGGGCTAATTTCGTTGAATTCTAAGATAGTTGGATTTTACACGTCGTTCAAGGCGGTTCAGTGGTGAGTGACCTCACAAAGGTCTCCAAAATTAAAAATTATAAAATTTCCTTATAATTTAATTAAAATTTAAATATAATTTATTTGAACTTAAATCGAAAACATCTCATCACATGAATGTGTGCATGGTTGTTGTCAACACCACACTTGGTGATTGACGGAAGGCTTGAAAAAGTTTGGCTGAAGGCCTAGTTGAGTCGCATGGTTGCATGATAAGTTGGGTTCGGGTTAGCAAGAAGGGGTTAAAAATCCCTCGAGTGAGAGACCCAGTAATTAGAAACGCACTCCGTTGGTATAAGAGTCCATAAAGTGTGTCGGTGTACACGGAACCGTTAGTGGAAGCGCTTGAATTCTGTGTCGGTTGGGTGCCATTGGTGTAAGTCCATAAAAATCCACCCCAAGAAAGACCCTAGATTTGTAAACGTCATTTGATGTGTAACAT
The DNA here is from genome assembly GCA_023539305.1 of Ilex asprella. Lineage (NCBI taxonomy): Eukaryota > Viridiplantae > Streptophyta > Magnoliopsida > Aquifoliales > Aquifoliaceae > Ilex > Ilex asprella. Next base: position 1,444,531 of record CM042202.1, on the reverse strand, counting down.
AAATGACAGGTTCATACACATTAACACTTACATGTATTGAGGAGCCTAAAGGGCTCGGATTGAGTGCATAAATGAGTCTCACCTCATTGCATGGCATGTCATAGTAAATTCCATAATTGAGTTGCATACACCTGATTGAAGTTGTTGTGGATAATTATTGTTGCATGTGAACACTTCATGTGCATCTAGGGAATAACCTCTGTAAGAGATACTCTATTGAGCGTGGCTCACCCTATACGAGAAAATATTTTAGGTGCGGGGTACGTGACGGTAGACGGCCCTCATCCGGACCATCAAGGGTGAAGAAAAGTCGAAATGTGGCTTTGCTTTGAGTTTTTGTAAAACATTAATAAAAACTTAGTTTTGACTTATAAATTTGTGTGAATGAATGTAATAGAACTTGTATATAACAAGTTTTATGATGAAAATACTGTTAATCATGTATGGGATGATTGAGGAAGGATTTAGAATGGGTTTGAAGTGAAAAACAGGTAAAATAGGAAAAACTAGGCGCAGAGTACCGGTACAGTGTACCGGTATGCTGTTGTCCAAAAGGCAGACCGTACTATTACGGTTTATGCATACCGGTACACTATTCAGAGAGCAAAATGTACCGGTACACAGTACTGGTACACTCTGGAAATTTTTCAAAATTTAAAACTATTTTTCCAAGCTTTCGGCCTATGTTTTTCTCCCCTCCAATGATGTAAATGGACCCTAATGGATTATAAATCATGGTGTATTGGACTTGAATTGGGTCAAATGAATAATTGAACCCGAATTACATAGTGGGTTCTAATCCCGATATGAAGATGTTATTGACGTGGTGTCGGGTTAAACGACATCCACGGGTATTTCCGCGGGTTGATGGTTTATCAACGGTTAATAAAGGACCCCCAAGATTTTGGGGTATCACAAAAAGTGCGTAGAACTCCCAGACTATACCAAAAAAGTTTAACATCCATACTTTCTAAGCTTTAAGACTCACTATCTAGTTCTTTAATATCTGTCAATCACAGATACAATTTAAACTGACTCACAGATATAATCATCAATTTATACAAAATACGAGGCAAGGTACAAAATATGATCATAAACATCAACAACAACAAGAAATACAAAAAATTTTACAGGCACAAAATACACAAAATATGAATTGTAGTTCTCACTCCCAACCTAAACTGAACATTGTCTCCAATGTTTCGAATTTATCAGTCTATGGATATTGGAGATGAGTTTGAAAGGTAGAGATCAGTTCATCTGCCAAAACCTACAAACAAAACACAACATTTAATCATCTTTTGGCATATTTTGATTTTGGTTAGGGTAAAAACTCTTGTGTGTGAGTGCGAACGAAGTAAAACATCCATGTAAAAATAGAGTAAGCAAATAGTAATCATGAGACAAAGAATTTGGTCTTCGAGGTACATGGACATGGGGCTGTTGGGAGTTGGGTCAGTTTTACAGAAAACGGACAAAATGAAGAAGAAGAAACGGAAAAAGAAAGAAAATGAGAGGAGGGCCAACAACGGTGAATGGAAAAAAAATGAGGGCCTTATAAAGGCATCCTCTCGGGTCGGGTTGGCTCAGATTTTTCCTGACCTAATCCGTTTGAGTGTCGACAGGCGCGAATCTCGAAGGAATATTCGGGATCCATTAAAAGGATGGTTTTCACATTTTTAACAAAATCCTCCAAAACGGTTTCAACCGCTCACCATTAACAGTAAAGATATTACCATTCGATAGATTTTTCACTTCTACTACTCCATGTCCAAACACTTTTTTAACAATGTAAGACCCAATCCATCTTGACTTCAACTTACTAGGAAAGAGGCGGAGTCTTGAATTAAAAAATAGGACTTTTTGAGAAGGTTCAAAAGACTTCCACACAATATTCTTGTCATAAAAAAATTTTGTCCTGATTTTAGCAATCTTATCATTCTTGTATGCTTCATTTCTCAATTCCTCCAATTCGTTTATCTGAAGTTTAATTGTTAGTCCGGCCTTTTCCAAGTCAAATTTCATTGTTTTAATGGCCCAGTATGTCCTATGTTTCAATTGCAAAGGTAGGTGACACGGATTTTTATAGACTAATCGATAAGAAGACATGCCCAAAATTTATTTTTAAAGTAGTGTGATATGCCTAGAGTGCATCAGTTAGCCTCGATGACCAATCTTTGTGGTCTGGATTTACCATTTTTTTTAAAATTAATTTTATCTTCCGATTAGCTAATTCAGCCCACCCACTAGTCTATGGGTGATAAAGAGCACCCCCATGACTTATGATTGATTTTAGAATTTCAAACCTAGATAAAATATTTTCTTTTAAAAATTTGATCATCGCTTGGTGATCAATCTTCCAGCATGAAATTGCTTCAATCCATTTGGATATATAGTCTACATCCACCAAAATGTATAGATAGTCAAAGGAAGGGGGAATGGTCACATAAAATCGATGCCTCAATAGTCAAAAATTTCAATCACAAGAATAGAGTTTAAATGCATCATGTTTCTTTAAGAAATGCTTCCCACTCTTTGGCATCTATCACAGGCCAAGCAAAATGTATGGACATCTTTGAAAAGGGTGGACCAATAAAATCCATACTGTAAAATTTTTATAGCGGTTTTCCTTGATGAGAAATGGCCACCATATGCTTTAGAATGACAAAATGATATTACCTGTTTACTTTTATGAACGAGGATGCAACACCTTATGATTTGATTCTTATAGTACTTAAATACGTAGGATCCTCCCAAAAAAAGTTACGAACCTCCCTCAGAAATTTCTTTTTGTTTCTCATGGTAAAGGACGGGGGGAGCGTACTAGTAGCAAGAAAATTAGCAATATCAGCGTACCATGGTGCCTCATTAATCATGAACAGTTGTTCATTGGAAAATTTCTCATTGATTGGCAATCTATCTTCATGAAATTCATATGTTAATTTAGACAGATGATCTGCTACCACATTCACAACACCCTTCTTGTCCTTAATGACCAGATCAAATTCTTGAAGTTAAAGTATCCATCTTAAGAGCCTTAGCTTGGCATCCTTCTTTGTGAGCAAGAATTTTAGGGCTGCATGGACAGTGAATACAATAACAGAAGAATCAACCAGATAGGAACGAAATTTTTCCAAAGCAAAAACTACATAAAACAATTCTTTTTCAGTCGTTGAATAATTCATTTGAGCATCATTCAAAGTTTTGTTTGCATAGTAAATCACGAGTGATTGTTTATCCTTTCTTTGTCCTAATATAGCACTTACAATATAATCACTTGCATCACACATTATTTCAAGGGGTAGAGTCCAGTCAGGGGGTTGCATTATTGGAGAAGAAATTAACATACTCTTAAGGTTTTCAAAAGCTTTCTGGCATGCTTTACACCACACAAAAATTACGTGCTAACTTAGAAGATGACACATGGGTTTAGCTATGATACTGAAAGCTTTTATGAATCTCTTGTTAAAGCTTGCATGTCCTAGGAATAATCGGACATCCTTTATAGTCTAGGGGGAAAGCAAATTTTCAATCAGATTTATTTTTGTCTTGTCCACTTTCATGCCCTCAAATGACACAATGTGACCTAAGACAATGTCTTGTGTTACCATGAAATGACATTTTTCCCAATTGAGTACTAGATTGACTTTTTTACACCTTATCAACACCTTTTCTAGGTTGGACAGACACATATCAAATGAGTCACCATAGACAAACAAGTCATCTACAAATACTTCCAAAATTTGTTCAACCACATCATTGAACAAGCTTAACTTGCATCTTTGGAATGTTGTAAGAGCGTTACAAAGTCCAAATGACATCCTTTTGAATGCAAAGGTGTCAAAGGGGCATGTGAAAGCAGTTTTCTCTTCATCATTTAGTGCAATCTCAAATTGATTGAACCCGGAACACCCATCTAGGAAACAATAGAATTCATGGCCTGTAATTCTCTCTAGAACCAAATTAAGAAATGGAAGAGGGAATTGATCTTTCTTAGTCACTTGATTGAGCTTTTGGTAGTCTATGCACATTCTCCATCCTATGACAACTCGAGTCGGTTCCAGTTCATTGGCATCATTCTTGACTACTGTGACCTCGTACTTCTTGGGCACAACTTGGGTTGGACTAACCCATTTGCTATCGAAGATGGAAAAAATTATCCCTGCATCTAAAAGCTTAAGCAGCTCAGTTCTCACAACTTCCTTCATGTGAGAGTTTAGTCGTCGCTGCATTTAATGAGAGGGTTTTGAATCCTCTTCAAGGTATATAACATGATTGAAAATTAACGGGCTTATACCTTTCAAGTTAGCAATGGTCCACCCAATGGTGCTTTTATGGCTCTTAAGAACTTCAATCAGTTTAGACTCTTGTAAATTAGTGAGCTAAGATAAAATTACCATTGGGTATGACTTGCCCTCTCCTAAGAATGTATATTTGAGGTCATATGGGATACGTTTCAATTTAGGCATTGGTGGCCTAACACTTGATGGTAGTGACCTTGTGCCCCTGGGTGAAATCTCTTCGAATTTGGGGGCCCATGTCCCAACAATATGAGTGAGGCATGTCTTTAAGTTTGGGTCATCATCTGTTGTCTTAGATGAGAGAGACTCTAGCAGAGAAGATTTCGTAGGGTTCTCACAGAATGTGTCATTCAGATGTTCTTGTATTAAAGATTCAATGAAGTTTATTTCCCCTTCTTCTTTGTCCTCTCTCGGGTGCTTAGCAATAATGAAAAAGTTTAGCTTGAGATTCATATTCCCAAAAGTTAATTTCATGATTCCATTCCTACAATTGATTAGTGCATTGAAAGTTGCTAGGAAGGGTCGACCAAGAATGACGGTAATTTGGTTATCTAAATGTATTGCTGGCTGAGTATCTAAAACAATGAAGTTAACAGGAAAGACAAAGTTATCCACTTGGGCAAGTACATCTTCAACAATTCCCCAAGGGGTTTTGACAAATCTATCGGCTAATTGGGGCGTGACACAAGTGGGTTTGAGTTCACCCAGACCCAACTACTGGTAGATAGAGTAAAGTTGCAAATTAACACTTAACTCTAAGGTCTAAAAGTGTTTGTTCAATTCTGAAGTTTTCAATGATACATGACACAGTCGGCCACCCTAGATCCTTGTATTTTAGAGGGGTTTTGTGTTGAAGTAGGGCACTGACTTGTTCTGTCAAGAAGGCTGTTTTTTTGGACATTCTGGCTTCTCTTGACTGTGCCTAAGTCATTTAGAAACTTAGCATAAGATGAAATTTGTTTGATTGCATCCAAAAGTGGGATGTTTATTTTTACTTGCTTAAAAGGCTCATAAATTTCAGGCTAATTATTCAAATTCTATATGATTTTAAGTCTATGAGGAAAATAAGCAGGAATGGAACAAGAATGTTCTCTTTCCTCAAAAGTTTTTGGCTCTTGTTCAATCATAGGCTCAGGTTCTTCTTCGATTACAAGTTCAGGTTCAATTGGTTCAAGCTCACGTGATGAGTTGACTGGGATTGACTCAGGTTTTGGTTTTGGAATGAGCATGTCTCTAATAGTCTTGTCAATCACCTTGCTACTTATCAGTGTAATGACAACTTGGGCTCGGTCTTGTGGGTTTTCCATGATCGAAGGGTTCCCACATGGAATTGGCCTTGCAGTTATTTTGGTTGGGCAGAGAACTTGCCCTTCTTATGTGTGGTCATGGATTGGGTCAATTTTTAAATGTGGCTTTTGATATCCTCGAAAGACTGGGTTATTTGTGCTTTGAAATTGGTGAAAGTCTGTGAGTAATGGGTGTTGTAGTTTATTTGAGTCTGCATGAACTAGTTTAAAGTATCCTCAAGGCTCCTCTTTTGTGGTGGTTGGTATGGTAGATATACGAGAGGTCCTTGAAGTGGTGGTTGTGAACATTATGGTTGGTTCATGGGAGTTGGTTATGTGTTCCCCCAACTGAAGTTCGGGCGATTCCGCCACCCAAGATTGTATGTTTTAGAATATGGTTTGGAGTAGGGCTTGTTGAAGTTGGAGATTACATTTATTTGTTCCACCAAGACCTCTTTGAACACCAGAATGGTAGGACACACCCCCGTAGGGTGTCCTGCTAGTGCACAAATCCCACACACTTATTCTGTGGGAGGGCCAACATCAACTTGATGAAACTTTTTCATTTCTAAAGCTTCAAGCTTTCAAGAGAGAGTGGATATTTTCACTCTTAGGTCATCATGATCTTTCAAGACATACTTTCTCCCTTGGAAAGTAGATGGTCTGGCTTCAACAGTGATAAGAGAGGCTGAGTCCCACATCTAAGAACTATCAGATATGGTGTCATAGAAATTGAATGTCTCCTCCAGACTTTTCCTCATAAATTATCATTGGGTCATCATTTTGACAAATTGTCGTAGTCTAGTAGGTAAGGAGTCATAGAAAAATCCTACCAAAGTTCAATTCTCAAAAGTACGGTGTAGGCAGGATTGGAGAAGAACTTTGAATCTAATCCAACTTTAGTAAAAAATTTCTCCTTTTTTAACCGAAAAATTCATGATTTGCTTTTTGAGTGCATTCATGCAGTGTAGAGGGAAAAACTTTCTGAAAAATTCATTTTGTAATGTCTGCCAGTTAAGTATTGAGAGAGCTTTTAAAGAATTTAGCCATTGCTTATCTTTGTCCATTGAAGAAAAATAAAAAAGTTTCATCTTGGCCAGTTCAGAATTGTCTTGAAATGTTTCACATACTTCCTCAAAATCTTTCATATGCAGATATGGATTTTCTACATCAAATCCATGGAAAACAGGTAATAGTTATACTGTCCCCGACTTTAGAGTAAAGAGGAGAGCATTTTCAGGAAATACAAAACAAGAGGGGATACTATTTCTTGTGGGATTTAAGTAATCCCGCAAAGTTCGAATGTTAGGCACTTCCCCCTCCTTCATATGAACTTCTTTGTTTCTCTCATTATTTGTCATATTACTCTCACAAGAGTCTGCTACTGATCTAGGTGAATTTGGTTTAGGCTGATTCATAGACCCAGAAAGATTCTACCGGCAAATTTTGATAGTGAGGAACGTCCTCAGACATAAAATAAAAGAAAATAAAACAAAACAAAATTATTCACAATAAACTAAAGAATATATACAAAAGGAAAAGTATTTTTACCTTTTACCTTAAAAAACCATTTATGGCTCTCGACAACGGCACCAAAAACTTGATTTGATCCGAAATGTGTACACTCAAGTGAAGGTGGTCAAGCTGTAGTAATATTTTGGTTTAAGTCCGGAGTTGAATCCACAGGGAACTCTGGCTGATGTTTCAAAGTAAGTAGTGACGGAGACCAAATGATTGTAACCCTTAAGATTTGAAGTTGTATAGTGTATGGGATTTCCTGAACAAAATACATAATTCTTTTCAAGAATATTTTCTAGACCAAATATAAGATAAGTTCAAATATAAAAAGGTCACTCTTTAGTTCGAGGATCTGGACATGTAGTTATTCATCCGATTTATTATATTTGTACTTGATAACTCAATTAACCCTCGTGTCAACAAGTTAATCGAAAGATAAAAGTGGAATGTGAGAATTAAGAACATGATTTCGATGTCTTTCTAGAAGTTTACAAGAATTGTTTGTGCCAAAACTTAACCCGTCTACAAACAAGCAAGTGTTTCTACAAGGCATCCAACCATAACATTAATATTTCATTTTTATTCACAGTAATGGGGAAGATTGAAGGGTAGTCATGAATATCTAGCCAGAGTACTTGTCTTGAATCGATGAGTCTTTTTGTGCAAGAGTCATCTGTGTCATAGAAAGAACTCATGGTTATACAAAGTACCTTAGCTTTTCTAGATACAATCAATCATCCAATAAGCAAGGGGAATATAAAGCATTAAGCATAAGAAAAATGCACAAATATAACTTTCGGATAATCTATACATGTCCTTCACCTCTTACTAAAGAGTGAATGAGGAACTACTCACTCTTTATGGCTTTGATAAAGTTAAAAAAGTGAGTGATACTCATCTTTCCAAGTAGAGAAGTTACAAAGTGAAACACACTAAACAAGGAGCCGATCTTCAAGGAAGAATGAGTGAATCACGTTCCACCCTTCACGGCTTTGGTAAAGCTATAAAAAAGTTGAAAAATTTCACTCCTCTAGGAAAGAAGGAAACTCAAGCTATGGAAGTGAAAGAAATAAAGAAAGTAGAAGAAAGCTAGTCATTTTTGGAGGGTTTCCTCCTCAATCAAAAGATGAACTATCTCCCATTATACAAGTAAATATAAGACAATTCTACAACTATATGAGTGAGAGTCTAAGTCTCCATCAAGCTCTCTGTCAGCCTCTCTTACTCTCTCATAATGGGAGTATTTATAGGCAAGGAGGGGGTGAAGGAATAGTGTATGCCGCCCAAGTCCAAGTAAAAACCAACTACTCTGTAGCTAGTTTGGGGACAACGTTCGAACGTTGTCTTTGTCTTTGATTAATAGACTTTCGAATGTGCTAATGGGCCTGTCTTTCCCACTCAAGTGACCTGTATTCTTCTGTAGAGTTCATTTCTACACTCTATGTAGCAATCTGGTCTTCAAATGATTTCAGGGGACGTTCGAACATTGATTATCATTTGAACGTGGTACTTAAGTACCTCAGGGTCTTCTTTCTTGGTTGCAACACGACATGTATCAATATTCTGGTCCTCTCATGATTTAAAGTAACGTTTGATCGTTGATTGGCGTTCGAACGTTCTTACCTTGGTCCAAGCTTTTCCAATTTTGCTCCAGAATATGTTGGTGTTGCATGAAAGTCTAATGTCTATGGACATGAGTCCTACAACATCAAAAGATAGAAATAACATGAGCAAGATTCCTTATGTTTTAACAATAGGTAGTCTTATGTATGTTGTGCTATGTACAAAAACCTAATATCATATATGATATAAGTGTTACAAGCAGATATTAGTCAAATTTTATGTTTGAAAAATTAGAATGTAGTCAAGCATTCTTAAGTAATTAAGAAGAATTAAGGATGCATTTCGTGTATACAGAGAATGAGAGCTACGTGTGGATGGATATATAGACTTAAACTTTAGACTAATGAAGATAAAAGAAAATGTACTTCTGGATTTGTGTCCATCTTAAATGATGAAGTAGTGAGTTGAAGAAGTTGTAAATAAGATATTACAGTGAATTTCACTACTAAGGTTGAGTATGTTGCCACCTCAAAAGATGTCGAAGAAGTTGTTTGGATTAAGAAGTTTATTAATGAACTTAAATTAGTTCCTACCATTAAGTCACATATACTATTGTATAGTGACAACAATTGGGCAATAGGTCAAGCCAAGGAACCAAAGTCTCATCCGAAGTCCAAACACTTACAGTGGTATTTCAACATGATTTAAGAGATCATTAGAATAGGTGATGTGTGTATCTAAAAGATTGCATCAATCAGTAACATAGCGGACCCACTTACGAAGCCACTAAGATAACAACAACTAGACTGACATCTTTAAAAGATGGATACCATGGTCGATTGGTATTAGTGCAAATAGGAGATTGTTAGTAGTATACTCTAAGACCAATCATATAGATGATGTTTTGGGGTTGTACTAACAACATTCATCACTCAATTAAATAAAAGGGAAAGTTTATTTATCATGCTTTTGCTTTATTTCATTTTAATATACATGATATAATCCATAGATTATAAGTTAAGAAAATGGTTTCTCAAGGAGTTGAATAGAGGAGACATATCCGAAGGTTGATCATGATATTCTGTTAGGTGTCACTCATGATTAGTAGAAGCCCAAAGAATGAAATTAATGTAAATATATTAATTTTTCTTCATAAAGGGGGATTAGAAGAGTTCTAATTCAAGCAAAATTAGAAAAAATTATAATTTGAGATGCTACTTGTAGTTACTATCGAATGCCTACAATGGGATATACTTGAACCTATAGGGTCACACACAATAGAATTGATTGAAAACTAAAGAATAAAAGAGAGAAAACCAATTAAGAGTTAACTGGGGAGAAAATCTAATTAAAAGTTAATAAGAAACTTTATTATAATTAATGGTTAATATGTAATTATGAGATAATTGTGACTAAACTCAAAGTAGGAATAGAGTCTTCTAAGTCTCTTTATATAGGAGGTGGATATAAGTGATAGCTCTCTCTTGGTATTACAAGAAAAATTCACCTTCATTTTCTCGCTCTACTAGTTCATCAAAAGTTAAGGTAATTCCTTCAAGTTTGTTAATTTGTGTGGATGCCTATAGAGGGAAAACAATTACGAGTCTTGGGGTAAAAATCAAATTCAGATTTGAAGATTCAAAATTTTTTAAAAAGCTTGAAGATCGTTAACAGTGCACTTCAACAGGTAACCCTTAATCTTGTTTATAGATTTAAGGTTTCTCTATTTGTATTAAACATGAATAGATCTAGGAATGAAGAATTAATATTTATTTTTAAATTTTGCTACGTTTATTACATAATTCCTTTCAATATATCATGGGGTTAATTTTGAAGTAGATGGTTTAATTATATCGCAATGGTATTGTTTGTCATTAATTGAGTGTAAGCATTTTTCAGGGTGTATTTTTTGGTGTCATTGATTGGGTATAAGCATTTTTCTGGGTCCGTCTATTTTTCTGTATTTTTGGTATGGGCTATGTAACACTCCAAAATCCGGGGGTCCTTTTCCAACGAAATTTGGGCAGAGTGTCTTGTGTACGGGAAGCTCCACCCAACACACAACCTATGCTCTAATTAACACACAGACCATTCCAAGGTCTAACACACCAATCTCTAAGTATTAAAATATTAACCATTCATCCATAACCATCATCATACGTTAACCATTTTATCTCAAAAGAATAATGTCCATAAAAGTCTCATTACACGCCTTTAATAAAATACAAGTTTTGTACTTAAAATTATACAAGACCAAAATGTAGTTCTATAAAAAGGACTACAAAATTCAAATCAAGATCCAAAACTCCGCTCTGCCTTCAAAGTGAGCCCTACTGAGGGGCAATCATAATTCATGATAGGATGGAAATGATGTATGATCTTAATTAACGATTATGGTCGTCAAGGGTGAAAAACGTTCCGTCAAAGGGGTGAGCCAAAGCCCAGTGGGGTATCTTCTATAGAGAACACCTTCCAATCTCAATGCATATGACATGAATGTGCACCAAATACACCAAGCATATATCTCAAGTAACATATAAATGTTACCATGCATTCTAAACATGAATAATGTTTTCTGGATGGATGTCCAACAAACCCTCTCCCGGGTTTCCATACGCAACACATGATACAATATTATGATATGAACCGAGAATGTCAAGCTCCCATTATTGACGCTAAGCATCCAATGACTATTTCTCAATTCTTGTGTCTTTCTTGGATAGGTAATTTACGGAAATCATACCAACGGGATATCAAATTGACACAACATTCAAGGCATTCCATCCTTGATTCTGAGTACACTGACACACTTTTCTAGAATCTCACCGTTGGGACAAGCGTGTGAACCAAGTAACTGGCTTTTTCACCCGAGGGAGACTATATCCCTTCTTGCTATATCCGACACATTTTCCATGCGATATTATATGTGACTCAATTAGACATTTGTTTAATTTTCCCGAGCCCGCCAATCAACTCACCATGTGATGATTGACACAAATCATGCACACACACTCACACTCATTTAAATGCCCATGAATGTAGTGCAATCCGTGCATAGACAATGTAATGTAGAATTGTAATTCCTTTCATCATAATGCTAACTATGTCAAGTAAGCATATGATACATCTCATAAGCATCAAAATGTTAATTATATCATGAGACATGTAATAACATCTCATAACCATTACCATTCATGTTATAGTATTATTAATCTCAATAACATACTTACGCATTCACAGTCATTTTTTCAAACACCTTAAAGGCATAAAATATAAAAACATACCATGCCTAATCATCTCACATAACCAACATGTTCAACACCCAAAGTCAAATAGAAATAGGCATGTCATGCTAATCCATTCACCAAACCATCTCACTAGCTACACTAATCATTAGGTAATCATGTGATTAACATACATATATTCAACTCATTTCATATACAACCCTAGAATTGAAGGGGAATCTAAATAGAAGGGAACTCCTACCTATTGAAGCTTAATCAATGAAGCGAGCCTTCCAAATTACCCCAAGCAAGCTTTTCAAAGCCCTAGCTCAACAGCTCTTGATTTCAAAAAATGGCGAAAAATGCTTGAAATTGGTGTAGTCTCGTAGCCCTCGCCGTAGAGAACAATTTTTATTCTTGGTTGATTGAATTTTAACGGCTAGATTTGGAGTTATGGAGGAATGAAAATTTGAGAAGATGAAGAACTTTAGTTCTCTCTCTCCAACGAAATGCAAGGCAAAATAGGAGGAGGGAAATCAAATTTTTTCCCTTTTAAATACTCTTCACCACTTGGCTCACAATGCGCCACTTGTCAACTCTCTATTGGTTGGAAATCTCCCACTCCTAATCAAATTGCACTAAATTTCTAATTGGATAATGCTCTTTAAAATATGTAGATCATTTATATTATAAGTCATGCGAAGAAAACCAAGTTACCGAAATTTAATCATGCTTCACTCGATTGCACGTTTGGCCTCGTTTTACGTAAAAATTTCGTATGTCTCATAATTTAATGAAAATTGTCTGACCAACTCGATTTTGCAAGACAAATTCAACGATGAAGTCTATTTCATCATCCAAATTATTTAAAAATTATGATTTTTAACTCATAGTTCAATGACTTAATTATTTTATTACTCCTTTAATTAAGATTTTAATTTTTTTGGGTTTTACAGGTAGTGGTTGCAAGTGAAGGCAATGAGAAAGTTGGATGAAATTATCCCTCTAAATTTAATTGATCGTTTGGTGTTTGTGATGAATATGGATGGAAGTCTCTCATTGAAACACAATTAATACTTTAAGAACTAAATTGTATAAATCAAAACTATAGGAACCAAGTAAAAGCTACATTCATACTTTATGGATGTGATTTGTCATTCATGCTTTAAAATGTAAATATATATATATATATTTTTAAAAAAAAAATCATAATTAGTATACAATTATTCTATCTATTAGAATTTAATTTGGTTATTTAAACTATCAAATTACTTTAATTAAAACTAAAAGATATTATATCAGTTACAGTTTGACCCCTTATTTGATTTTTTTAATTTATTCTAATAGTTAGTATAATTGTATACTATTTATGATTCTTTTTTAAAAAAAATAAATTTTTAATTTTAATTTTATTTCAATAAATGAAATAATAGAACATGAATTTTTTTATAATGATGACTTAGACCTCTTATTTGATTTTTTTTTAGTTTATTCCAATATATAGTATAATTGTATACTAATTACGATTTTTTAAGAAAAACTTAAATTTTTATTTTTGATTTTATTTCAATAAATAATATAATAAAATATGAATTTCAGTTCTAAATTTAAAATATTTGATATTATATCTTTAATTAGAGTATTTTTTGTCTAAGCATAACATTTTAAATTTGAGGGGTCTAAATATTGTATATCTATAAACTTTAGGGGGTTTAAAGATAATTTATTAATTGATACACTAATAGACATTGACGGGCCTAAGTAAGTGTTATGCGTGTACAAATTTTCAGGGATTGTATGTAATATTTCAAACATCAAAAGAATATAAGTGATTAAATAACAAACTTTAGAAGGTAGGGATGTAATTCTTTATATTATTTAAGCAAACTAGTTATAATTTGTGTCCGAAGGCATGATAGAATATAAAATTTGACCCCTAAAAAATCGATATCAATATATTAAATAATAATTTTTTCTTTCATTTATTTGGTTATATCATTTAAAATTTATTTTTACCAATTATTTTGATACAAATATTAAAAAAAAATTCTCAAAATAGGTAATTTGATAAAAAAAAATTAACATATGTATATTATCGTGTTTAACTAATGTTTGAAATAAAAATTATATTAAATAATAAATTAATTAAATATTAAATAATTCAACATTTGATAAATCAAATGATGTGATGGCTTTAGAGAAAAAAATGAAAAATTTGCCCAACAAACCAAACTGCCCGTAGTTACAATTCTGGCCTTTATTTCGTTTTTCAATTATGCTGTTATTACGTTATAAAAGGTAAACTAGGGTTTTCACATTCCACTCCTCATTCGGGTGGGTTCTTCACTTGGCATTCTCCATCCCACACCCCATACTCTTGAAAACCCTTGCTCAATCATGACTGGTAAGGCAAAGCCGAAGAAGCACACGGCAAAAGAAATTGCATCGAAAGTAGACGCTGCGACGACCAACAGAGGCGGAGGCAAGGCGGGCCAGATGGACAGGACGGGTCTGGAGAAGGGCGGCCACGCAAAGTTCGAGTGTCCGCACTGCAAGATCACGGCACCGGACATCAAGTCCATGCAGATTCACCATGAGGCTAAGCACCCTAAGATCCCCTTCGAGGAGTCCAAGGTCACTAATCTTCATGCCACTGTCTATGCTGCTGAAACTTCGAAGCCTCGTCCTGGCGTTCGCGGTAGCTTCAAGAAATGAAATTCTAGGAATAATAGTGGTAGTAATATTAATCTGAATATGAATAAACCCTGTACTACTTCTTTATGTGGTTCTCTTAAGTTTGATGTCGTGCTGCTTATGATTATCTTGATAGTTAATGCTATGGAAATTGTGTTTTGGGATGTGTGAATAGTGTTAGATTGTGTTTTTTTCATGGGTTTGATCTTAATTATGGCGATAGGCTGTAGATTGCCCCTATGCATATCCATGCTTGATATTGATATCCTTTAAATTTTCTCTCCTTGGGTTTCCTTTAGGAGTCTTTATTCTCTCTATCGTTGTCATGGGTTGGAGTTCGATTAACAAAGTTTCCTCTTCTATTTCAGCTGTTCATATATTTTCTCTTCTGATATTTACTTTTGTTTTCTCTTCTGTGTAAGTCAATTTCCTTTTTTAGTTTCTTTCGGCCAGTTGTTTCATTTTCTATTCTGTAGTTCATCTTTTATTCTATCATTTGATTAATATATATGTTAATCACTTTCGTCTTGGTATGGGCTGTAAAGATATGGGTCTTTCCAAAATTAAATCAAATATCTTCCACTTCTTCCATGATGAAAAGGATATATGGAAAGTTATCAATATTGGGTCCTTGGTGTTTTGATAACCCACTATTGCTCTTTAAGAAATGGACATGAAATTTGTCTATTTGCCCATCCATGTTCGACCTTTCTATTTATCCAAGTAACTGGAATTCCAAGAGAGTGCAGTACTAAGGAGGTGAGCATTGAAGATTGCAGGCTGTTTCAAGTATTATGAAACAATTGAAATAATAGAAGTCTATTGCTGGGGGTCAAAAGTTTCTTCATATTCGTGTACAAATCAGTGATTTCGATCCATTGAGGCAAGGAGTAAAGTTTCAAAGACCAGAAGGTAATTCTTGTTTAGCACTGTTCAATATGAGAGGCTATTATAAATTTGTTTGTGTTGTGGTCAGATGGGGCACCTTAAGAAACAATGACCTCATTGTGTTAATGATGATATGATGGCAGTGGGAAGAGGGAAGCTCAATATGGTCTTTTGTTAAATGCTTGTTTTGGAAAATCAATCCTTCTTCTAAGGTAGTGCTTTCTCGCGGACATCTCTGGTGAATCGTTGGTAATGACAGATGGGATGGAAACCGATCAGATGTAGTTCTCTAATTGGTAGTTGAAGGACATGTCAAATGATTTTCCGAAGGGTTTGTTTGGTTAGCGAGAGAATGGTGGAAAAAAGGGGAAAGAAAAAAAAATGACATTTGTTTAGCAGGGAAAGAATGTTTCTCAGAAAAAAAAAATTCCCGCAAGATCAGATTTTCTTGTACTCGATGGTTTTTGATTTTCTACAAAGTCTGCACGAATTTTTTTTTCTGTGAAACTTGTTTATCTGTTTCACTATTTACCACTCTGCCCCTATTTATAGCACACAACAACTCCTCTCAACTCTCATTTTCTCAACCAACTCTCGAAGGAAAGCTGCCTCTCAGTACTCAACTTCTCAGCCGACTACTCAGCTAACTCTTTTTCTTTTTCGCATCACACTCAACCAATTGGTAAGTAAGTTTTTCTTCCATCTTCAATTGCTCTATGTACTAAAATTGCTACATATTGTAAGTAACGAAACCCATAAATTTGTACCAGCAAAAAAAACCCAGTAATTTGTATTAGTGTATACACTTCGGAATGTTAATGTTTTGGATCTTCAATTTGTATTAGTCCTATGTATTTACTGCATTTCTTCCATGGCAACGCCATTTTTTCCTCTTTTCTCTTTGTTTTTCTTTGTTGATTGTTGGGTTAAATGTTTTATTTGATTATGATTCAACAGTCATGTAGATGAGGTAGACCAGGTGTTTGATAAAATGTCTCAACTAGCATGTTTGTGTACATGTGTATATTACTGCCCCTATCTTGCTTGGTTTATTGTTCTGCAGAATTTTGTTGCTTTCTTTCTTTATGTTCCTTCCCTTTTGACCTTTATCTTTTCTCTTCCTTCTTCTTTTTGGTTCAAGATTTACACTTATGAGTGGTAGTAAGCATTAAACATTGCAGCTGTTTGCACAAAAAGTGAACTACAATCTACTTTAGTTGTTCATTTGCTGCAAGTTCTGCTGGAAATCATATCTTTCTGTTGTTGTAGACAACTAGATAGCAGCTACTTTCACACAATGAAAAAAAGGTATTTGATGGCAAACAAACTCTAGAGAACAAAAGGATTCCTCTACGAAATTAATCATAATGGCCAGAAACTGTGAAATGCATCTGAATGTAAGCATGCATTTAAAAAACACATTCAAGATGCCTTCTGAGTTTTTTTCCCTAAAAAATCATTAGGAAGGAACACCTTATTTGGTTGTGCTTCTCACGGTCAGGGCACATATTTACCCCAAGTGCCAACCATTCCCTTTGAAATCAGTTGCTTTTTCCTCGACTTGGAGTTGAAATTGTAGAACCCTTGTGCACAGTTTTTTTTTTCTTTTTTGCATTGCTAGCGTACGAATTTATTACTTAATCAGCATTATCTCCACTCTTGTACAAACATTTTGTGAAGCTTTCCAACTAATTTTAGATTGTGTAATATTTATCTGGTAGTTATATTATTTTAAGGGTTAATTGCATTACAGGTCCCCAAAGTATGAAATGTCTCATTTTGGTCCCTAAAATATGAATATGTTTCTATATGGTCCCTTAAGCGGACAGTGTTCAGATTGTTAATGATTTTTTATCATAAACTTGTCACATGATACTTAAATGTGGATAATAAAATAATTTGGATATCTATTGACTAAATTTTTACTCAATTTTTGATTAAATACCTACCTAAATTACACAATTTTGATTATGAATTATCTAAATTTTGGTAAAAAATTACTTATATTACACATTTTTTTGTTAAGAGCTGTCCAAATTTTGTTTAAGAGTTATTAAAATTATTTTTTGTCCTATTTAGTTATTACATGACAAGTTTATGATAAAAAATTGTTAGCAATTTAGACGTTATTTGCTTAAAGAACCATATAGAAATATCTTCAATACTTTAGGGACTAAAACGATGCAATTGAAATATTGGAGACTAAAATGAGACAAATCTCATACTTTGGGAACCTTTAATGCAATTAACTCTTATTTCAAAAGAAAACTTAGAGTTTGACCCACTTATAGGTTATGTACTTAATCCCAAGTATATGTTATACCAATATATAGGTTCTATATACATACTGAAAATTTAATTTTTTTAGTTTCAAAACTTGACCCATTATAATAGAATGAATAATAAATTATAAATTTCAGTCAATGATCTTTTACATGTAAACTTCACTCATGATCAAGAATGGTAGATTATAAAAACTTCATTCGTGATCATATGTACAATTACACCTAATGTGGATATCTTATTTAAATAAAATGGTGAAAAGTTTATTGTACTTTTTTGTTTTTGAATTGGATTTTGCTTTTTCATTTATATGTCTATATTTTCATCTGCATTTTTAATGACATGTTCTTATTTGCGATGTTCTTAATATTTGATCTTGAAGATGGATAACAATGATGATGAAGAGATTATTCTTCTTAATGCACAATTTGTTAGTGTCATGACTATTATGTATGATGTTTATTACTTGGAACAATATGATGAAAAGCCACAACATAATTGTTATCTGACACAACACCAATTTGTCTGGGACGTGACACAAAGTGATGAATATTGTCATAATCTATTAAGAATGAATATGGACACTTGCCAAAGATTTGTATACATACTTAAAGGTACTGAAAGGTTAAAGGATACTGTGCACTGTAGTGTTGAAGAATAATTAGCAATGTTTTTGTATATAATATTGCACAATCTCAAGAATCGAAGTGCAAAATGCCACTTTAAGAAGTCTGGTGAAACCATATCTCAATACTTGCACATAGTCTTAAAAGTTATAATAGGCATGAAAGATGACATTTTAAAGCAACCTACTTCTCAAATGGAGACACCTACAAAGATATAGGAAAATCGTAGGATATGGCCATATTTTAAGTTAAAATATTCAAAAAAAAACAATACTTTTTAATATATTTACAATATTGTTTCCACGAATTTCTCATTTCTTATTGATGTAAGTAGGGTTGTGTGGGAGCAATTAATGGTACACATCTTCCTATGAAAGTTTTAGCCGAATATTTTGCACAATTTCATGGTAGAAAACAATGGCCTTTCCAGAATATATTAGTTGCTGATACGCTAGATTTAATATGTACCTATGTCTTAGTAGGTTGGGAAGGTTGGGCATCTGATTCTCGAATATTAGTTTGTGCTATTAGTCGGAAGCATGGGATTACATGTCCTCTATGTAATTATGTACTTCAGCACCCCTTGACATTTGGTTTTATTACATAGACACTCCCTCATGTTTTAAAAATTACACTAAAACCCCTTGAGCTTTGAAACTTATAACAATCACACCCCCTCTAACTAACAGACGTTAGAATAGTTCACAGAAAAAGTTGATGTCATCAATATTAATTTCTAAAATATCAAAAATACCCTCCAAATGTATGTTCTTACCCTAAAAATTTATCTCATCTCTCATTTATCATTTCTCTATTTATATTTCATATAGAAACTAAAATTTTCTCAATTAAATGTTATATTTCACATTTACATTTAAAACTAAAATTAAATGTTGAAATAGGGTTGTGTGGGAGCAATTAATGGTACACATCTTCCTATGAAAGTTTTAGCCGAATATTTTGCACAATTTCATGGTAGAAAACAATGGCCTTTCCAGAATATATTAGTTGCTGATACGCTAGATTTAATATGTACCTATGTCTTAGTAGGTTGGGAAGGTTGGGCATCTGATTCTCGAATATTAGGTTGTGCTATTAGTCGGAAGCATGGGATTACATGTCCTCTATGTAATTATGTACTTCAGCACCCCTTGACATTTGGTTTTATTACATAGACACTCCTTCATGTTTTAAAAATTACACTAAAACCCCTTGAGCTTTGAAACTTATAACAATCACACCCCCTCTAACTAACAGACGTTAGAATAGTTCACAGAAAAAGTTGATGCCATCAATATTAATTTCTAAAATATCAAAAATACCCTCCAAATGTATGTTCTTACCCTAAAAATTTATCTCATCTCTCATTTATCATTTCTCTATTTATATTTCATATAGAAACTAAAATTTTCTCAATTAAATGTTACATTTCACATTTACATTTAAAACTAAAATTAAATGTTGAATTAACCACCCACTGCCGCCTCCATCCCTAAAAATCACCACCATCTCCTCTTCATCCCCTCTCTCTTGCTCTCTCTCCCTCTCCCTCTCTCTCTCATACACAGAGCATCACCATTGGTAACACAGTAACCATATCACCAGTCCACCATCACCATCTTCATTTTCACCACCACAAACACACAACCACCACAGTCCAGCAACCCCACCACATTCTTCCCCAACACTTTCATTTCCACCTCCTCAACCACACCACACACGCAACCCAACAAGACCATTAACTCCTACTAACTATGGGGTCTTGTTAGTAGTATACTCTAAGACTAATCATATAGATGATATTTTGGGGTTGTACTAGCAACATTTATTACTTACTTAAATAAAAGGGCAAGTTTATTTATCATGTTTATGCTTTATTTCATTTTTGATATACATGATATAGTCCATAGAGTATAAGTTAAGAAAATAGTTTCTCAATGTGTTGAGAAGAGCAGACCTATATTTCTTAGTACTTAACTCTTAAATATTCCTAATCATAGGATTATTATTTGTGCACTATGTAATCCAGATAGACTAACACATACTATGTTTACTCATATTTGATATGAGGTAACTTGTCCAAGTCACTAGTGTAGGGACACTGAAACAGGTATGTGGGTGCTTGTTAGAGAACAAGTACACTGAACGTGACCATTGACTAACTTAGGATTTTCATATGGAGTTTTACATTCCTGTCAATGTTAAATCCTAAAATTATAGTTATGCAACTGATCCTTAGACTTGAGACATCATGGTTGTCTTGTGCATGGACTTCTATGCTTTAACTATACAACATATTCATATACTAACCATGTAATTTGGATATGTATTGTTGGACATAGTAAGACATGCATAAAGACTTACGAGTGTACAAAATAAAATCTATCATCTTTAGTAATAAAGGGATAATATCATATGTGATCTTCCGGGATATGACTCAAAGTGTCCTTGGCCAAGGTAGAATGACAATTAGAAAAGAGTTTCTAAATAATCATTAAGAGTCATAGTCCTAAGATCGAACACATAAGATTGAATTAGGGGTTTGATAGTAATTTCATACCTAGTAAGTCAATTGGGGCATTATATGATAGAAGGATTGAATTGCATGATAACTATAGACTGAATGGATTCTTTACCTACTTCGTGCTATCCGGAGGTTGATCATGATATGCTGTTAGGTGTCACTCGTGATTAGTAGAAGCCCGAAGAATGAAATTAATATAAATATATTAATTATTCTTCATAAAGGGAGAATTAGAAGAGTTCTAATTCAAGCTAAATTAGAAAGAGTTCTAATTTGAGATACTACTTTTAGTTAGTATCGAATGTCTACAACCGAGTATGCTTGAACCTATAGGGTCACACCCAATAGAATTGATTGGAAACTAAAGGATAAAAGAGACACAACTAATTAAGAGTTAATTGGACTGAAAAACCTAATTAAGAGTTAATTAGGGACTTTATTACAATTAATAGTTAATAAAGGGGTTATGTGTAACCATAAGATAATTACAATTTGACCCAAACTAGTATAGAGCCTTTAAAGCTCTATAAATACCTTTATGCAGGAGGTGGATATAATATAGATATTACAACTCTCTTAATAGCACAAGAAGAATCACCCCTCATTCTCTCTCTCTATCTACTAGTTTTATCAATGACTAAAGTAGATCATTCAAGTTTGTCAATTTGTGTGGATACCGATAGAGGCCAAACGTTTGCAAGGCTTGGGGTAAAGATCAAATTCAGATTTGAGAATTTAAGAATGCTTGAAGATTGCTTCAGAATGCTTGAAGATTGCAAAATGCACGCTTCTAGAGATAATCCTTAATCTTCTCTATAGATCTAAGGTTTCTCGATTTGTATTAAACATAAATATATCTTGGCATGAGGAATCAAATTATTATTATTTTTAAATTCTGCTGCGTTTATTATATGATTCCTATCAGGTCTTAGATCAACTTTACCAGTAAACATGTGGTTAAGTAAATTGAAACGTCTTAGTCAAAGCAGGTTCCACAATCGCCACTTTTTCTGCTGGCAAAACTACATACACTTCTCCTACTCACTTTCCTTTTGAAATATACCTTAGAAATCTAACTCCAAAAGCATTTAGAAACACAGAAATTGAGTAAAATGTACCAATCTAGTTTCCACAGTAATGGTGGATTTTCTTCTTGTTCTGGTTCTTGTTTAGGATTTTTTTACCAAGTTCCGTTTGGGGCCTTTTGGGCCCATTTCTAGATGGGGGACAGAAAAGGAGAGACTACCAAGAAACAGCAACATCTATCATCTTCTTCCAATGACCCAGTTCAAGAATCAACAAAAAAATATACAACAACCGCAATCCACCACTAATCACTGTCGGTGGCAGTGGTGGTTTCTGGAGCCCCATTTATCTCTGCTCCCTTGTACATCCCTAGTGGTGTAAGTTTAGGGTCCTTTGATCTGTAGCTCCAAAAACAACAATTTGAAGGTGTTAATCCAAGTAGACCAAGATACACTAGCAGTCAATGGAAGCTCATACCCTCTTCAGCTCAACAATAGCATCAAAAGCAAACCTATATCTCTATATATATATAAAGAGAGAGAGAGAGAGAGAAGACCAGCAATTTCAAGTTGATTCTTCGCCTTAGGGATGAGAGAGAGACAGAGACAGAGGAAAGGCATTACTGGTGTTGGGTGCAGAGATGACGACGAAGGCGAATGGATAGGGCTTGAAGTTTGGTTTTGGATTTGAGTTTGTGTTAAAGTGACAGGCAAAATAGTCTTTTTATCAAGATTGTTAACTACGTCTAACTATTAGGGTCTTACTGTAATTTTTAAAATGTGAGGAGGTGTTCGTGTAATGAAATCAAATGTTAGAAGGTGTGAGTGTAATTTACCCTAAGTTCTATGTTATTGTTTGTGTAGGCTAATTCTATCTTGTAGTTGCGAGATTTTCATTGTTAAAGCATTACATTACCCCATTCTGAAGTACTAGATACCATTTAAATGAAATAAGAAGGTGTGTACCAACCACAACAAAAGAGTTGTTTAACCACAGACATTCATCTTTACGAAATGCTATTGAGAGAGCCTTTGGAGTATTAAAAAAACGATTTTGAATCTTAGTAGATGAACCAATGTTTAGGTATACAACTCAGACAAAGATAGTAATTGCCTATTGCATTGTGCACAATCATATTCGGGAAGTGATGCCAAATGATCAACTTTTAGTCAATATTGATCGAGAGATGCAAAATCAACCAGCCACAATCCATGATGATGTTGACACACAATTATCAAGGACTGAAGATGGGATGGAAGGAAAAAGGATTTGAACACAAATTATGAACGAGATGTGAAATGATTTTTGTAATAGACGGTAGTTAGATGCTTGTTCATAACGTACTTTGATGTTTTTAGATGCATGAAAATGGAATTGGATGTCTCATTATTAGGGTAGTGATAAAATAAATATTACATTGTTTTTGATATGGTTTGCCTTTCATTTATGCATGTTTTTTATTTTATAATGATTACATTTCTTTTTTCAATTGTTATAATATACACTGTTGAGCTTTTTAGGAATGGATCAAGATGAGTCTCAATCCCTCACAGGAGATGGGAAGAAAAAAGAAAAAAATGTAGTATGGTCTAAAGAGATGGATCGATGTCTCTTTCTGGAACTGGTACATCAAGCTAATGAAGGTTATAAAGTAGATAAGGGCTTTAAAGATCAAGTTTGTACTATAGCTTTGTCAGCTATAAATACTAGTTTTAACCTTTCACTGAGTCAAGATAATTGTGTTAATCGATTAAAAACCATCAAGAAAAAGTTTAGATTTATACAGGATATGTTGAGCAAAAGTGGATTTGTTTGGAATCCAATGGCAAAAGTAGTCGAGTGTAGTGATCAAGTATGAGCTACATATGTTGTTGTAAGTATCATTTTAAATAATAATGATTTCTAAGTTATATTTTGCAATAAAAAAATGAAAGCAATTTATCGACATATGCCTAACTATTGTTTGATACATTTTTGTAGGCAAATCCAGATGCAGAAGGATTGCGTGGTAAAAAGATTGATATGATTGATGAATTAGTTATTGTGTGTGGCAATGATCAAGCAGCCGGAGAATGGGCATGTTCAGCTAAAGATATAAAAGCAAACTCGTCAAGACAAATGAATGATAGTGACAATGAGTATACTATAGTCGATGACTTGGGTGGTATAGAAGGTAATGGATCTGCACATTAACAAGAGAGTGGCAGTAGTCAAATACATGCTCAAAGCAATTGCAATTGTGGATCTTCAAATCCTATGAGACGTAATTCAAAGAAGCCAAAAATACAAAGATAGTTGTTGAAACAATAAATGTTGTTGCAAATAACATGGCAAGACTAGTTGATGCATACGAGAAGAGTAAGCCTTGCATAAATTATTCAGACCTTTACAAAGCTGTCATGGATGTTGAAGGGTTGGATATTGATCGCCGAATGACCGCTTTTGAGTACTTGAATGAAGATTCTGTCAAAGCGAGAGCATTTTTTATCTATCCAGAAGAAATGTGCTATTTATTTTTAATTCAACAACTATCACAAGGAGGCCCGATGCTTTTAAGTATTATTAGGTCATTTAAGGTAGTATTTGTTATTGAAAATCTACTGCATTGTTTTACATTTTTTGTTTAATAATTTGGTTCCACGGTTGTATGGCGTGTGATCCTTCTCTTATCCATTAGAATAAACAGATACACTCCCCCTTGGCAAACGATCTAGAGTATATAGCGTGAATGTTACATTCTATTAATTCATGGACCTAATAATTGGCGTTGAGTTATATGGGCAACTCAAATTGTGTCTTGCAATGTCAATCAAAAATTAGACCAATTCGACGAACTTGTATCTTTTTCTTTTTCTTTTTCTATTTCTAGGGTGATATAATTTTTTTTTCTTTTTTTTACAAATGTAGTGTGTATAAGCTTGGTGAGCTAAATTTTAACTTGAAAAATATAAGAGATCATAAATTAATTGTCAATTTCATGTTCTGCAGCCATATGGGTAGAGCCATTTTTGAATAAGTATACATAAGGGTAATTGAGATAATTAAATAAAATTTCTTGAAATTTTCTTGTTTTTCAAACTACAGAATGAAATTTTCTTAAAATTTTCTTACAAAATTTTCATCATAATCAAACACATACAAGAAAATATATTTTTTTCACTTTCTTTTCTTTCACTTCACTTTCTATCACTTTTACTTTCTATCATTTTATTTGTCTAACCAAACGGATCATAAAGAAATGACTATTCCTAAAGATAATGCTATACAAGAGGTGCTTATTGTTGAAAGGAGGGAACTGGAGGTGGTTACTGCAGAGCGGAGGGAACTTCATAGTTTCAAATTTTTGAAGTTAAATGGGTTGGATTTGTTTTCTTAGGAGGTGGTCGTGGGAAGTAATTGTAAGAAATCCATTATCAGAATCCAATGACCTATGAGTGGGCCTCTTCGTAGTTCAGTACAAGCCCAAATTCCCACTATTATGCAGGACTTTTCATTATTTGATGCTGGTCTTATTATTGACTCTTGTATTGGGCCAGCCATAGACAAACAAAATATTGCAGTGTTGGGTGTTCTTGAAGCCAAGTCCAGAGTCAAAAGTAAGATCCATTCCATCAGACTAATCAAAAGATTCTAATTTACTTTCCTCTTTTTTGTCAAACAGACGGGGGTCAGTCATCTCGTGGTGAGAAAGGAAAGTCGTTTAGGTTTTTTTGTGAAGAGAAGTAAATTGGACAGTACCAGAGGTAATTTCTAGAGTGAAGGGAAGCAAAAGTGAAATTGAGGATAGCATTTCTATGAAAAAGGCGAGGAGCTATTTTTCAGATGGCAAATCACATGGCTTATAATTCCTGTCCGCAACGACTGATCTTCTGTCTCGTAGGTTGCCATGATAGTGCTTATTTGAAATTGTCAAAGGCTTGGGAACCCTCAGATAGTTTGAGCTCTTCATGATTTGGTGAAGAGAGAAGATCCTAGTTTAGTTTTTTGATGGAAACCAAATTAATATCGACCAAGATTAGTCGTGTGCAACAACAGATTGGATTGTCTCAAGGCTTGATTATGGATGCAAGAGGTCGTGTAGGTGGGATTGTGTTGTTATGGCAAAAGGGATTTTCGATAAATGTTAAAAGTTTTTCTGATTATGAGTAGTGGAGATTCATTGGTTTTTACAATCATCTAGAGGCCAATATTCGTAAGAATTCTTGGTCTCTTTTGACTAAGTTGCACAATAGGCTTATTATGCCATATATTTGTGTAGGAGATTATTGAGTCTACAGAGAAATTTGGAGGTTCAAAAAGAGCTGCGTGGCAAATGACGGATTTTCAAAACGTTGTTAATGGATTTCATTTATTGGATTTAGGTTTTCATGGTCCTCTGTTTACTTGGAAAGCCTTGATCAGTTGTGGGTATCAGATTCCTGGTTGTCTCGTTTTCCAGCAAGCTTTGTTACCCATGTCAACAATTCCAAGTTTGGCCATTACATGATGCTTCTTCGCGTGGAGGATTCTTCAAAGTTGTTTTGATTTGAACCTATGTGGTTGTTGGATAATTCTTGTTCGGATGATGTTCAAAATAGTGGCAAGAGACAAATGGTAACACAATTGAGCAAAGATTTATAAATAGAATTAGACCTTGTAGGGTAGGTTTATTGAAATTGAACAAGGATAGGTTCGATAATGTTTCTTGAAGGTTAAAGGAAAACAAAGATCATATCAAGAGGATTTATTTTGAGATATTGATTGATGATAGAAGGCAAGAGTCGAGAGATACTCATATATATTGATGGAAGCTGAAGAAATTTGGTGGAAACAGTGGTCGAAGGAATTATGACTTAAAAAAGGAGATATTAATACTAAGTTCTTTCATTCTCATGCAATTATGAGAAGACTGAGAAATGAAATCAAAGGATTAAGAGATGGAATTGGGATATGAATTTGGAATAGAGATAGATAGTGAATATAGCAGTCCAGTATTTTCAAAATCTATGTACATCTAATCCTCTCAAGATGATATGATGGAGGTGTTACAATTTGTTCATCAAAAGGTATCATAAGATATGAATAGGATAAGAATTCAAGGCTAGATCAACCATTTATTTCCAATGAAATGGTTGAGGCAGTTAAGCAATTTCACCCCTCCAAATCCCTTGGTCCTAATGGTATGGGCCTTGTGTTTTATCCACTATTTTTTATTATTTAAGGCGTAAAGCGAACCGAAGCAACCAAGGCTCCTAACGCCTAGGCGAGAAGCGAAGTGAAACGCTTTACCAAAACGAAGCAAACGATTAAAAAAAAAGTAAATATTTTAGTTTAATTACTTCTAAACATCTAAATTCTAATTTTATATATACTAAATATTTAAATACAAGTAAAACCATAAATATTTAAATTAAAACAAACACTAATAATATCTCAAATTTTAATATTTATAAACATAAGACACACAATTCAAGCAACTAAACATTTATTCAATGCTCCATAAATCAGCACTACGACCAGCAAAATCATCAGGTTCAAATCAATTACAGACAAATCAGGATGTCATTTATTTGTTTATGAATGACACCATCACATTACAATCAAAAGAACAAAACAGTACAAGAAATCAACAAAATCAGCACTATCACACTACTAATGAAATCAGTACTACTACCAGCGAAATCGTCAAGTTCAAATGCATTATAGAAAAATTAGGATTACAACAAATCAGAAGAAAAGGCAGAAGCAGCACTACTATCAGCAAAATAGCATTATAGAATCAAAATCAGGATTACAGCATTACAGAATCATCAGCTATACAAAATCAAAAGCAGAAAAAAAAATAGCAGAAGCAGAAGCAGAAGCAGAAAAAAAATAGAATTAGAAGCAAGAAGAAGAATTAGAAGAAGAACCAGAGAAGAAGCGGAGAAAAGAAGCACCAGTGGAAAAGAAAAAGAACAAGAGAAGAAGCAAAAAAGAAAAAGAAGCAGAGAAGAAGAAGAACCAGAACCTGCAGCGAGAAAAAGAAGAGAAACTGAAGATAGAAGAAAAAGAGAAGGATACAAACCTGTGTGGACCAGCGAGGAAGGAGAAGGAGAAGAAGAAGCAGCAACAGCAGTAGTCGCCGTCTTTGACCAGCGAGGAAGAAACAACAACAGAAGGCAGTCTTTGTCTGACCCTTTGAGCAAAATCAGGGTTTAGGTGTTGTATTTATGGGATAAGGGGTAATTGGGTGTATGAGCATCTTATAATTTTTTTTTCAATTGCCCCAATCCAATGGTCCATAATAAAAATAAAACAATCCAAGACAACCTCACCTCGCATAAATAAAGCGCTCTTTTTTCTCATTTTTTTTCTTACTTCAGTCACATTCGCTTTTTCAAAACACTAGTTTCATCGAAGGTTTTTTTGGGGGGGTGGTTGGAAGTCAGGTTAACTGAATTGGTCTTGGATTTTTTGAATTATGGTAATTTTTTTCATAAAATCAATTAGACCATTGTCTTAATTCCAAAAGTGCATTCACCAGAGAGTTGTCTTAATGTTGTTCGCTAAGTCTTTGTAATGTCAAAAGTTCTTGCTAACGAATTATTTTAGAGGTAATATCGAAATATCAAAGTACTTTTGTACCAAGTTGACTAATAATCGATAATGTTTTTATTGTTAAAGAGAAATGGAAGGAAAGATTATGTCTTTGAAATTGGATATGAGCATGGCTTATGATCTGGTAGAATGGTGTTTTCTTGAGGCAATAATGGATAGGCTTGGGTTTGATAATTGTTGGATATAGTTGATCATGAAATTTGTAATTTTTGTCTCTTCTTCAATTAAAATAAATAGAGATTCGAGCTATTTTCATCCACAACAACGATTAAGGCAAGGTGATGCATTGTCATCCTCTTTATTCTTATTGTGTTCTGAAGGGATTTAAGCTCTTTTAAAGAAAAAGGAGGATCAAGAAGGAGTCCAAGTTTTATCGGTTGGGTAGAGAAGTTCAAGTTTCACTCATTTACTTTTCGCAGATGATAGCTTGTTCATTGCAAAAACAAATTAGATAAATGCACAGAATATCAAGACTTGCTTATCTCTTTATGAAAAGGCATAAAATCGGACTATCAACATGTTCAAATTAGAGGTTGTTTTTTTTATGATGTTACGCTTGCAAAGAGAGCCTTTGTTTTGGAGCTGCGGCCTTTGAAAGTTGTTGTAAACCATGAGAAATATCTGGTTATTAAGCCAAGGGTTTGACCTAAAGTTCAAAGATGAAAAGGCGAGCTTCTATCTCGTGCTGGTAAGGAAGTTTTGATAAAATTTGTGGCTCAGGCAATACCCATTTACGCCATGTCTTGTTTTAAACTTTTGATTTCCTTTTTTCCCGAAATAAACAGTATCATGACCAATTTTTCATGGGATCAAACTGATGAAAGTAATAAATTCGTTGGGTATCTTGGAAGAAGTTGTGTTTATCAAAGTCGAGAGATGGTATGGGCTTTCGAGAAATTGAAGTCTTTAATATTTCATTATTGGAGAAACAAATATTGAAGGTGAATTCAGAATCCTGAATCCTTATTATTCAAAGTTCTCAAGGCAAAATATTTTCCTTCTTCTTTAATGGAGGCTAGACTTGGGTCTAATCCTTCATACTCTTGGAGGAGTATATTAGCTTCTAGACACATTGTGGAGGCAGGATTACGGTGAAGAATCGGTGATGGTCAAAGAGTAAGAGTAAAGCATGAAAGGTGGATTCCAAGACCATATACTTTCAAGTTTATTAGTCATATATTGGACCTCAATGATGATATAAGAGTGAGTTATTTTATTGATTTTGTAACTAAAAGCTAGAATGTTGAGTTCCTTCCTCAACACTTCTTGAATTTTGAAGTTAATGTTATCCTGTCTATACCGAAAGATCGTTTAATATGGCATTATATGAAATCGGGCCATTTTTCGGTATGTAGCACTTATCATCTAGCTATTGAACAAAATTTGGTCAGTGTTCAACATAACTCTGGTTTCACTAGTAGAGAGGTTGATAGATGGTCGGGTATGTCTATTTGGTCTTTGAAATGCCTAACAAAATTAAGAATTTCGCTTGGCAGTTGTTTATTGATATTCTGCCTACATTAAGCAATCTACAAAGGAGAAGAGTCCAAGTTCTTGTTGAGTGTTTCATGTGTGGTGAATCATACAAGTCTTCCTTCCATTTATTCTTAAGGTGTCCCGTGCAATTGCGGTTTGGGAAGTTGTTGGATTACGTTTCCCATTAGGACTTTTTTCAAATGTTCAAGAGTGGCATGGTTAGTTTTTATTTAGAAAATCTTGGAGACGAATAAACTGCACTGGTAGTTGTCATAGCTTGGGCAATGTGGTTAGCTTCAATTGAAGTGCATGAATTTTTGAAGGATTATCTCCAGCAATTTCATTCCACACAAACTCAAGGCAAGTCGATTGCATACCCAAGTCGATCGAATATAGAATATTAAATGGATTGCTCCACCAATGGGGAGTTGTAAAATCAATTTTAATGGTGCAAATTTTAGTTCTTGTGGATGCTCGGGGGTGAGAGTAGTGTTAAGGAATCATAATGGACATTTTCTAGCAGGCTTTATTCAAAATAGTTGTGCAAATAATGTGAAAGCTTTGGCTACTTTCAGTGTAGTGCGTTTGGGCCATGAACTTGGTTATACAAGGAGTGTACTAGAAAGAGATTCCAAAGTCGTAGTTGATGCTATTTAGAAGCATCAGTTGGAGTTATCGGAGATTGAAAACTGTGGAGCAAATTCAGGTTTATGGGTATACTTTCGAGTCCTTTTTAGTATCTTGGATTCATAAAGAAGGAAATGAAGTCGCCAATTGTCTTGCTAACTTTGTTATAAATTGTAGTTTTCCAACTTTGTGGATAGAGGAGGAGATTCCCTATTTTCTGTTGTATTTCCTCTATAAAGATGTAAACTTTTCTAGTTAATGAAATATGTATCGTTGTTTCCTCTAAAAACAAAAAGGGGGCTTCTGTATCATGAGAGATGTGGGTAGTAATTTTTAGTGACTGTTTACTTACGATGTGGGTAGCAATTTTCAGAAATTGATTATTACGATGTGGGTATTAAACTTTTGTATCCTGCGGGATGTGGGTAGTGATTTCTAGAAACTGTTTACTTATGTTGTTCTGTTAAAGACGATGCTACGCTGCTTATGGTTATCTTAATGGTTAATGCTATGGAAAGTGGGCTTTGGAATATGTGGATGGTCTTACGTTGTCTTTGTTTCGTGGATTTTGATCTTACTTTTAATGCAACATAGATTTTCCATATGGTTATGATTAAGATGACACTTGATTTTTTTTGTGCGCCATGGTGGGTATTAAGCTTATGTATTCTT
The DNA here is from genome assembly GCA_023539305.1 of Ilex asprella. Classification (NCBI taxonomy): domain Eukaryota; kingdom Viridiplantae; phylum Streptophyta; class Magnoliopsida; order Aquifoliales; family Aquifoliaceae; genus Ilex; species Ilex asprella. The sequence continues at coordinate 1,413,244 of CM042202.1, read as the reverse complement.
CGGCATGTCGGTAGTAATTTTTAGAAAGTGTTTATTTACAAGATCTTTGGAAGCTTGGAATTGAGGTCTTGGAGTTGTAATTGAGGATGAATAGTTTTAGAATTGAAGTAATTACTATTCCAATCCCAATCTCAATTCCAAGGCCCACAATTTCACTCCACAATGCAGTGTTATTGTTCATCCTTTTGCTCTGCTTACAGTTGGATTAAAAAGCTCTGCTCAATTTATGTTGAAGGTTTTTTTTTTTTTGGTTTTCCATGCACATAGACATAATATAATGTCGAAGCATGCTTGGTTTTCCATGCTCAATTTGAAGTGACTGAGATTGACTTAAGCTTTGGCCTTGGAATCAACATGTTTCTAATGGTTTTGTTAATTACTTTGACACTTCTCAGAGTAGTGACAGCTTGGGCTTGGGCTTGGGCTTGGTCTTGTGGGTGTTCCAGGGTCGACGGGTTCCCCAATTGAAATTGGTCTTGTGGAGGTTTTGGTTGGGCAAGGAACTTGACCTTTTCGTGTGTGCTCATGGACTAGGTCAACTTTTGGATGTGGCTTTTACGATCTTCGAAGGACTGGGTGGTCTATTTTTTAAAATCGGTGAACGCCTGTGTGGAATGAGTGTTGTAGTTTATTTGAGTTTGCATGAACTGGTTCAGTGTATCCCCGAGGCTCCTTTGTGTGGTGGTTAGTATGCGGGAGGTCCTTGAGGTGGTGGATGTGAACTTTGTGGTTGGTTCATGGAAGTTGGTTGTGTGTTTCTCCAACTGAAGTGTGGATGGTTCCGCCACCCTGGATCGTATGTTTCAGAATATGGGTTGGAGTAGGGCTTGTTGAAGTTGGAGATTGCATTTGTTTGTTCCAATAAGATTTCCTAGAATGCTGGGATGGTAGGACATTCCCCAGTAGGGTGTTCAGTCTGGGCACAGATTCTGCACACTTGTTCTGTGGAAGGGCCAACATCAACTTGATAAACCTTTTTCATTTCTAAAGCTTCAAGCTTTCAAGACAAAGTGGTCATTTTTGCCCTCGGGTCATCATCATCTCTCAAGACATACTTACCCCTTTGGGAAGTAGATGGTCTGGCTTCAATAGTGGTAGGAGATGCTGAGTCCCACATCTGAGAACTGTTAGATATGGTGTCAAGAAATTGAATGCCTCCTCCAGACTTTTACCCATAAACTCTCATTGGGTCATCATTTCGACAAATTGACGTAGTCTAGTGGGCAAGGAGTCATAAAAAAATCCTACCAGAGTTCAATTATCAAAAGCATAGTGTGGACAAGCTTGGAGCAAATCTTTGAATCTCTCCCAACTTTGGTAAAATATTTTCCCTTCTTTTACTAAAAAATTCATGATTAGTCTTTTGATTGTATTGGTCCAATATAAGGGAAAAAACTTTCTGAAAAATTCATGTTAGAAAGTCTGCCAGTTAGGCATGGAAAAAGCTTTTAAAGAATTTAGTCATTGTTTAGCTTTATCCCTTAGAGAGAAAGAGAAAACTTTCATCTTGGCTAGTTCAGAATTGTCTTGAAATGTTCCACACACTTCCTCAAAATCTTTCATATGTAGATACAGATTATCTGCATCCAATCCATGAAACACAAGTAACAATTGTGCAATCCCCGACTTTACAGTAAAGGGGGGTGCATCTGGAGGGAATACAAAACATGAGGGGACACTATTTCTGGTGGGATTTAAGTAATCCCTCAAAGTTTGAATGTTAGGTACTTCCTCTTCCCTCATATAAACTTCTTTGTTTCTATCATTATTTGTCATAATACTCTCATAAGAGTCTACTACTGATCTAGGTGAATTTGGTTCAGACTGATTCACAGGCCTAGAAGATTCTGTCTGCAAATTTTAATAGTGCGGAGCATTCTTAAACATAAAATAAAATAAAATTATTTATAGTAAACCAAAGAATATATATCGAAAGAAATGTCTTTTTACCTTTTACCTTAAAACACTTTGTATAGTTCCCCAACAATGGCGCCAAAAACTTGACTTGATCTGAAGTGTGTACACCAAAGTGCAGGCGGTCAAGCTGTAGTAATAATCCGGTTTGAGTCCGGAGTCGAATCCACAGGGAACTGTTGTTGGTATTTCAAAGTAAGCGGTAGCAAAGACTGAATGATTGTGATCCTTGTTATTTCAATGGATCTTTGATCTAATGGTACTCCTTACCTTATGAATGTTTTGTCTTCTTGAGGTCAGGGGTTCAAGCCCCCTTCCCCCTCTCCCTCCCCC
>CM042202.1:1389074-1410597 GCA_023539305.1 Ilex asprella | reverse complement strand
CCCCCCCCCCAAAAAAAAATCTTTGGAAAAATGTGTAATACACTCAGACAAAAACAAATTGATTTTCATCCATTGTTTGAAAATTTTTGAAAAATATTTTGAAAATTTGAAATTTATTTAAACAGATTCAAAGACTCGCTATCCGATTTTTTAACGTCTGCCAGTCACAAAGACGATTGTGGTTTGTTTCCTCCCCCCAACCAAAATCTAACATTATCCTCAATGTATAATTTCATAAAGCAAATTTAAATACAAATCCATAGTACAAAACCCTAACCTGCAAAACAGTTAGTACTACTATTTACACACAAATATGTGTAATAAATTCTCAAGACACATATTCTGGTTCCATTAAATAAATGGAATACACATTTTCAATAAATCCATCATAATAATGGCTTAAGCATTTGATCATTCACTTTAAAAACATTTTCACTTAATGTATTTTCAATTTCAACTGCCCGATGTTCAAAACTTGTTTAACAATGTATGAACCCGTCCACCTAGATCTTAACTTCCTAGGAAATAGATGGAGCCTTGAATTGTATTACAACAATTGTTTAAATAGTACAAAGGACTTCTGCACAATATCTTTATTGTGCAAAATCTTCATTCTTGCCTTGGCAATTTTTAAATTTTCATATGCTTCATTTCTCAATTCTTCTAAACAACTAATTGGAAGCTTGCGGGATGCACTTGTTTTATCTGTTTCAAAATTCATCATTTTGATTGCCCAATATGCTTGATGTTACAATTCCACAGGTAAGTGACATAATTTACCATAAACCAACCAATAAGGAGACATTTCTAAAAATGGTTTTATATGTGGTGCGATAAGCCCAAAGCGCATCAGTCAACCTCAAGGACCAATCTTTGCAATCTAGGTTAACTATTTTTTCTGAAATATATTTTATCTCCTTATTGCCTAATTCAGCTTGTCCACTTATCTGAGGATAATATGGGACAGTTACATTGTGTGAAATCAAATATTTTTTTCATTAAATTTTTAAAAGATTTATTAAAAAATGTGCACCCTCATCAATTATAATAGCTTGAGTATTTATAAATCTAAACAATATATTTTCTTTTAAAAATTTGATCACAATGTGGTGATCATTATTCCTATAAGGAATTGCCTCAACCTATTCAGAAACAGAATCGACAACAATCAAAATGTACAGATGTCCAAATGAGGGAGGGAATTGTTCAATAAAATCGATGTCCCAACAATCAAAAATTTATATGATGCCCCTAAAAACGGCGATTATTTGTCACCTCATTGATCACCTATCAACTCTTCACCGAGATCATAACCAACATAGAGTTCGGGCAGAGTCTCCCTTGCACCGGGCACTCCCAAACACATAATTTGTGTACAATTCAATCACTTGATCATTCCAAGGTCCAATATACATCAATTTAACCTTAATATTACCCTATTTATCTCCTTTGAGCAAAAGGACCCAAGGCCCAAAGGCTTGAGAAAAGTATTTTAATTTTTTGAAAATTTAGAGGGACTTACCGGTAGAAGTTCCCATAGGAATTCTTCTACCATAAGATGTTGTGCCTACTGGAATTCTTCTACCTGCAGATAATATATGTTCTACCAATAGAAATGTCTAGTTTACCCCCGATTCAATCCTTTTTCAATTCCAACTCTTCCAATCTTATACAACAACCACCCAAACTCATTACAACATCAAATTTGTACAATCCTTATACAATATTACATATCCAAAAATAACTACACTTGTTTTACAAAAATATATTTTAAAGCCACAACTTGCATTTCTTTATCCATGAGGGCCCAAATGAGAGACATCTACTGGAGCTTGTCCCGCATTTGAAATATTGTCCCTATGAAAAGTGAGTCACGCTCAATAGAGTATCTTCTAAAGATGCTACTCTCCAACCTAGATGCATATGAAATGCTCACATGCAATTCAACAATCAACAAACAATCCATTTAATAATATGCAATTCATAATGGAATACTCTATGTCATGTCATGTTATGAGATAGCACTCACACATGCAAGCAATCCAAGCCCTCACCGGCTTCTATATCACATGCAATGTCATGCGTATGAATTCGGGCATTTCAAGCCCCCGCCATTGATGTTGCACATCCAATGACCATTATAAATCTCCGGTCATTCTTGGGGTGGGTATTTATGGACTTACACCAACGGGCACCTAACCAATACGACATCTATAGACTTCCACCAACGGCTCCGCATACGCCGACACACTTTATGGACTCAATACAATGGAGTACGTATCCAAATCACTGGGTCTTGCATTGGAGGATTAGCAAGATAGGCTACCACAACACTTTCACTAGCCTATCTTGCTAATCCCGACCCTATTTTCAATGTAAACTCGTGCGACTTAATCATACCTTGGTCCAACTTTCTCAAGCCTACACATCATCCATCAAGAATGGTGTTTGATCAAAACCATGCACACACACCCACACTCATGCCATATGCCCACGAATGTGATGTTGTTCGTGCATATGCAATTAATGTACCATTGCATTTAATAGCATTATGCAACCAAGTTTTCAATTGCAATATCAACATCATGCTCAATATGTCATAAGTACAACGTGAACAACTTTCCATCTCAACCAAAATTTCCAATTGTCAATTATATTATAAGCATATAATTATAATTTACAACATAATCTAAACATGTTATATCAATTTCATTCAAATAACATGTTCATGTCATTCAAGACTTTTTATCAAACAACTATAAGGCACAAAATTATGTAAACACATAATATGCCAAATTCATCACATTTATCATGAAATTACCAAACAAGCAATTTCAATAACCCAATTCATGAAGAATTGATTTTAACCATTCTTAAACCCACTTTCCATATTTCAATCACAATAGGTATATATCATACATGAGATTACATCTCTAACATTGGAAATAAATCTAGTTAGGAGAAGAACTCTACCTCTTGAAATGTAATACACGTAGTAGGAAGCTCCCAAGAACCCAAATCAAGACTCAAGCCTTGATTTTCCAAAATCTCGTCTTTGAGACTTCGTGAAAACCCGCGATTTTTAGTACGTAGACGTAACCCTCGTCGAGTAGATGCACTTCGGTTCTTAAGGATTTTGACCAAATGTTGGCCCTAGATCACAAGAAGAAGAAGAACCCATGATTTTTCTCTCTCTTTTCTTCCCTCTCTCTCCAATGAAAAACAACAACCAATTTGAGGGAAAAATATTATTTTTCCCCTTTTTATACCCCCTAGATACTTGGACCTCTTTCAGCCACAAGTCCGCCTTTCCTAGGTCTGATTTAGTCCCGAATTAATTAAATCTCTCCCCGATTCAAGTTTAATATATTTTTGTTTGAACTAACTTTAAATTATTTTCCAATTTTCAAAATCAATTCCCAACCGCGTTTATTTTGGTCATGCAACACCTAATTGCTTCGTAAAACCTAAAAAATTCTAACTATCTCGAAATTCAAAAAAATAATAATTGTGCAACTAGATTTCACGAGACAAATCCAACGGTAATGTCTGTTTCGTTATACATGTTCTAAAAAAATTAGGATTTTCAACCCTTACCGTAAAGACTCATTACCCTTTTGCCCTTTCTCATAAAAATTTCAAAATGTTTTGGGTTTTACATTCTTCCCCCCTTAAAAGAAATTTGTCCCCGAAATTTAAACACACATGCACACATAACTACATGCATATGTAACAAGTCATATAACACTTATGATCACAAGAATGTACCTCCATCATCAAACAAAAATGAATAACTGGTACGTATAGTGTCCTCAGACTCTCATGTCGCCTCCTCCATACCTTGGTGCTACCACAACAGCTTCACCAGCCTCGCGGTCCTGCCTCACAAATCCTACTCTCACCTATCCATGATACGCACATGTCCCTCCTCGAAGGTCCCATCCGCATCAACAACCAGTTCACCTCAATCCACTATATGCGTAGGATCTGGAGTGCACTTTTGGAGCATGGAGAGATGGAACACCGCGTGAACACCTGATAAATTTAACGGTAACACCAACCGATAATCTACTGTACCAACCCTCTCGAATACCTCGAAGGGCTTGATGTACCGCGATGACAACTTTCTCCGCTTCTCGAACCTGATCACTCATCTCTTAGGCATCACCTCCAAGAAGACGTGATTTTCAATCTCAAACTCCAGAGGTCATCGCCATTTGTCTTCGTAACTCTTCTACTGATTTTGTGTCTTAAGAAGACGCTTTTGTATCAAATCTACCTTCTCTGAGGTGTCTCTAATCAAATCTAGACTCGTAGAGAGTCTCTCTTTAACCTCTGTACAACAAACTGGAGAACAACATGACCTCCCACAAAGTGTCTCATATGGTGTCATTTGTATGCTCGTTTGATAACTATTGTTGTAGGCAAACTCCACTAAGAGTAAGTGCTCTTTCTAGCTACCCTTGAAATAAAGGAAACATGCCCGTAGTAAGTCCTCTAAGTTGTGGATGGTCCTCTTTGATTGACCGTCCATCTAGGGATGAAAAGCGGTGCTAATAATCAACAATGTCCCCATGGCCTGCTGGAAACTCTCCAAAAAATGGGGCATAAACCAGGGATCCTAATCCAATTCTATAGATATGGACAGCCCATGTAACCGGACTATCTCCCGTATGTACAGCCTGCAAAATTTCTCCAATGTGAAGGTCATCTGCACTACTAAAAAGTGTGCAATTTCGTAAGTCGGTCCACTATCACCCACACCGCAACATGCCCCTGTGATGTCCGTTGCAAGTGGGTCACAAAATCTATTGTGACGTGCTCCCACTTCCATTCAGTCACCTCCAAAAGCCGGAGCAACCCTGTTGGTCTCTAGTACTCAGCCTTGACATATTGATATGTGAGACATGGACTAACAAAATCTCCAATGTGCCTCTTTATCCCATTCTAATAGTACTAGTTACGAATATCATGGTACATCTTCGTGCCACCTAGATGCACAGCAAAACGGGAGCAATGAAACTCCCTAAGGATTTCCTTTCTCATATCCGTAGACTAGAGAACCAAAACCCTTCCCCTGAACCGAAGACTACATTTGTGTGAATGGCCCAGCCTTCATCACCTGTACCCAATTGTACCCATTCTCTGATGGACAATATCTTAGTGTTCTGCCCCTGGGACACAATCACTCTACTTAGTAAGGAAGACGGAATCACTAAAGTGCCTTGAGCCTAACCTTTATAGTGTAGCATGAACTGCCCCACAGTCTTGAGCATCGGCCACTTCGGGGAAGCTACACTAGCCAAGACTCCCCGTGACTTTCGGCTAAGTGCATTAGCCACCACGTTTATCTTACCGATGAAAAATGAAATCCCCTAGGTACTTCATCTAACTGCACTGCCTCATATTGAGGTTCTACTATATAAATATGTACTTCAAACTTTTATGGTCCGAAAACACCTCAAACTTCATGTCATATAAATAGTGGTGTCATACCTTCAAGGCAAAGACAATGGCCTCCAACTTCATGTCATACATGGGTAGTTTTTATCATGGATCTTTAACTACCGAGAACCATAAGCCATTACCCTCCTGGACTATATCAATACATATCCTAGTCCGTCCTTTAAGGCATCACAATACATTGTATACCTCTATCCCCTATCCGCTTCCGGGTCAATCTAGTCATAGGTACAGATAGTCGAGAGAAGTCCTCAATGAACCTCCAATAATGCCCAACTAATCCCAAGAAACTGTAAATCTCAAAAACTAACTTCGGCACCACCCAACTCATGACTGACTCAACCTTTTCCAAGTCTACAAATACACCCAAAGCCGACACCACGTGCACTAAGAATTTTACCTCCGTCAGCCAAAATTCACATATACTAAAGTTGGCATACAACTAATGGTCTCTCAAAGTCTGGAGAACAATTCTAAAGTGACCTTCATGTTCCTCCTCAGACTTGGAGTAGATCAAGATGTCATCAACAAAGACCACGATAAACTGGTCTATGTAGGGTTGAAACACCCTATGCATGAGATCTATAAATGCTACGGGGGCATTCGTCAATCCAAAGGCATAACTATGAACTCGAAATGCCTATACCATATCTTAAACGCTGTCTTAGGGATATTTGTCTCCCTAATACTCAAATGATGGTAACTCGTGCATTGATTTATCTTAAAGTAGACTCGTGCCCCTCTTAGTTGTTCAAAAAAGTCATCAATCTATGGCAAAGGGTACCTATTCTTGATAGTAACTCGATTCAACTGCCGGTAGTCTATACATAGTCGAAAGACCTTATCCTTCTTCTTGACAAACAATACCAGAGCGCTCCAAGGTGAGGTACTCGATCTAGTGAAACCATTAATTCTTGCAACTTGACAGATGCTAGTCTATACGGAGTCATAGAAATAGGGGATGTACCAAAGTGTAACTCAATGGTGAAGTCTACATCCCGATGTGGAGGTAATCCTGGTTGTCTATTCAGAAAAATATCCTCATACTCACAAACCACCTGAGATAGACACAACTTCTGTCTCACCTCATCCTCTAGCGTAAGGCTAACAAGCAACCCATCAATTGTCCGTGCCAACAGGAATCATATACTACTTGGGATAAAACATCATGTTTTTCCCCTTAAAAATTGAAACAAACATTCTCTGGTGTGTAGGCAGTGACCCTCTCCTAATCACAATCGATGACTACTTGATATGCCATTAACCAATCCATCCCAAGGATGACATCAAACTTCGACATATCCATGACCTTAAGGTCCACGGTAAATAGAATCCCTGAGATTTCTAGTTCACAACTCTGACATATCTAATCAATGCATACCCTAATTCTGAGGGGAGAACTCACATGCAATGGCTCTTCCAAGGTCTCAACCTCTAAGCCCAAATTCCTTAAACATGATGAAAAAATAAATGAATGCGATGCACCAGAGTCAATTAATACCTTGCCCAAAAGCGAGAGAGCAAAAATTTACCCTAAATAACCGGTTGATCCACTGGTTTAGTTTGAGTAGTGATGGCGTAGACTCGCTCTTGGGTCCCTGAAGTCTCGGCCTGTAAACCCTGTCCTTGACCTCGGCCCATGTCCTGGCCCATCTGGCCAAATTACGGAGTCCCTACTCGTGAAGTAATAGGGGCCTCTGTAGCACCTTATGTAAAATCCAGGTAAATTTGAAATTCTTATTAATAAAGTGTAAAACGGTGAATTGTCACTACGGCATGGGTTGTAAACTTGAAATTTTTTACAGTTTGGATGACGAAATGGATCTCATCATTGAATTTGTCTCGTAAAATCTAGCTATCCTGACAATTTTTGTTGAATTTCGAGAGAGTCAAATTTTTTTTGCGATTTACGAGGTGGTCGGGCCTTGGGTAACCCAAAAATGATTTTTTTAAAAAATTATGAAATTTGAAAAATAAATGAAGGCAAGTGAAAATAAAAATATTTTAAACTTGAACCGGAATAAAATTTAATCGTTTTAGAACGAAAAAGGTACCGAAAAAAGAGAAACGAGTGACAAATTATAGGCGAAGCATTTGAATAGTATAAATAGGGGAGAAAATCTAGTTTTCTCCCCATTCTTTAGCCGATAGAAAGAGAGCAAGAATAGAGGTAAAAAGCTTGAGTTTTTCACCTTCTTTCTACGATCTACGGAGATTGGGAGCTCGAATCCACTCGGGCCAAGAACAAAAGTTGTTCTCCTCGACGAGAGCTACAAAATCATACCAAGGAGGTCGGGTTTGGGCAAGATTCCAAGGACGAGATTTTGGAAAAAGTGAGGATTCTAGCTAGAATCAAGTTCTTAAAATTTTCAAGGTCGTTTTACACTTCAAGAGGTAGGATTTCCTCCATAAATTTCGTGTCAGTTGGGTGCCGTTGGTGTAAGCCCATCAATACCCACCCCATAAAAGACCCTGGATTGGTAAATGTCATTTGATGGGTAACATAGATGACGAGTTCATACACGCTGACACTTGCATGTGTTGGAGAGCTGGGAAGGGTTTGGGTTGACTTACATGAGTGAGTTTCATCTCTTTTCATGGTATGATATGATAAATTCTAACATGTGATGCATATTCTTGTTTGAAATGTTATGAGTTGTTGAATGTTGCATGTGAACATTTCATATGCATTTAGGTTGGGGAGTAGCCTCTGTAAAAGATATTCTATTGAGCGTGTCTCACCTTTTATGGGAAAAATATTTCAGGTGTGAGATATACGCCGGTGGTGGCTCCCAATTCGAACCTCATGGATGAAGAAAGCCGAAATGCGGCTTGTTTTGAGTATTTTGTAAAATTATTATGAACAATTAGTTTTTGGCATGTAATTAAACAAAATCTAGTGTAATAAAACTTGTATATATCAAGTTTTATGTTAGAAACGTTGTTAAACATGTATTGGATGGTTATGAAAGGGTTTGAAATGGATTGAAAATAAAAAATAGTTGAAACAGGCAAAACTGGGCAAAGAGTACCGGTACTGTGTACCGGTACACTGTTGTCCAGAAGGTAGACAGTACCGGTACTGTATACTGGCACTCTCTTCAAATTTTTAAAAATTTAAAACTGTTTTGCCATGTTTTTTGGGCTATGTGTTCCTTCCCTCCAATGATATAAATGGGCCATAATGAAATACAAATTGTGGTATATTGGATCTTGGTTGGATCCAACGGAAATATGAACCCGAGTTCCACTTGTGGGTTAAGATCTCGGTTAAAGGGGGTGTTATGAACGTAATGTCAGGTTATAAAATATTCACGGATACTTCTACGGGTTGATGAGTTATCAACGGACTTATAAAGGGCCCCCAACTTTAGGGGCGTCACACCCTACAATTGAAACTGGTTTTCGTGCCTCATGGTGAGGTAGGGAGGAATAAAATAAGTCTCTGGGTGCCCTACCGATGATTGTAACTGATATGCCCCATAACTCTGAGATCCCTTCCTTTGAGAAAAAATTCATTTCATGTGACCTGACTGGTGGCATATGAAACAAGTCCTCTATTATGCCTGGTAGGAAGTCTTGAAGTTACTCCCGCCTTTGAAAATTTAACCTTGGCCTTGATAAGCGCGGCCCAGTACCTGATACCCTTGTGGGGTTGAAGTCTTCTACTTCTTCCCCAAACTAGAAGAAGATGATTGAACCTCCTTCTTCTTATCCTTAGCACCCGCTTGTCAGATGCCCCTTGCATCTTAAACCTCTCTCTTAATGGTCATAGTTGTCTCGACCATTGAGCCTAAAGCTTGTAGGTGGTGGCACACAATTTTTCTCCGGATGGACAATTTAAAACCATGCTCAAACCTCCTCACTTTAGCCAAGTCTGTGGCCACATAATCATTGGAAAAACAAGCTAACTCGCTAAACTTAGCCATGTATTACAACATTGTCATGGTCCCTTACTTAAAATCCAAGAATTCTCGGGTTTTCGCTCATCGAACAACTAATCGGAAGTACTTGCTTATGAAGAGCTCCCGAAACTTTCTCTATGTCATTGTCTCTATGTTCTTCGAGGACTTTGCCCAATCCCAAAACTCTCCCTCAAGCTAGAACTTAGCTAGCCTTATCTTAGTGGCATCAAATGTGATCTCCATAGCCTCTAAGATCTTATCAATGGTCTACTACCATCGAATCTGCCCCTCCTATAAAAGTTGGTGGCTTGTGTGCCTTAAACTTTTGGAGGTTACTTGAGCCTCCTTGGCCCACAATGGCGCTAACTGGTGCGAAGGTAGCCTTCATTAGGCCTATAGCCTCAATAAAGGCTTGTTGGTCAAAGGCCGGTGATGGTTGGTTGCTGTTCTGCCTGCCTCCTCGACCGTTCCGATATTCTCTCCCTTTATTTTCCATCTACATATATGTCAAATAGCAATAGAGTACTAACTTAGTATCCCAAGGTAGGGATCAAATTCAAATGTTGAGATTTCTCACCTTGCCTCACTAGTAGAGTTTATGTCGCCACTAGTAGACATCGACACCATGAACTATCTCGTTCCTTCTTTTTTCGACCCCCAAGTTTATGCTCTCTTACTCTAGTGTCTCTTTTTCATATAAATTTAACCATGCATATTATACACATAATCCATAACACATAACATGTAATGTACAATTGATGCAATAGCCTAGACTCATGCCCTACAAGCCCTAGGTAAATCAAAAACCTAGGCTCTGATACCAAGCTGTGACGCCTCTAAAACTGGGGGTCCTTTGTCAACCCATTGATCATGCATCAACCCGAGAAAGTACCCGTGAATGCCGCATAACTCGACATCACGTCACAACATCCCTTTCACCGGAGCAGAGTCTCGGTTGTACCGGACACTCCCAAACACATAACCTATGTACAATTCAATTACTTGACCGTTCTAAGGTCCAATATATATCAATTTAACCTTAATATTATCTTATTTAACTCCTTTGAAAAAAATTACTCAAAGCCTGGAGGCTTGACAAAAGTATTTTAATTTTCTAAAAATTTAAGGGGACCTACCGATAGATAATCGACGTTCTACCGATAGAAGTTCCCATTTGAATTCTTCTACCAGTAGATACTCGACGTTTTACCGGTAGAAGTGCCTACTGAAATTCTTCTACCGGTAGATACTCAACGTTCTACTGGGAGAAGTGTCTACTGGAATTATTCTACCGGTAGATAATCAATGTTCTAGTGGTAGAAGTGTCCAGTTTACCCTCGATTTAATCCTTTTTCAATTCTTACTCTTCCAATCTCATACAACAACCACTCAAACTCATATAACATCAAATTTTACACAAAATAAAGTTCATATGAGTTCGTTTTAAAATCATTACACAATATTACATATCCAAAAATAACTACACACTTGTTTTACAGAAATGTAGTTTAAAGCCACAACTCGCCTTTCTTCATCCAAGAGGGCCCAAGTGAGAGTCATCCACTGGCACTTGTCCTGCACCTAAAATGTTGTCGCCATAAAGGGTGAGCCACGCTCAATAAGGTATTTCCTAAAGAGACTACTCCCCAACCTATATACAGGTGAAATTCTCACATGCAATTCAACAATTAACAAACAATCCATTTAAGAATATGCAATTCATAATGGAATACTCTATGTCATGCTCTGTTATGAGATGAGACTAACACATGCAACGCAACCCGAGCCTTCACTTGCTCCCTTATCACATTCAATGTCATGTATATGAATACAAGCATTCCAAGTCCTCGCCATTGATGTTGCACATCCAATGACCATTATAAATCAAGGGTCTTTCTTAGGATGGGTATTTATGGACTTACGCCAATGGGCACCCAACTGACACGTCATCTATAGACTTCCACCAACAGCTCTGCATACGCCGACACACTTTATGGACTCCATATGAACGAAGTGCTATCCAAATCACCGGGTCTTACACCCGAGGGATAATCTAACACTTCTTGCTAACCCCGACCTTATTTTCAATTCAAACTCGTGTGACTCAATTGAACTTTGTTCCAATTTTCTCGAGCTCATGCATCATCCACCAAGAATGATGTTTGATCAAAACCATACACACACACCAACACTCATGCCATATGCCCACGAATGTGATGCCACCCGTGCATATGCAATATAATGTACTATTGCATTTAATATCATTATGCAAACAAGTTTTCAATTGCAATATCAACATCATGTTCAACATGTCATGAGTATAATGCGAACAACTTTCCATCTCAACCTACATTCTTAATTGACAATTATATCATAAGCATATAATTATAATTTATAATATCATCAAAACATGTTGTATCAATTTTATTCAAATAATATGCTCATATCACGCAAGACATTTTATCTAACACCCACAAGACAAAAAATTATGTAAACACATATTATGCCCAATTCACCGCATTTCTCATAAAATTACCAATCAAGCAATTTCAATAACCCAATTCATGAAGAATTGATTTTAATCATTCTTAAACCCACTTTTCACATTTCAATCACAATAGCTATGTGTCATACATGAGATTACATCTATAACATCCTACCCATTTCATATTTCAACCCTATGTTCAAAATAAACCTAGCTAAGAGAAGAGACCTACCTCTTGAAGCGTAATACATGTAATAGGAAGCTCCGAAGAACCCAAATCAAGCCTCAATCCTTGATTTCTAAAAATTCTATTTTTGAGACTTCGTCAAAACTCGTAATTTTTGGTACGTAGACGTCGCCCTCGTCGAGTAGATAAACTTTGGTTCTTTACCCAAAGAATTTCGACCAAAGGTTGGCTTTAGATCGCAAGAAGAAGAAGAAGAAAAATCCTTTGTTTTTCTCTCTCTTCTTTCCCCTATCTCCAACGAAAAAATTTAAATTTTCCAGGATTTTATAATTTCGACGACCAAAATAGGGTTTTAAGGCATCATGTTTCTTTTTAAAATATTTTTCAACCTTTGACATCGGTCACAATTGACAAAAAATATGTACATTCTTAAAAAGAATGGGCCAATAAAATTCACATCACAAAAATTTAGTAGCAGTTTTCTTTATAGAGAAATGTCCACCACAAGCTTTAAAATGGAAAAAAAAAACCTGACCTACTTCATGAATGGGTACACAACGCTTTATTATCTGATCTTTACTGTATTTGAACACATAGGGATCTTCCCAAAAGAAATTGTGTAGCTCTCTTAAAAATTTCTATTTATTCGTCAAAGTATAGTGAAATGTAATGGTACTTGTTGTCATATAGTTAGCTATATCTGCATACCAATGTACTTGATTGGTATTGACCAATAAGGAAAGGTTTATCAGGAAAGGTTTCCTTGATTGGTACTGACTCATCTTTTATATCATAATTCAGCCTTGATAGATGATCATCTATCACGTTTTCAATTCTTTTCTTGTCTTTGATAATGATATTAAATTCTTGAAGTAATAGTATCAATCGTTGGAGATGTGGCAGAGCACCCTTCTTTGTAAGCAGGTACTTTAAAGTTGCATGATTAGTAAACTTTACAATTGAGGATCCAACTAAATATGATCTGAATTTATCTAAAACAAAAACTACAACAAGTAATTCTTTTTCTGTGGTAGAATAATTCATCTGTGCATCATTCAAAATTTTACTTGCGTAGTAAATTACATAAGGTCATTTACCTTTCCTTTGTCCTAAGAAAACCCCTACAACTTAATCACTAGCATCATGATTCGCACTTTTTAGTGTGTCTGAATTATATTATATTATACACCCAAGTATAAGTCGTCAAATTGTAGTTTTCTCGGTTTTAAGTTCAAGTATTGATCCCACGAAGAGTTGTTTGTAATTTAGATTCTAAAAGAAAATAATAAATAAATAAAAATAAAAACAGTAAAGTTGTTGTTTGAAGTAGTGTGATGTTTTGATAGCTTGTGATGTGAGCTTAGATTGATAACTTGTTTATTTAAATAAAAGAAAGGCAATGACAATAAAATAAAGTGCAGAAATAATAAAGTGTGGAGACAATAATATAAAAGATACCCTTCAGTTTAAGGGTCTCATATGCTTTTTAATGGTTAAATACTGGAAACGCTACCTTACAATATTTAACTTTTATTTTATTGGCAAGTCAACCGGTAGGTCTAATGTATATAAACCATAGCACAGTTGCTTCTTAGGCTAACTATGGGTAGTAAATCATAACACAATAACTTCTTAGGCTAGCTGGTTATATCCACGTCAATTGATTAACTCAAGCAAACCAGAAGGTAGAGCCAATTTACGAGGAATACTTGAGTTATTTACTTGATCTCATGATTGCAAATACGTATATAATAAACCATAACACAGCTGCTTCTTAAGCTTCACTGGTGGTAATATATAACACAGCTGCTTCTTAGGCTACACTGGTGGTAATATATATATTTACTAGTAAAACTTCCTCAGCGTTCCGGTGGAGGACTAGCCATACCGATAGGATCACCGGGGTTATTCGACTGACAATATTATTATATATAGTAATATCATGCGTCAGTGGAACTTCCTCAGCATTCCGGTGGAGGACTGGTCATACCGGTAGGAATGTCGGGGTTATTCAAACTGACATGTCTTATATATATAATAAACGTATAAATAAAACATCAGCAATTCCATAATTAAACCAATAATATACATATGTTCCCCTCGCACTAGAGGATATAAACGACTACTCACGCTCCATTGCTATAGACAAGCACGGAGTACGGGTAGTTTTCATTATTACAACTGAAATTAAACGGTAACTTCTTTCACAAGGAACAATTGAAACACAACCACCTTTATTATAATTCAAGATACAAAAGTGGTGGTAGTTCAACTATCTGAATAGAAAGATTACAACAGAAAAGTAGGAATACAAAAAAGGTATCACACCCACCGACTATTTCCTTCTCTTTTCTCTCTTTCTTTATTTTCTTTTCTCTCTTTACTCTTGTATGGCTAGCTGGTTTTGGAGAGTAAGGGATGGTCTTTGAAAAGTATATGTTGGTGTGGAGAGAATGTAGGAAGTCTTGGGGTGGTGTATGTAGAGAATGGAGACAAGGTGTGGTGGATGTTGGAATTGTTGGAGATGAATGAATAAGTGAGAAAACAGCCCCTATTTATAGAGGGGGGAGGAGGTGAACGGCCAAGGGGCCTTTAGGAAGGTCTAGGGATATTTGGGAAGGCTAAGGAGGGTTTAGGAAGGTTTAAGGAGCCTTTAGGAAGGTCAAGGTGTCGTCTTCTTATTGGTTCAAATGTCTTGCTTTGATTGGTCCATTTGTCTTGATCTGAGTGTGCCAAGTGTTTTCCTCTCATTGGTCCATGTGTCATGTTCTCATTGGTCCAAGTTTCCTTATCACACTTTAGTCCTTCGTAGTTTCAAGTTTTGCGAAATAGTCCGGTATTCTCTGATATTTCTGCATTTGACCCTATAGCTTCAAACATAAAATATTAAAAACTTTAATTCATACCCAAAACATAATTCATAATATTTATTTATTTTATCTTACAAAATTGATTACTTAATCATTCGAAATTACACACTAATTAGGGTTAATCACATCACACATCAATTCAAAAGGTAAGGATCAATCAGGAGGTTGCTTATATCGGTGCAAAAATAAGCATACTCTTAAGTTTATCCAATGCTAATTGACATACTTCATTCCAATCAAATGGTACATCTTGACATAGAAGATTACATATTTATCTAGATATCAAACTAAAATTTGTAATGAATTTTCTGTAGAATTCTACATAACCCTAGTAGGACCAAACACCTTTTAAAGTCTTTGGTGGAGGTAGATTAGCTATAAAATCAATCTTTGACTTATCAACTTCAATTCCTTGCAGAAACAACATGACTTAAAATAATGCCTTGTGTAACCATAAAATGACATTTCTCCCAATTCAAAACAAGGTTTGTCTCCTCACACCGAGTAAGGACCTTTTCAAGATTCTCTAGGCACAATTCAAATGAATCATCATATACAAAAAAAAATCATCCATAAAGACTTCTAAAAATCGCTCCACCATGTCATTGAAATATTTAACATACAACGCTGAAAAATAGTTGATGCATTACACAATTCAAATGACATTCTTTTATAAGAAAAAGTGCCAAAAGGACATATAAAAGTGGTTTTCTCCTAATCATCAACGATGATGCATTAGACAATCCAAATGACATTCTTTTATAAGAAAAAGTGACAAGAGGACATATAAAAGTAGTTTTCTTCTATCATCAATTTCTATTTTAATTTGATAACAGTCGGAGTACCCATCCAAAAAATAATAAAATGCATGTTCAGCTATCCTTTCCAGAACTTAGTCTAGGAAAGGTAAAGAAAAATAGTATTTTCTAGTAAGAGAATTTAATTTTTAATAGTTAATACACATACGCCAACCAGTGACTGTTTACACAGGGACCAATTTATTTTCTTGATTTCTCACTACAATGACACTAGAATTTTTTGGTACTAGTGTACGACTAACTCATTTACTATTAGATATAGGATATATAATATCATCATCTAATAGTTTAAGCACTTCAGCCTTGACGACTTTCTTAAGATGTGGATTCAATCTAAGTTGCAGCTATCTAGAAGGTTTACAGTCTTCTTCCAAGTATATACAATGAGTACAAAGCAGAGGACTTATTCCCTTAATATCAGTTACTGTCCAACCAAATGCACTTGGATGATTTTTTATGACTCTTATTAACTGTCTTTCCTGAAAGTCTGAAACCTTTGAAGATATTGCCATCAGATAAGTTTCATCATCTCCCAAGAAGACATATTTCAAGTCAATCAAAAGAGGTTTTAACTCTGGTTTGAAAACAACAGTATTGGACTCTATAGACTTTGTTCCATTAGGTAATGACTCTTCAAATTTTGGAATCCATGTTCCAATAGTGGACATATCTACAATCGACTCGACATTATTTACAGACTCTAACAATGTATGTGACTCCTTTTTTATTACAATCACTTTCAAACAGATTCTAAGCTAATGACTCGATGCAACTGTATACTGAGAAAGAATGGGGACACCCTATAATCTAGACTCTTGGGATTATAGCATGGCCCTCTAACCATCGAGAGACACTGGGGGCATTGGCTATCGCCCTCTTGGGAGGAAAGTAAGACGCAACCCGGAAAGCATAGAGATCCTTAACCATCACTCCATCAATACAACACCTAAAATCAGAAATAAGGTCAATATAAAGAATCAACATCAAGAAAATGTTAAGAAGAAGCAAAATAAGAGAAAAGGGGGTTGCCTCCTACTTAGCTGAAAGTCATCATAGTCTCCCTTTTTGACAAAACATAGAACACCAACCCACCGCCCATGAATACTTAGCAGTTGCCCACTAGAGCGCAACTTTCCACTGTCGTCGGTTTCATTGATTTGTATTTAAAACTCAAATTATGTGAAAAATAAGCATTTTTTGGAGAAATTTGGTGCCCAAACTTCCTTTGGCGGGTTGTATGTTATAGATCTCGAAAAAAATACTCGGATTCAAAAAAAAAATTCCCCATTTTTTCATGGTATTCTAATACTCTGGCCTCCTTCTCCTAGCTTTGCCTAGGGCTCTTGGGCATCGCCCATACCACATAACATCCCCTAGCGTCGCCCAGCTAGCCTTTGAATTGCCTTCTACTCCAAGGTAGCGCCTAGCCAGCACTAGCACCAACGCTAGCTAGTGTCTAACGTTTGCAAGGCATCGTCCAGCCAACACCCAGCGCCTGTCTGCATCACCCAGCCTAGCACTTGCAAGGCGTTGCCAAGCCTACACCTACGCTTACTAGGCGTCGCCTAGTCGCAGGCTCACGCAAGCCACCTACATCGCCCAAGCCAGAGCGTCGTCAGCTACTTTCTTCCCCACTGACGCCCAAGGTGCTGCCTGCTGCCATCCATGATAGTGCCCCCTAACACTGGCATAGGTCTTCTTCCTTGCGGCATCACCAACCCAGAATTCACTAGTGTCTCTTGCTCCCAAACTCTTTATCATGCTAGTAAAGTCGCCAGGCCCAACTGCTGAGGCATGATGTAAAGAATTTAATACATCATTTTTCATACATACAATGTCATCCAAAAGAATGTGCCCAACTATGACACCTCCATCCCCAAAAGAATTAGACTAATTCTGTGCAGCGGAATAACAAAAGTATTGGGTTTTACAAAGTCTCAATCTAGAACAAAAGAAGGTAATACTCTAAGCATCAACTTCGGGATCTACGTCTCCTTCTACTGGAGCTTTCACTATGTTGGCTCACCAACGTCGAGCTCTTCCTCTAGGCTATTATAATCTGAAAAATACATTATTTGTAGGGGCAAGCACGAAGCTCTGTAGGAAAATCCTTTCAAACCCGAACAAGGTTTATAAAAACATATAAAATGATCAGTCTCATTTTACAAATAGCATATATAATCTTTGAAGTAAAACAGGGACATTTTAAAACAGATCTCAAATTTAAGGAGCAGCAGTAAATTAAATAAACAGTAAAAACCAAGTTACAATAAATAACCATTTTCCCACCAGACCTTGTAGAATCCCATACTTCCACAAGTCCATGTAGGAAACCATTTTTCACAACAATAACAATAATTCATAACTTGAATATTCCACAACAATATATATGTATCTCAAACATGATTCGAGACAAACCCTATGAATCAACACATTGAGTAATATCTAGTTCACACATACACACAAATCTTCTCCAAGATATCCATCATTTAGTAAGAGTGTATGTCATACCAATGACAGTGACGTATCCAACCCAGGCTTTAGCATACTAACCCTCCGCCTCGATACGTGTGAGCAATAGCGATTTAGTCTTACCAAAGCGAGTGGTAGAAAAAGTTTAAACTCACACGGAGTATGAAGAACGTCTATCCACTCTACAATATCTCGTCAAAGGCCACCCATGACCATCCCACACTCATAAGAGATATAATACCAAACTCAATTTCTCAATTTACAAGCATATCTCAAAAAATCCCAAATTTATTATATGACAATTCCAATAACCGATTATGAAAAATACAAGAGATCATAACAACATCATTTTATTACTCAACACAAAGCACTATGATTTTAAAATCAATAATAAAAGAATAATTTAAGAAGGAAATCCATCACTCTCTAAAAACTAGGGTTTTAAAAACAAGAAAAAAGATTTCATGGGTATTCAATCCTAACTTTGTTCAAAACATGTAATCTTTACAAAAAGACTAACAGATGATGATTTCATATCATATATATATAACATTTAGAGGCAAAACATACATATATAACTATCCTAACCTCAAGGAACAAGACTGGAAGAAAACTCCCACCTTGAATCAAAATTTCAAGTAAGAACTCAAGCTCTAGTAACCTCCTTCTTCCTTTTTCTTCCTCTAAGGTTCCAAGAGGTATGGGGTGAGAGTGG
This sequence comes from Ilex asprella, assembly GCA_023539305.1. NCBI lineage: Eukaryota > Viridiplantae > Streptophyta > Magnoliopsida > Aquifoliales > Aquifoliaceae > Ilex > Ilex asprella. The sequence continues at coordinate 1,391,682 of CM042202.1, read as the reverse complement.
AGTGAAAAAAATGAGAAAAAATGGGATGAAATGATATTATAAGGTCAGCTAAATCCCTTTTTTTTAATGTTTACAGGTTGTTTAGATTTTCTCTACAATTACGATTTTGCCACTAAGAATCTCCAATTTGATCTATATGACTATACTAAGGTTTTTCGACATTTTAGGTTCATTTTTAATGTTATTTTAACTTAAAAACATTTATTTTTATGATTTATCTCAAACTAAAATACATTTACACTCAAAACACTAAAACTACTATTTTATTCCTCTGAACCGCTATATCTGCTAAACGGCTATTCCAATTTTTTTTCAGATCTTCCAGGTTCAATGATAATATTATTTTGACCTAAAAAAATTAATATTTTTTCTCAGTTACCCTTATCAATCTTAAACACCTCCAAAAATTAAATTTCACAATCAATTTGTCTCCTTAGTATTTGTTCCTACTATTACAATTTATATGGTTCATGCATACCTCATCACCTATGTTAGCATTTCAAAAATAATTACTTGCCATATAAAGATAAGAGTGTGGGCGTTTACAAATCTCTCACGATCTCTAGTGGAAGATTTGTAACTCTCAAAGGACAAGTTTACAAGAAAAAAAAAAAAGGGACTCAGTGAGAGTTTGCCTCTTAAAGCCCTAGAAAGTGTGCCCAAAATAAAGAAAAAGGGGCTTTAAATATGGAAGGTTGAAATCTCCTTTGAGGGAACAATAAATATCTAGCAGCGAAGTAAGAAAAATAAGGAAGAACAAGAAAATGAGCTCTCAAGGTGCAAACGGAGCAAAAGGTTGAAGAAGCTGCCACCATACGAGACAAGAAACATTTTTCAGATGAAAAGCTCACTCATGCCCTCAATTTCCTTGACACAACAAGGACTTGGGGCATGTGGGCAAATGATGAGGCCAAATCCTGCTGGATTAAGCCTAGTTAATGAGGTAGGCCCAAATTAGCTACAAGGCAGGTCAAGCCCAATTCATTGATCCGACCCAATACAGACTTCAAGGAGTCAAAGAAGATTATAGTACATGAGGAGCAATCATCGGAATAGTCACTTTCAAAGATCAAGACCATCTTTAATTGTATTTATCCTTAGTTGTAGTTATCTTTCCCGAAGAACTAGTGCATTTACCCTCACATCACCTCCTCAATTAATGCTCTGTGCCTATAAATTGTAAGCTCTCTCTACATGGGAGGGGCATCTCTCTACACACCTCTACATAGCTATCTCTCTCATAGCTACCATACCTCTCATAGAGCTCTCTCTCACCTTACTTTATTAATAAAGGTTCTCCGACCATCGTTGCCGCTTTTGGAGTGAAGTAGGTCCCCCTAATCGACCACTATACATCTGTATGTTGGCCCAGTATTTGCCTTTTACTATTGATTGCTTTATTAATTGTTCATTAATTACTCTACCTTACATACTCGACTGTTGATTGTGCATAAACCTGTTTTGTGCATCATCAACTAATATATTTAGATCGCGGCTTAAAGGTGGATAACTATGGTAAAGTAGGATAAAAAAAAGTATGTGGGACTCATATATTCGATATTTAGTAAGTAAAAAATGCATAGGAAATCCCATTTGAATTTTATCCCGTCCCGATTTAAAAAATCAACTTTAATCCACCTAAATGGGTTAGATGAAACTCAAGGGAGGCTATTTTTTTTTATTAGACGAGATATGTAATGCAATTTATGAATATGCCCATCCCTAAGTCCAGAGATCTTCTTACTTCATTTTTAAACATTTTATGTTGTTAATTTGAATGGTTGATGATGTATATTTTTTATGGTTATAATATATTGAAGTAGTTAAAAAAATAGATGTGAAAGTGTATTTTTTTGTTGAGAATGGATTGGTGGCTAATTTATAAATCAAACATGATGATAAATTAAATATAATACGAGTATAATAGTCAATGAAAACAAATTATATCACTCTTATCCATGAACCTTAAAAAATATTAGTTTTTTTTGTGCTTGAAGGCACAAAGTAATAAAAAAAAGGGTAAAAATTATTCGGACCCCCTGAATTTTGTCTTAATGACATAGACACCCCTCACATTTTATTAATTACAGTGACACCCCCTCACATTTGAAACTTGTTACACGGACACCCCCTCCGTTCAATGGCCGTCAGTATTGAAGATGGAAAAGAGTGACATCACCTTAAAAACTTTTGTAATTTTAAAATTAGCCCTCAATAGTAAGATTAAGTATAAAACTCTTGTAATTCCAAAATTAGCCCTCAATAGTAAGATTAAGTATTATATATATTAAAATTTTCCCAAAAATATATAATAAAAAGACTATTATATCCCTCAATACACTTTAAAAACATAGCACAACTCACTTCCATTTCTCATAATAGAAAGACTATTATTCTATTTAATGAAGCTTTGGGATGTTTTTTTTATTTAGGATAAAAATCATTCGGACCCCCTGAGTTTTGTCTTAATGACACGGACACCCCCTCATATTTTATTAATTACAGTGACACCCCCTCACATTTAAAACTTGTTACACGGATACCCCCTTACAGAGAAGTTTGAGGGGGTGTCCGTGTAACAAGTTTCAAATGTGAGGGGGTGTCACTG
>CM042202.1:1345043-1388674 GCA_023539305.1 Ilex asprella | reverse complement strand
TGAGGGGGTGTCCGTGTCATTAAGACAAAACTCAGGGGGTCCGAATGATTTTTACCTTAAAAAATTGTCAATAATAAAAATATTTGTATTCACACCTAAAATTAAATTACAAAGATAAAGGATAAATAAAAGATTTTAAATACTGGTTGTAGTGGGGCGAGTAATGGTAGTGATAGTGGGCAGTAGTGATGGTGGTGGGAGATGGTGATAGTTGTGATGGATGATGACGACATGTTGTAATGGTGGTAGCTATATGTGATAATTGTGATGGTGATTGAGGGCAGTGAGGGTGATGTGATAGAGGTGATGGTGGGATAGTGACGATGGTGGTAAAGTGGCAGCAACGGTAGTGGTGGTGGTTGTTTGTGAAAAATGTGATGGTGTGGTGGCAGTAATGGTGACAATGACGGTGGTAATGAGGCGATAGGTGTGGTAGGGTGGCGCGACAGAGGTGGTGGGATGACGATAGTGATAGTGATGATTGTGGTGGAGCTAGTGGTGGTAGAGGTGTTGGTGGGACGGTTTTTAAAAATTATTTTTTTAAAGTTAAGAAGTTATAAGTGTTAAAAATAATTTTTAAAAGTCACTTCAAACGTATCCTTAAAGCTCTATTTTCTATATTAAATTTAAATTATTAATATTAGTTATCCGATTAATTTTAAAATAAAATTTTAAAAAATCTTAATCATGAATAGTAAGATTTGAATTATATTACACGATATATTATTTATTCAAATAAAAAAATAATTAAATTTGAGTGAGTTCGAATCTAATAAAAAATACATTTTAGATATCCACTCCATCTCTACTATCGAAACATACCCTAAACAGCACACCGTCCCTCACCACAAACGGAACCGGAAGCAGACAAAAAACCCTCCAGCCCACTACAGAAAATCCTCTGACCATTAGTCGATCCCTAAGTCTCTGTGTGTGTGTATACACTAGTATCGATATCATTGTAGTGAAGATGGCCGTAAGAGCACCCTTGACGGGCATAAGCTTGGCTTCAACACCGTCAGCATCGTTACATTCTCCCTCCTGTAACAGGGTAGTTGCAGTGAGGGTTTCACCTTTCAGATCATCTTTTCTTGGTCATGGAGGTACTTATTCTTTACTATAAGCGACTATGCAAACATACCCTTTCCAACTCTTACTGTATGACGTACTGAGTCTCCCTCAGTTTCCAGTTTTCTTGGTCAATTGGTTCTTTTATGTTGTCCATTTATATTTGAAGTCTCCCGCAAATCTATCAAGTGTTAGAGTGGACTAAGTGCACCAAGTGGACTTACTTCTGTTAAAATGCATGAGATTGGAGTTTCAGGATTGCAATTGGATGCTACTAAATTTATAGGGAAATTAAACGTAAAGCAAGCTTCCAAAAACTCTTTCACTGCAAGATCAAAGTTCCATGGAAAGTTGATGCAATGCAAACCCAAATATTTGGGAAATTTCTCAATTGTTTAATCATAATTTTAGCCTGGAGTGCATTTTTGTTATCATTTATGGGATGACAACCATAATTTGGGTGTTGTTATTTTTTTTTTGAGGGGGGTGGTGGTTGTGGCTGAGTTATTTATTATTGAGAGTCTAATGGCGCTGATTAGAAAAGTGAAATACTACTAATGCTTGTGTTTGTAGATGTGCGGTTCATTCGAGGTGACTTGAAATCCGGTCCTGTCTTGGTGCTGTTTTCTTTTTGAAGTTTTCCGTGATTGACAACTTGTTTTTGTATTTTAAATGCATTCCTCCCTTATTTTTCTGTTTTATTACTTGTCATTTATTCATTTCTCTTGCAGTGAGAGCTCTGAAAGTTACACAGTCACAACTAGCTCATTTCAATAGATCCAAGTGTAATGGTCATGGTGGTGGAGCTCTTGGTACTCGGATGAACCTTTTTGATCGATTTTCTAGAGTTATCAAGGTTATTAGGATGTTCATGTATGATCATTCTTTTGAGCATTTGTGCCTTCAATCTTTTTTCAGTCATACTTCACTGAAATGTCATTTTCTCTGTTTTGTCTGTTGTAAGTGTAGTCATATGCAAATGCAATCATAAGCTCCTTTGAAGACCCAGAGAAGATTTTAGAACAAACTGTGCTTGAAATGAATGATGATTTGATAAAGATGCGTCAAGCTACAGCACAAGTATGTCTCCTTTTCATTTTCTTTTTTGTTTCTTTTTTATCCCCAAATTAGTCTTTATCTCTTTCTGTCCTATTTTTGAAATGAGAAAATGAGAAAGTTGCAACTTTACTGCATAACGAGACAGAGATGGTGGCAAGGCAAGTGAAAATGTTAATCTGTTTCTGTTTTCTTTCTCCTTGGGAAAAGGTTCTGGCATCACAAAAGCAGTTGGAAAACAAATACAAAGCTGCACAACAAGCTTCTGAAGATTGGTATAAGCGAAAGATTTTTTTTTTTAATTTAGCTGATGCAGAAAATGTTAAGTATTTAAAATGACGACAGTTGATTTTCCCTTTAATCTGATCACAGGTACCATAGAGCACAACTTGCTCTTGGGAAGGGGGATGAGGATCTTGCTCGTGAAGCTCTTAAACGGCGCAAATCTTATGCTGTAAGCCTCTCCTCCCCCTTCTTTTTCAAGGAACCTTCCTAGGTATTTGTTACATGTTTGTTACGTTATTAAGAGTTTATACCAATTTGGCTAAAATGTTTGACTAGCTTACATTATTCGTCGTATTATGATAACTATCCATCATTATGTTATTATTGTACTTCTTCAGATGACAACTCTTGTGAAGCTGACAAAGCACTAGAGAAGCCAGTCCTTAATGTTTACATAGTTCTTCCCACTAAGAGAGTTGATAACTACCCTCTATTGTATGTCAATTCTGAATTTATTGTAATGAAGTATGCTGAGATGAAATGGTAAAATATTCTGAATTTTTTTAAAAGATTTTAATATCATGACTCAAGAAATTTAATGCTTCTATTCATCTCTAGATATGTTATTAAGCATCAAAGTTCACCCAAATTTTCTATTTTTATATTTTGAAGGTAGATCATTGTACTTTCTTTGCAATTTGTGGGGATAGTGGTGGCTTTTTAGTTTTATGTCTTAGGGTATTCTATTTTTTTATTAGTTGCCTGGTGCAGTTCTGTTTGACATTAACATTTTACTGGGTGAGGAATGTGGAGAGTTTATTGCCAAACTCTAACTGGGAAAGCATGCTTCTAAATTTAAGTGCTTTGATTCGATTATGATTTGGACCAGCAAATGATGGTGGATAGAGTGGAATGTTTGTAGACAAATATGCAATTAAAATGTTACTTTAGGTTATCGATGAATGAATTATCTAACAAATCATCTTGTGATGAATGAATTATCTAACAAATCATCTTGTTCTATGGGTGTTTCACATATTCCCCCGAGAAGGATGACAGTTAGAAAGTGTAGCCCATTCTCTAGTTAGAGTGTTGAGAGTGGAGACCTGGACACATTGTATACATTGATGGAGTTATTGATGCAGGTTGGGGAGAGGAACAAGAGAAAGAAAAAGTGGATACCAAAGCCTCGCAAAATTAGGTCAAGAAACACAAATTCTCTATAGAGAAACAATTTTATTGATATCACACTCTAATAAATTTTGAGGGATTATTTTGATATTTATAGGCCAAGTCTCCTGATGATCACCCCTAAGGACTGGGCAACCCTTACGACGTCGAAGTCCTGGAAGCTTCTTTTGCGGACAATTGATTCATGCAATCATACTTTTTGTCGTATGAATGTGAAGCTCAATAATTATTCTAGACACATACATTATCAATTTAAGATACAATTTTTTTTTCGTTATCTATTGTCAAGAAAAAAATAGGATCATTAGCAAATTGTAAATGAGAAACTGAAATTTTATATCTACCATCTCAAAATCCCTATCTCCAAATACGTTGACATCATCAAATCATCCTTAATAACAACCTAACAATCTTGAAAAATAGCTATAGTAAAACCATTTTGTACTGGAGGAGGTATATTTAGAGATTCTACTAAGGAGGAAAAGTGTGTAAATTGAAAAAGTCTCTTTATAGGCTAAAGTAGTTTCTGAGGGCTTGATTTGATGAGATTTTTTTAGCTATCTTGAAATTTAGATACGGACAGAGCCATGCTGATCATCCTATGTACCCTGATGACAAATCTACCAATCTCATTGGATAGGTGGATGACATAGTACATGGAATGATGTGTAGGAAGTCGGCACACTTAAAGCTCATTTAGTTGGAGTTTGAAAACAAAGATATTGGTTTGTTGAGGTACCTTTTTACTTTCTAGTGACTGAAGTTTCCTGATTAGATATACATATTTTTAATTCCCAAAAAAGTTGGGTAAATTTCACTGACACCCCGTACAAAATGGCCCAATTAGAGGGACACCTTCGATGATTTTTGAGATATCACTACCACCCTTAGTCAAATTTTGTCTTTAACAGAGTGAACGGAAATTGTATTTTCGCACAAATTCCTTTAATAGAAAGTCATTTTCACTCATTTATCCTCCCTTTTGAGTGTATACTTGTATATATACACATACATACTGTTGGCCAGTTTTGAATTCAATTTCATTAGTTTTGAATTCAATTTCATCAAATTAACATTCAGTTTCATCGATTCAGCACCAACGGAACATTCAGTTTCATCGATTCAGCACCAACGGAACATTCAGTTTCATCAATTCAGCACCAAATGAACATTCAGTTTTATCAATTTAGGACCAAATGAACATTCAGTATCAATTCAATCAAATATTGAACATTCAGTTTTATCAAAGCAATATTTAATTTTATCCAATTCATATTCAATGTTATCTAATTAACACTAAATTAACATTAAATTTAATCAATTTAAAATTTAATGTTGTCAAATTAACACTAAATTTACCTTTAATTTCATGAAAATTAACATTCAACCCTATCAAGTGAGCATTTAATTTCATCAATTAAATATTGAAGTGTATTGAATTAATATACAATTATATTTAATTAATGTTCAATTTTATCAAATTCACTAAATTAACATTAATTTTTATTATCAAATCAGCACCAAATTAACATTGAGTTTCTTTAAATTAAAGTTAAATATACCTTCAATTATATCAAATTAAAGTTCAATTCTATCAAATTAACATTTATTTTCATCAATTTAGTGTGCAATTTCATCCAAATAATAGTCATTTTCATCAAATTAACATAAATTTAACATATATTAGCTAAGTTTTCAATTTCATCAAATTAACACTAAATTGACATTCAATTTAACACAATTTTCTCAAATTAGCACTAAACTAATATTCAATTTTCAACTAATTAACATTCAATTGATGAAAGAGAGTGCATAGTGATGGTGAGCTGTGCTGATGACTTTTGTGTAGGGGTAGGGGGGGAGAGAAGAGGAGAGGAGAGAGAAAAAGAAAAAAGATAGATTGAAGGACATGGAGTTGTTTGGGTTTAGGATTAGTTTTGTTCAAAAAAAGACTAAGGGATGTTTGGGTATAGGACTAATATTTTACAACTTTATATTTAAAGGGCAAAATTGTCATTTAAAGAGGTATATTCATTGACATCATCACTTTTTGGACATGCCAATAACGTCTCTGATAGTAGGGCTAGTATGTTAAACAAACATATAAACTACAAGGGTGACGAAATTATAGGGGGTGTCCTTCTAATTAAGTCATTTTTCAATGGTGTCAATGAAATTTACCCAAATAAATATGATCTTGACCAACTTGAAGAAACAAACATGTTAGTTTGTGGACTAGTAGATTCTTCTATTAAAGCTACTAGATTGCATGGTGGTATTGGCGATGTAGTCGATAAGGAAAGGTGTGATATTTTTCTCATGCTCGACCAGCTATTGCCTATGTCGCGGGAGTTGTTAGTCAAGTCATGCATAGCCCTTACTTTTACGTAGAAGGTGTTGGTCGTATCTTGAGGTATTTTAAGTGAGCCGTACAAAGGAAGTTTTGTTCTCCAATCATGGTTGCTTAAAGCTAGAAGCATTTATTTATGTAGATTGGAGAGGCCTAGACTACCTCAGGCTATTGCGCTTTAATAGGAAGGAACCTTATCACTTGATGAAGGAAAAGAAACATGTGGTAGTTAGGTCTAGTGTAGAGGCTGAATGTTGAACAATGACTCATTGATTTTATAAGCTTATGTAACTCCAAATCTTATTGGGAGAATTAAGGTTTATGATGGTGGACCTATGAGGCTGTATTGAAGGTTGCTATCAACATTGCTTATAATCTAGTTCAGCATTGTTGGAATATAGGAATGGTATTATTGTAATAAGGATACCCCTTAACGGGTATATAGGTCTTTTCTTTATTATTGGATACATATATATATGGAGTGGAGAGATGTGATTGATAGATACTCTCTCACACCGCCTCCTTCTCTATGCTTCTCTCTCTCTCTCTAAACCCTTTTCTTCCTATTCTCACATGGTATCAAAGCTAGCCAATTAAGGATCCTACTTCTTCTTTCTCTATTATTTCTTCCTTTAGTTTTCCTCTTTTTTTTTTTCTTTTGTCTTCCTCTTCTGTTGACAGAGATCTATCTGTTGAGTAGTTGTTAGCTAGGTGTTGAGTTTCCTAGCCCTAGTCGTTGTTCTTTGCTGGTGGAATCGCTACCCGTATGCTGTTGCCCTGCAGTGGATTGATCAAGTCTTTGCTTACGATCATCTTCAACGTTCTTGTTGGTTGATGTGTTTTGTTGTGGGTTTGTGATTTATAGCCATGATTGGTGTAGTAATTCTTTGGTGGAGTTGTTTCTTGCCGGCGACGACATTACTCTGTGTGAGATGTCTCGTTTGTTGAAGAAGAAGGGTGGTGTTTAGTTATAACTTATAAGATAAAGCAGGTTCTATCCTGGATTAGTGTGTCCAGATTTTTTTTTTTGTTTGGACTGAACCCAGTCCAGCTCAGTTTCCTTTTGATGAATCCCAGCCAGCAGATCAGGCCCTCAGCACAAATCCGGTTCACGACAGGCCTGTTCAACCCTATTTAGATTGGTTCAGCACCATTCATGCTGGTTCAGGACCCATTTTGACTGTTTCAGGCCACATTCAGACTGGTTCACCCTTCATCTGTCCCTTCCTGTACCAGTTCAGGCATTCCCAGCCCTATACAGGTCTGGTTCCGCCTCTGGACTGCTTGGACAGGTTCAGCCTCTGGACTGCTTTGACAGGTTCAGTTCAGCCTTTAGACTGCTTTGAATGTCCAGTTCAGGCCCTTCTTACACTGGTTCAGGCCTTTTCCAGCTTCGGGTCAGCCCATTCCTCTTGGTTCAGCCTTGTTTTTTGCCTATTACTTCTTGTTTGGGTTGGATTAGTTAATCCTCGACAAGGTTTTTACTTCGGTTCTGTGGGAATGGATTCTAAGACTGATTCTTTGGCACCTCCTCTAGCCATTTCTTCATCCCAGCCACCAAAATTTTCAATTGCTTCACTCTTTCATGCTCTGTTGACCTCGATTAAACTCAATGGTAGTAATTATGTTCTTTGGGCTCGGTCGGTTGATGTTTTCCGCGAGGGAAAATGACTTTGTAACATTTGGTGGATGACAAACCAAAAGAAAGTGACTTAGGTTTTGTGCAGTGGGACCACGAAGATGCACAAATTCTTTCATTCATGTTGAATAGTATTGAGCCTCACATCAGTTGTTCCTTATTTTATTTGGACACTGCCAAGGAGATATGAGATCAATTAACTGAGATGTATTCTGGTACTGGCAATCTTACTCGAATTTATGAGGTGTGTAAGCAATATTTTAGTCTTAACCAGGGTACTTTGAGTCTTAAAGAGTATTTCTCTAAGGTTATGGGGACCTTTTGAGAACTTCAGATGCATCAACCTATTACATCTAGCATTTCTCGCATGCAGCAACAACATGCGGATCTTAATGTAGTTTGGTTTTTAGTTGGGTTGAAATCAGAGTATGAGCCTATACGTACACAGATTTTGGGAGTCCTAAACTTCCCTATCTCTCATATGTCTTTTCTCGGCTTTAGCTGAGTTATATTGTCAGAACATGACTCTTCTCCAAATATTGAGCATAGTGGTGATCGTTCTGTTTTAGTTGTTTCTTAGGGTGGATCCAGTGGTTATCATGGAGGTTGTAGTGGTAAAGGAGGACGTGGTAATCGTGATGGTTCTAGTAGCTCTCGTGGCGGCTATGGTGGTAGGGGAGGCTGTAAATGTACTCATTGTAGTTGTAGTAATCAGACTGTAGATTCATGTTGAGACTTACATGGCAAATAATCTAACTCGGCTCATCAGGCTTCTCATCAGGAGGATGACCCTCTACCGCACCTAATCGATTCGCTCAACCACTTGCTTCTGATCTCATTGCTATTTTTCGAGATGAATATGCTTAGTTCTCGTTATTCCTCCACCGCTAGTTTGGCTCACTCAGGTGCAACATTTGTTTGTTTACTCTCTTCCACTTTCAGCCCGTGCATCATTAATTCTAGAGCTTCCGATCATATGACTGGCTCTTCGGGTCACTTATCTAATTTTCATCCCATAGCCTCGTCTCGCCATGTTATACTTGCTAATGACTCTTCTTCTTAGGTTTCAGGTTTGGGTACTGCGTCTATCTATTAGTAAGATTACTCACTCTTTTAACTGCTTTGTCACTTTTTATCGTTCGTTTTGTATCTTTTATGATCTCAAGACGAAAAAGATGATTGGTATGGGGCATGAATCAGGTGACCTCTATTATCTTAACTTTGAGCCTTTTCCCAGAGCATTCCAGACCTCAGTATCCTCACTTCAATGGCATTCCCATCTTGGGCATCCATCTCTTCTAGTTTTGAAGTTTCAAGTTCCTAGTTTTAGTCATGTGTTATCTTTGTTTTATGAAGCTTGTTAACTTAGTGTCCTCTAAATCTAGGATTGAAAATCGTGTTTCTACTCCTTTTGAATTAATTCATTCTAATGTACAGGTGCCGCAACCTATTCTTCTATTAATGGATTTTGTTATTTTGCGGTCTTTGTGGATGATTATTCTCATATGACTTAGTTGTTTTTAATGAAATCCCGCTCATAATTGTTTTCTATCTTTTAACTGTTTTGCAAGCAAATTAAGACACAATTTGGTTGCAATATTCGTATTTTACGATTTGATACCAAAGAATATACTTTAATCCCTTTTAGGCTTATTGTGATCAACGAGGTATAGGGTATCATAATTCTTGTGCTTACACACCAAAATAAAATGGTTTAGCTGAGCGTAAGAATCGTTAATTGTTAGATGTCATTCGAGCTCTCTTATTTCATATGAATGTTCTTCCTTGTTTTTGGCATGATGCTGTCTTGACTGCTTGCCATCTTATCAATCATATGTCTTCTACTGTCTTATAAGAAAAATCTCCACATTCGGTCTTGTTTTATGGATCTTCTTTGTTTACTTTCCTCCAAAAGTATTTGGATGTGTCTGTTATATCAATAATCTTGGTCCTAGTTTTGATAAGCTTGACCCTCGAGCTATTAAGTGCATATTCCTTGGTTACTTCTATACCCAGAAAGGTTGCCGTTGTTAAAGCCCTACTTCAACTTTCGGCTCCGGTTCTTTTATCCTCTGTTCCTCTATTGTCCATGAGTCCAAACGCATATCCTCCCACCCCCTTCATGTTTATTCTCGTTGATCAAGGCCACCTACTACAGTTCCACCACCGCTTCCTCATCATCTTTAGATTCGACCTCCTCTACACTGTTCGGTTCTATGCCTTCTGTTGTGTTTGATTGTCTATCTATTACTCTCCGTAAAGATACTTGTTCCTCTGTTACTAATCACCCCATTGTTAACTATGTTTCTTTCTATTTTATTTCACCTTCCTTTTCTTGTTTTACTTCTCAGTTATCCAATATCTCTGCTCATAAGACTTTAGCAGATGGCTTATCTGATTTGGGTTAGAGGACAGCTATGGAGGACGAGATGAATGCTCTCTGTCACAATTATACTTGGGATTTTGTTTAGCTACCTCCTAGTAAGGAGGATGTTGGGTGTCGTTGGGTATATACTATTAAATTTCTCCCGGATAGCACTGTAGATTGTCTCAAAACTCGTTTGGTTGCCAAAGGATATACCTAAACTTATGGTGTTGACTATTCTGAGATATTTTCTCTTGTTAAAATCTCTTCTATTAGAGTTTTAATTTTGCTTGCTACTAATATTTACTCCCCTTTTTTTCAATTCGATGTCAAGAATGCTTTCCTATATAGTGATCTAGCATAGCAGGTTTATATGGAGCAATCACCTGAATTTGTTGTTCAAGGGAAGTATTAGGGCCATGTGTGTAAATTAAAGAAAGTCTTGTATGTATGGGTTGAAACAATGTCCACTAGCATGGTTTGAGAAGTTTTCAGAGGCAGTATTAAAGTTTGGTCTTCATAGGTGCCAAATAGACCACTCCGTATTTTATCTACGAACTGATGCAGGTAATATACTTTTTGTTGTTTATGCCGATAATATTATGATTACTGATGATGATTTTGTGGGTATTGTAAAGTTGAAACAATTTTTATAGCATGAGTTTCATACCAAATATTTTGGCAAACTTAGATACTTTTTTGGTATCTGTTAAGTATAGATTAACACAATATATTATAGAGGAACAAAGAGAGGTCAAAAGCTTAATCTAGTTCTCATACATCATTTGTATTTATAATTAACTTACAATAATAAGAATTACACATACTACCCTAATACTATTAACAATTTATACATACTATCCTAGTACTCTTAATACTCTCCCTCAAGCTGGACTATATATATCATATAATTTAAGTGTGGAATAAATCATTGCAAGATGTGTATGACTCAATGCTTTGGTAAAAATATCTGCAAGTTGATCTTTAGATTTCACAAATGGAGTTGTAATCTCCCTAACTACTATCTTGTCCCAAACAAAGTGATAATTAACCTCAATATGTTTGGTTCTCTCGTGAAACATTGGATTGATAGCGATATGGATAGCTGCCTAGTTGTCACAGAACAACTGTGTAGTAGCCAAGTCAACTCACTCGTCGTATGCGCTATTACCCTATACTCAGTCTCAGCACTGGATCTTGCTACTAAGGATTGTTTCTTACTCTTGCATAAGACAATGTTACCTCTTAAAAAAGTACAATAACCCGTAGTTGATCTCCGATCAGAAGGAGAGTTAGCCCAATCAGCATCTGAGAAACCTTCCACTCTAAGATGTCCTTCAGCTCGATATAACAGTCCAAGTCTAGGAGCTTGTTTGAGGTATTGCAAAATACGAGTAATTGCCTCCCAATGTGGTACTCTAGGACTATGAACCGACTTACTATACTGACTACATAGGAAATATCCGGTCGAGTAATAGTAAGATAATTGAGTTTTTCAACCAATCTGTGATACTGACCCAGATTCTCAAACAATACATCATCATCCATTAATAGTTTCTGATTCAGATCCATAGGAACATCAATCCGTCTGCTACCTAGGAAACCTGTTTCCTTTAGCATGTTAAGTACATATTTCCTCTGTGATAAATAAATACATAGTTTAGATCGAGCCACTTCAATTCCCAAGAAATACTTGAGTTTTTTCAAATCCTTATTATGAAATCGATCTTGCAAGAAGATTTTTAACTTGGTAATCCCCTCAGAATTATTTTCAGTCATCACAATATCATCTACATAGACCACTAATAGAACATAGCCAGTATTCGTTTGCCTATGAAACACAGAATGGGCTGTCTGACATCGAAGTAGGCCAGCCTCTAAAACTGCTTTTGAAAATTTACTAAACCATGCCCTCGATGATTGCTTTAAACCATATAAAGATTTCTTTAGCTGACATACACTCTTACCATACTCTCCCTGAGCAATAAACCCAGGTAGCTATTTTATGTATATCTCTTCAGCCAAGTCACCATGTAGGAAGACATTCTTGACATCTAACTGAAACAAGGGCCAATCAAAATTAGCAGCCAAAGAAATCATGATATGAACAGAAAAATTTTTGGCAACAGGGGAAAAAGTCTCTTCATAATCAACACCATAGGTCTAAGTAAAGCCCTTTGCAACAAGCCGGGCTTTGAGACGCTCCACAAATCTATCCGGATGAAATTTAACAGTATACACCCAACAGTAACCAACAGTTCGTTTATTAGGGATAAAGGAACAAGATCCCAAGTTCCATTATGATGTAAGACATCCATCTCATCTTCCATAGGTTTTTTCCAACTCGGATTAGATAAGACATCCAGTAAAATAGGAATAGATATAGTAGATAATTGAGAGGTAAAATAGGAGAAGACAGGAGACAAGGCATCATATGAAACAAAATGAGCAATGAGATGATAAGTAACACACGAACGAGTACCTTTTCGAAGGACAATAGGTAAAGAGTCTAAATTATCTGATGGACCAAGATCAGAAAGCGGCAAGGAAGACAGTACAGACGCCTCAGTCGATGGTTGAGGACGACGAGCGTATACACAAAGAGGTAAAGTAGATGGTAACACAGTGGGGAACGGGATATCTGAAGATGATGGAAGAGATGACCCAAAGTCCAGATCTAAGGGCTGAGAAGGTGCTGAAAAATATAGAATATATTCCTCAAACGTGATATCAACACTAGTAAAGTATCGTCGCAAAGAAGGACTGTAGCAACGATAATAACAGATATCGTTTTGGTAGCTCGAGGGTCAAGTTTATCAAGCACAGGACCTAAATTGTGAACATAACAGACACATCCAAAAACCTTAGGGGTGTGTTTGGGTAATGGGGTTGGATAGGGTAGGATATATTTTGTCATATCCTAACCCATCCAAGCCAAAATTCAATCATCCACTTTCAAACCCTAACCCAAGGTTATATCCAATCCTAACCTTTGTTTGAGAATCAAATGTGTAATTCAATGGGCCCTATAGATTACACAAATAATTTTGTAATAATTTATCATTCTATCCATGACTCTATCCATTCCGATCCAAACTAATCCTATCCTAAGTTTGGTTAACCCATATAAGTCTAATAAAATTATACATTTTTCACATATACATAAAAACATATAAAAATAAGAAAAGTTAAATATATAATCTTTTTTTGTATTTTTTTCCAAACAAATCAACACTTTATTTAATTACTTAAAAATTAATTACAATGGGAGAAAGACAAACAACCTTGCGTTAAAATAATATGATAAAACTACCAAAATAATGAAAATATAAAAAGAGTTTCTAAGACAAAAAGATTTTTTTTTAAGAAAATAAAATTTTATTTATCAAAATTCAAAATTACAAGAAACAAAAACAGAGACTATTAAGCAAATAATATTTGTTTTAACAAAAGAAAAGTGTAAACTGTACAAAGAAGCAAAATTCCTACATAATCACTATCTTTAGATCCTCATAACTCAGCATCTGTTCTCATAGATCAGGTACTGCAGCTGCAAAATCTGGGGCAGAAGAGGAAACTTCATCTCAGACTGAATGCTTGAGGTTGATTTCTTAGAAAGGCCACTGGCAGACCAAAGATGTTTTAAGGGTGTTTTTTATTTTTATTTTTTATGGGCTGCGGCTTTGGAAACTATTCTCACTATTGAAAATCTTAGGTGCAGAAGGCATCACTAAACAAACCAGTGCAGAAAGTGGTGGAGAGGATGTTCAATCACTGATTATAAAAAAATGTGATTATCAAAAAATAAAAATAGTGGTGTTGGGATTGGGTGAAGTGATTTGTTAGATCTGCCCAACCATGTGCATTGGCTTCTAGTGTTGAGTGTAAGATCGTGAAACACCTTCAGGAGTTTCTTTAGAATGCAAAGCAGCACATCCATTATACCCACAACAAAAAACCACAAATGTTAAAACCATCCCAATAGAACAAGCTTATCAGAAAATGCTTTGTAGAATGTTTAGATCTCCAAGACGACAAAGCTTTTGAAAAGGAGACGACGAGGTCTGTAGGGCCCGAGTAGGTGCATCAAAATCAAAGTAATATAGGCCACTAGTTTCATGTCCTGTACCAATCTTCTTATTTGTCTTGAGATTCTGAAAGGCATAATAAAAGGGATAAAATGTTACAGAACAATTAATAGAACGAATAATCTTGCTAATAGAAAGTAAACTAAAATGAAATTGAGGAACAGATAATACGGAAGATAGGGACATATCAGGACTCAAGTGAGTAGTCCCCAAACTTGAAACTTTAGAATAAGTGCCATTAGCAAGAGTAACACTACGTGTGGAAGTAGTAGACTGATAAGGAGAAAAAATCAGACGCACAAGTTATATGATCAGAAGTGCCAAAGTTTATGATCCATGGACTTCGAGTGGAGGACAATAAACAGGTGGAAGTTATACTTGATTGGGCAAAAGTAGCAGTGAAGGGAGATGAGTCAGCCTATTGTTGGGACAAGAAATGAGCATACTCCTCTTGTGTAATAGTAACCAACCTAGTGTCTGATGGAGTTGACCGAGGTATGGAAGCAACAATAGAGGTGCCATCTTGATAGGAAGCTTGATTCGTAGCACCAAAAAGCTTCCACGGCCACAGTGACTATAGGAACGAGGTCCACTACGGCTCCCACGACCACCCGTACGACCTCCTAGTATGACTACCACAACTATCACGATCACTTCGATGACCATCACTGTGGCTACTAGGAACAACAAGAGCTGAGTGATCAGTGGGGACACCATGATGGATGCCTGAAGTAGACAATATAGCATGCTGTACACGAGAGAGAACCTCAAGTAGTGAGGGAAGACTAGAGCCACCCAATATCTAAGAACGAATAACTTCATATTCGAGTTTCAATCCTACCAGAAACCTAACAACACTCATGTCCTCATGTTGTTTATGCCAAACTGCTGCATTGGTAGTAAATGAATGGTAGGTCTTCATCTCCTCACAGACTCCTCGAACGTGAGAGTAATAATCCTCAACGCTCAGAGTACTCAGTTCTAGCCAGAAGTACTCCTTGCACACCTCATAAGCTCGGATAAAATTACCTGTCCCAGAATACATAGTGGCCAAGTGATCCCATATTTTCTTGGTAGTGTCAAGATAGAGCAAAGTAGAACTAATACTAGGCTCAATACTATTCAATAATAAAGAAATGATTTGAGCATCCTCTTGGTCCCACTGATCATATCCAAGAGTATCTTCCTTGGGTTTCAGGTTCATAAAATATTTCTTAAATCCTTTGCCTCGATGAAAAACTTGAACGGATCAGGACCATAAAGTATAATTGGTCCTATTGAGTTTAACAAAGGTCATGGGACCATTGATAAAAGTCAGAGGAGTAGAGGTAGGTAACAAAGATGGAGTATCTTGCTTGAGTTTCATAACAGTGCATTAAATAGCAATCAAGAAGCTGTTGCAATACTGAACCAGAGGAAAGGAAGTTGTTGGACTACTGAACCAGGCTGGCTGGTGTTCCTAGACCACAGAATCGGACCGACTGGAGCTTCTGGACCGTTGGATTGGCTAGGTTATCTGGACCGTTGAACCGGACCTTCAGGGTCCTATGAATTGTTGAACTGGTATGAACCAGTCTGAAGATGAACTGGGGTCAAACCGGTCTAAGATGGGCTGGGTCTTGAGTTGGTCTTAAAATAATTTAAGATTGGGCTAGACTTAAAATTTTAAGACCATGGGCTTGACACGATCTGATCCAGACCTGACTCTACGGGCTGGATCCTTTTTTGTTCATTGATTAGGGTTCTAAGAGAACCCTTTGGTTTTCGACGGTGCTAGACAGCAGCACACCACCACCACAACCGCACACCACCACTGCCACGAACTACGCTACTCGTCGATGAACAAGGACCACACCACCACCACCACCACTACCACCACGAACGATCACGAACGACGCTGCTCGACGATGAACAACAACGATGAACGGGGACCACACCACCACCACTATCGAACCCCAAACGAAGGTAAAAGATGACCGATGGTATCACACCACCAACAACGACGACAAACAATGATCAACAGTAGCACATCGCCACCACTAACGACAACACCACCAACGAATCAACCACCACAAATGTATCACCACCACCACTGTAGTTCGACGATCAACAATACACAACCACAACCATTGTACCACCACCACCATTGTAGCTTCGACGATCATAAGGACCACCACCACAAATAGGGTTCATTTATTCAAAATATATTTAGGATTAAACATGTTCTGATACTATG
Organism: Ilex asprella; assembly: GCA_023539305.1. NCBI lineage: Eukaryota > Viridiplantae > Streptophyta > Magnoliopsida > Aquifoliales > Aquifoliaceae > Ilex > Ilex asprella. The sequence continues at coordinate 1,372,456 of CM042202.1, read as the reverse complement.
TTAAGTATAGAAGATTAACACAATACATTAGAGAGGAACAGAGAGAGGTCAAAAGGTTAACTTAGCTCTCATACATTACTTGTATTTATAGTTAACTTACAATAATAAGAATTATACATGCTACTCTAACACTATTAACTATTTACACATACTACCCTAATACTCTTAACCGTATCAAAGTTGTTAGATCTAAACATGACATAAGTCTATCCTAGAGAAAATATCCGCTTGATGTTTTGGAGGAAACATGGTGTTTATGTGCTCGACTAGTGAACATTCCTACGGATCCAAATCATAAACTCTTAGGGAGTGAGGGTGAATGCTTCTTTGATCCTGGATGGTATCGCCTTTTAGTTGGAAAGTTGAATTACCTCACTATTACTTGACTAGATATCTTATATGTAATGAGTGTGGTTGGTCAATTTATTGAGACTCCTCGAGTACCATATTGAGATGCCGTCATTTGTATTATTAGGTATTTCAAGTGAGCTCCCGGACTTGAATTGTCGTATTAGTTGCATAGGCATTTTTAATTGGAAGGTTTCACAGACGCAGATTGAGCTGGGTCTCTTTCAGACAAACATTCTACTACAGGTTATTGCACCTTTCTGGGAGGCAATCTGGTTACTTGGAAGTTTAAAAAGTAGACAATGGTGGCACGATCTAGTGCAGAGGCTGAATACTGTTCAATGGCTCACACATGTAATGAGTTAACGTGGCTACAATACTTCCTTCAAGAAATCGGTTTTTCGGTTCAAACTCCACTTTAGTTATGTGATAATCAAGCGGCTGTTCATATAGTGTTTAATCCTGTGTTTCATGAACAAACGAAACATATTGAAGTTGATTGTCACTTCGTTCGAGAAAAAGTGTTGTATGGAGATATTATCACACCATTTGTCAAGTTTGAAGATTAACTTGCTGATATATTTACTAAATCCTTGAGTGGTACTCATTTGAGAAATATTTGTTTTAAGTTGGGATTTACTAAATACTAATTTCAGTATTTTGTATAATTGCCTGTGTCAATGTAGTCTGGGTTGTAGTCGTGTGACTTAACACACTATTCTCGCCTTAATATTTTCTTTTTCTCTCCCAAACCTTTTGAGTCATAAAAAACCGTAGCTTTGAGAATCTAACTGAAACCTTGCTCCTTACTATGCACCTTCAGCAACCATCTCTGTAACCGCTTCTACCATCTTGAACACATTTGTTCAAACTTGCAAATTTCAATAGCCTTCTCAGCAGAATCACAAAAGTATGCTGCTTTATCCCCTGGAAATGGTTAAAAAAATTTGATATTCATTTGTAGCGCTATAGACAAAGCTTTCTGAATGTCACTCCATCCGTCAACCAGCAATTCTGTGGGACAACACAGCTGCGGCACACTTCTTCTCAACATTGAAATCGTGCAACTTGTAAGGAATTAAGGACCTACCAGTGACAGCAATAGTCAATCTCATATCACTTCTACCAATAACCTCAACACCATTGTGGTATCTACCATTTCTGTGACTTTTTGCTCTGTTCCTTGAACTATGAATTAAGCTATTCATTGCATCTGCTAAACCACACAAACAACTTTCATCACCTTATCTGGGACTTTAACTGGTTGGTCATTTTCACGAATTCACTCCTATTGTTGCCAAATGTACTTAATTTGAAAGGTCAACTACAAATCGTAGACATCAACCCACACAACATAATCAACTCTCCTAACCTTCTCCAAGGATCCCCCCTTCCCTTCCACTGTACTTCTCTTAATCTTCCAACAAACCAAAATGCAGAATCAAACCCAACTGAAAAATGAAACCAATCTCTCTTGTTCCTTTCAACGATTCGTGTAGCTTCAAATGTTTTCTGATCAATCGTAAACTCCATCGCCCATACCCTTTGCTCCTCACTCGTTGGGGCTTCTTCTTTGACATGAGAATAATTCCCTTCATCATCTGACTGATCCTCAAATGGACCAAGGTTTTGCCTTTACTACAAGTTCCTCCAAACCTTGCAAGCTTAAGGGATCTCTCTCATTTGATATGCAAGAACTCAAACAAGACATTAGTCATGTTCAGTTTTGCAAATCACAAGTAACCCCTTTAAGCCAACGTGCTGTGTTATTTGGATTTAGGGCATTTCAATTTCTGACGATCTATGTTGCTCATGGATGTGCCACTCATTTTCCCCTGCTCATATGTCCTAGATCACATTGGTGACTTGAACTTACTGCGGTAGATAATTGATACAAGAGTAGAGAATTGTCATTTAACAGATTGACTGAGCGCTGTCTTTGTTGGTGACTACTGCTATGTGTCTGTTCTCCATGCATACCATTCTTATTAGGCTCTCAATGCCGTGTTTTTATCAGGACTTAAAGTTGACCACTCAGTTTCAACCGATTGTTTTAACATGTTTGCTGTTGTTATTTACAAAGTAGTTTCTTGTATCAATATAGTTAGCATGCTAGTTGTTTCTTTCGGACTTGAAATCTGAAGGGATCTGTTTTGGTGAAAAATGTTAAGATTCTTCACATTGACTGTATTACCGATATATTCTACTAGTTATAACATTCTAAACATCCACGTTCTTTGACTTCTAATTTTTATGCTCATCTGGTATTCATTTTTAGTTAAGTACCATGCTGTTCAAACTTTCCTTTTGGTTTTTTTTTCTTGGTTGTCTATTGATTGCTTTCAAAAAGGCGGTGACAAGATAAATAGAATGCCATTATTCTGAGAGATTACAATGACTGTGGTTTCATGTTTTTCGCATTTTCATAACATAAATATTCAATTTCATGATCTTTATCTATCTATTTTTGATGCTTTTTCACTATAATTGTATATGTGCAACTTTGTTTTGTTAATGTATCGAAACATATTGGATTAAAGTGATATATCCATCAGCATATCTGAAATTTTATCTTCAGTATTTTTTTGTTGACATTTTATTCCATTTCTCCCGACTGATTCCACTTTATTCATACTATTTTCAGGATAGTGCGAATGCTTTGAAAGCTCAACTTGATCAACAGAAGAGTGTTGTTGATAATCTTGTGTCAAATACACGGGTGGGTTCCCATTTTTTGTAACCATGAGATACCTACCATTCCCATTGCACGTGGTAAATTTCCAAATCTTCAGAGTATATTTTGGCTGCTGGTAGCCTTCGTCAGTACAATTGAATTAAATTTACACAATTCTCTGGTTGGCGGCTTTTTTCACTGTGAACAAAACCTTTCTGACAAGATTATTTATAAGTTGCATAAGCCATTCTCTTCCATCATTTCATGATTTAGGTGGGCCAATTGCTCTTTGCTGATGATATGATCAATTATTTGTGAGGCCGCGAAGATACAGCTGCTTTATATGAGATCTAGCTTGCTGCTTTGAAGCATTGTCAAGTTTGGAAATTAATTTGTGGAAAGTAACTACTCATGATGTGGTAGACATTGATGACCTCACTGCTGGTTAGGCTTTCCCATGTGCTCAATAAGTAAAGCAAGGTTTGCCTAGCTTTCAATAATGAAGAGGTTTGAGACGCAGTTTGGAGCTGGAAGATACAATTATTTCTAAAAAGGGGACAGATAATTTTAATAAAAGTGCTCTTGATGTTACTATCTTGAATTAACTCCATTGGAGAAAAGGTTAAACAAAGATTTGGAGGTATTTCTTGCAGGGTGGTAATGGGCAAGAGTTTCAAGTACCATTTGGTTAACAGAAAGGTGGTGTGTTCTTCTGTGTAAGAATGGAGTTGGGTTAGGTGAATGCCGCGTTTCACTTGTGATCTTCTCATGTAGGTTTTTGGTAGAATACAAAGGGTAATAAATTAATGGTTGAAGGTGGATATGGATGGTATTTGGGGGAGGGATTTTTGTCAAGGTCAGAATTACTTGTCGGGTGGGGGTTGTGTAATAATTTTAAGAAAGGTTGGAACTGAGGGGGAGGGGTAGGTGAAGCATTTGTCTAGAAAAGGTACCAGCGATTCTTTGAACCTGAAGAAGAGTTATAATATGAAGTTTTAAGTTGGTGTATATCTTTCATGTCCAACTTATAAACAATAGGATGAAAAATCTTGCTACCAAGTCACTTGGTCAAAGCATCGGTCAATTGGTTCTCCGATTTCACAAAACGCATGTCAATGAAACTTTTATTGAACTTTTCTTTGATAAAGTATCGGTCAATCTCAATATGTTTGGTTCTATCATATTGAACTGGATTATGAACAATAAAAAAATAGGCTAAAAAAATCACAATAATTATGAAAATAGCATATTAGATCAAACAAAAATCCCCAAATCATCAAACATGTATCCAATATCAAATAACTAATATGAATGATTTAATATCTAGCATCTACGTTCAAGCATCTGTTTTACAATTTACAACTATACAAAGGATTTTAAAAAAAAAAAAAATCTGCTCTTAAGACTTGAAAAAAAAATCTGGTCTTAGACAATTGCCATTTGATTCATTTATGTAAAGGTTTTTTAGTTCCAACACCCAATAGCATATTCAAGTACAAAATTATAAATACAAATAAACTAATAGCATAATATAAAAGCTGAATGGATCTTCAAATCAAGTAATAGCAATTTGTCGAGACAGGCCCTAAACGTAGACTCAAACCCAAGCCCAGTAAACAAAGCCTCCAGATTAGTGTTTCTAGGGTTATATATACACAAACGCACCATATATATCTATACCATCACTACAATTTCAAGCCTCTCGAGTTTCATATGCACATAGAGGATAAAGAGAGAGAGAGAAACGTAATACCTGAGACTGAGAGAGAAGGATGAAGATCTACTGTGGCCTATGAGTTGGAAGTTTTGAAGGTCTGATGCTTGAGTCTTGAGAAGAACCGAGTCAAAGAGATGATGAATTTGAGATTCTACTTCGATTTTGATAATCAATACTCGATAGTGCCATTGAGCTAAGTGATCAGTGATGTGTTGTTGAGGCCTGAGCTGAGTATAGAGCGAGCACAAAGGGAGAGGGAGAGGGAGAGATCATCAAAGAACCAGAGCAGAGGGCAAATGCTCACAAGGAAATGAAATTTTGGGCAAATATGCTGTAGAACTTCGTTTTCATATCTTTCAAATTAAACCGTCCGGTTGAGATCAAATCGTCTGGTGCAGTGGGTTTATTACAAGACCGGCTGGTTCAATAGGTTCTTACCTATTCCTTTGCTAGAACGATTTGATAGCTAGATCGGCCCGGTTTAGGTTTAGGTTCTGTTTCACTGGGTCGCCCGCCCAACTCGTCAGGCGTGGCCGGGTCGGGCTTTAAAACACTGTGAAATACCTTCTACTCTTAGACATCCATTAGCTCGAAATAACAACCAAGATTAGGAACTCGTTTGAGGTATCAAAGAATATGAATGACTGCATCCCAATGTAGTACTATGGGGCATCCCATAAACTGACTGCATAGGCAATATCAAGTAGGGTAATAGCGAGATAATTAAGTTTTTCAACTAACCCGTAGTATCGACTTGGATTCTCAAACGGTGCACCATCATCCATCAATAATTTGTAATTTAGATTCATAGGGACATCTATTTTTTCTAGCATGTCGATTACATATTTCTGCTAAGACAGACAAATACTCTACTTAGATCTGACAACTTTAATACCCAAAAAGTACCTTGAGTACCCTGTCTATCTTTGAAAGACGAAATGATCTGTTTGACATCAAAAAAGATCAAATTCTGGTATTGCATCTGAAAACTTATCAAACCATGTCTTTGGTGACTTCTTCAAACCATATAGATATTTCTTTAGTCGGTAAACACTCTTACAGTACTCCCCCTGAGTAGTACTCAACCAAGTCACTATGTAAGAAGACATTCTTGACATCTAACTATAACAAAGTCCAATCAAGATTAGCAGCAAAAAAAATTAAGACATGAATGCAGAAGATTTTGGTGACACAAGAAAATATCTCCTCATAATCAACATCATAAGTTTGAGTAAAACTCTTAACAATAAGACGGGCTTTGAGATGTTCAATAGAACCATTTGGATTAAATTTAATAGTATACACCCATTGACAACTGACAATCCGCTTACCAGGTGGTAAGGGAACAAGATCCCAAGTTCTATTATGATGTAAGTCATCTATCTTCACTTCTATAGCTTTACTCCAACTTGGACCAAACAATGCACCCAGTAACGTCTTAGGAATAGAGATAGCAGGTAGTTTAGAGGTAAAGCAGGACAAGGCATCATAACAGACAAAATTAATAATTAGATGGTTAATAATACACGATCTAGTATCTTTCTGAAGAGCAATAGGTAAAAAGTCAGGACTACTTAGAGAATGAGGATTAGGAGATGGTAAGGAAGATGGTGGGGGCACCTCAGTTGATGATCTCGCACGACGGGATTAGACTCGAAGTGGAGAAGTAGATGGTAATACAATAGACAACAGAGTAGCTGACGGTTAGGGAAGGGGTGGTGGTGAAGTGGACGGACCAAAATCAAGATTAGTCTGATTAGGAGTCGGAAAGTATGAGACCGATTTCATTAAGGTGACATCGATACTAGTGAAGTATCAACGAAAAGTGGAATTATAGCAACGATTCCCTTTCTGTGTGCAAGAGTATCCAAGGAAGACACATTTGGTAGCACGAGGATCAAGTTTATCAAACCTAGGTCCCAAGTTATGAACATAAAAGATACACCAAAAACTTTAGGGGTGAGAGAGAATAAGGGAGTATTGGGTACAAGAACATAATATGGACTTTGTTCATGTAGCACAGAAGACGGCATGCGATTGATAAAGTGACAAGTAGTAAGAACATCACTCCAAAAATAAAGAGGAACATATGCATATGAAATAACAAAGCACAAGTAACTTCCAACAAATGTCAGTTCTTACGCTCAACAAATGTCGCCATTTTGCTGAGAGGTATAGGAACATGAAGTTTGATGAATAATGCTAGTCTTACGAATATAAGACGAAAAAGGATCAAATTCATATTCACGAGCAGTATCAAAATATAAAATACAAATACAACAACCATATTGAATTTTTATTTATTTACAAAAGGTCTTAAATATAGAAAATAGTTCAGAACAAGCTTTCATAAGAAATAACTAAGTCACACAAGAATAATCATCTACAAATGTCACAAAATAAGAAAATTTATTAGACCCTATACATCAGGATGGATCAATTCAAATGAGCTAGACACATGATTATTGACTCTAGAGGGAAAAGACACCCAGTGATGCTTATGAAGTTGACAAACTTCACAAGATATGGGCGACACATGACTAAGGTTAGAAACTTGATGCTTCAAATTCTAGAGAGAAGGATGACCAAGACGACAATGCCACTGAAAGGTAGATGACGAGGTCTAAAGAGTCTGAGGAGGTGGATCAGAGTCAAAGTAATAGAGACCATCAACTTCATGTCCCGTATTAATCTTCCTCTTTGTCTGGAGATTTTGAAACACACAATAAGAAGGATAAAAGATTGCAGAACAATTAAGAGAACGAGTAATCTTGCTAATATAAAATAGGCTAAAGGGGAATTGGGGAACAAATAAGATGAATGATAAGGACATATCTGAACTCAATTGAGAAGTCTTCAAACTTGAAATTTTAGAGGAAGTACCATTAACAAGAGTAACATTATGGGGGAAATAACAGACTGACAAGTAGAAAAGACACTAGACGAACCAGTTATGTGGCCAGATGCGCCAGAGTCTCTAATCCAGGTACTGCGATTATAGAATAGTAAACAAGTAGAAGCTCACTCAAGTAGTATTAGAGGAAGATGGAACAGCTTACTGCTAAGATAGAAATTGAGCATACTCTTCTCATGTAAGAGTAACTGACCTACAGTGGGGTGGAGTCGACCGAGATACAGAAGCAGGTAGAGGAGTGTCATCCTGACAGGAGACCTGATTAGCAACGTCCGAAGGCTTGTCATATAAATCCCAACGATAATCAACATTGTGGCCTCAAAGACCACAATGAGTGCATGAACGAGAACCAGGTTGACCTCCACGACCTTTAGTACGACCCCAGTTTAGCCTCCTCGACCTCCACACTCACTGTGATGGCCACGACCACCTCGAGGACTATCAGTGTGACGATTGGGAGCAACAAGAGTTGAGCGGTTAGTGGGTAAGCCATGATCAATGCCTGAAGATCCAGTAAATAAGGTAGCACGTTATAAACAAGAGAAAACCTCAAGGAGAGGAGTAGAGCCACCTGAAATCTGAGGGCGAATAGAGTTACATTCAGGTTTCAAATCCATCAGAAAACGAACAACATTCAAATTCTCATGCTGTATTTGTCAAACTACTGCATCAGCAGTGAATGGGTGGTAGAGCTTCCATGACACCTTAATGTACTAGCTAGTTAGAAGGATTCGAACTATTACTGAACTGGCCTTCGAGACGAAAGGAACGAAAATAGGCAACATGAGCCTGCTATTTCCAGCGAGAATGCACTCTAATGGTTTGTCATGTTCCTACTCCAACTCCTTCCGCACAAACTTCCTACACGTGTGAATAATAATCCTTAAGACTCAAGTATCCTGCTCTTGGTGAAAATACTGCTTACACACCTCATATGCACGAGTAAAATTACATGTGTTAGAATATATAGTGGCCAAGTGATTCAATTTTTTTTTGGCCGTGTCAAGGTAAGGCAAAGTAGAGTTGATACCGGGCTCAATGCTATTCAATAATAACGAAATAATATGAGCATCTTTTTGTTCCTACTAATCATATTCAGGAGTACCTTCCTTGGGTTTAGGGTCCATTAAATATTTTTTAAAGCCTTTGTCTCTAAGAAACACTAGGATCAATCATGACTATGAAGCATAATTAGTCTCATTGAGCTTAACAGAAGTTATAGGACCATTAAGGAGAATCGTAGGAGAAAAGGTTGGGCGCACAGGCGCAATAACGATAGGCTGGTCATCATTCTTAGATTTCATTGGACTAGTCCAAAGAAAGGCATAGAAACAACAAAGAAATGCTACCCGAGTGTGATTCAGACACAAAGAAGTCGCGGAATAGACCAAAAAACTCACAGAAACCAAGGTGAGTAGGCTGGATAGGATTGAACCAAGGTTGAATTGGCTAGAAAGGAGCTGAATTGGTTAGAAAGGAGTTGAACCGGTTTGAAAAATCACTGAACCGAAAACCCCTTAAATTGGCCTGAACCGATTAGAAACTCCTTTGAACCGAAAGGAATATGCCTGAATCGGCCAAGTATGTACTTGAATCGGTTTTGTTTGGATTGAATCGTGAATTTGGTCCGATTTGGACTAGATCGTGATTCTGGGCTAGACTTGAACTGTGGTCTGCGAGCTTTGAACTATAATGGGCTACTTGAGTCTGATTGGGCTTGCGTTGGACCAAGTGTGATTGGGGTAGACCAAGTGTATCGGGTTTGGGCTTTCAACGAATTGGGTTGGACCAAGTCTAATTGGGCTGGACCTGAACCTGGGTTGTTGGGCTTTGAGAATTATTTAAACCCACAACCGTAGAAGGTCCAATTCGACCATACAAGAGAAGTCGTCTTCTCCACTACAAGAGAAGTTGTCTTCGTTGAAGCCCTAGCTCCCACAGTGGCTCACACAAATATCACAACCAAACTCTAGCGACCACAACAACTTTGACAGAAACTCACGACGACCACAACGCAACACACCACACAATAACAGAGAGCTTTCATGTCACTACACAGTGACGATATACATTATGACAAGAAGAAGGGTAGCGACGTACTACGACCTATGTTACTTGGACTCGCCTCTTTTGTGGGAGTACCCGTGTCGACACGATCCGACACGGGTGTGGGTGCGGGATTTGTGTCCGGTACGGTAACTTTAATCCGGACACGGCTGGATTTCAAGGTTGGGATTCAAGATGAAGAAGCGAAGAAGCGAAAAACTGAGAACCAAGGATCGACTATACAACAGAAATTATTTGAACCGATACAAACTATACATCAGAAATTGAAGGAGGAGAGTACAATAGCTTATCTCTTTGAGTCCAAATTTGAGTAGATCTAGGCTCAATCCACATAGATCTAGGGTTTGGGACTTAGGTCTTCATCTCTACAACCTGCGACCACGAGCTACCAGGTATCTTTTTCTTCTCTCTTTCTCTCTCTCTCTTCGGCATCGGCATAGCATCGCCATCGCCATCGCCATCGCCATCGCCGTTCTCTCCTCTCTTCTCTCTGTTTGTCTGTGTTCATGCGTGAGTGAACACGACTGACTTCTACTGCCTTTTGTATTTTTTTTTTGGGTTATAACTATGAAAAATTACACTTAATACCCCACTTCTTTATAATTTATAATTTTTAAGCATCATAAGTACCATTAATTTTATGTAATACCCTTCATTATTTTTTTTTCTTTTTGTAATTATTCTTTTATGTTATTATTATTTGTTAAATTGGTATATTAAATAACCGCAAGTCATTTTATTAATTATACATTATTTGTTAAATATCTAGAATTAAATATTTATGTGTGTATAAGTTATGTATACAATATTTTAATATTAATAAAATTAGACCGTATCCCCGTACCCGTACCCAAATCTGGATCCATATCCTCGTATCCACTATTTTTTGACTTGAGATGTCAAACACCTAAATTCACACTGGCACCCAATACCCGCACCCGCGTCCGACTAACATAGACTACGACAGTGACTTTGACGACCACCAGATCCACAAAACCATCGATGTCGACCTCCACGATTACCACCACCACAAAACCATCACGATCAATGATCACTACACGATCGACTTCAACAACACCAATAGGTTATTGGGTCCATGATTTCAGTGCAAGCCTATCACCCGCTGGTTGTGAGATGCTCGAGAGCCACGAGATAGTTCTCATATTGACACCACAGACAGAAAAAGAAAAGAAGAAAAGAGAAGGAGAAAGGAAAAGGAAAAGAAAAGAAAGAAGAAAAGAAAAGATTAATGGCAGATTAAACTTGGACCTAATTGCTTTGATATCGTGTTACGTTTAGAGTAATGACAAACTTAACATAATATAGGATAGACAAAGAGAGGGTTTAACTTACCGTACTTTTCATTATCAACTTGTATTTATAGTTACTGAACAAACATGCAAAAGACAAGTATACTCTGTATATTGTATACATATTACAATAAGTGTGAACCCTAATAATACTATATTAATATTCTCAACAGAATACAATTGAGAGAGTTGTCTTATTTCTTCCTAATTATTCTAGTATCCTTAGAAATCAACAGAGTTATTGAAGCTTTTAGGATTGATATTCTTTGTGAATCAAGAGACTTAGAGTAGGAATTTACACTGGTATTTGTGCATAAATCGTCGGTTTATTTTTAGTAGCCTTTTTTGTTCCTTATACCCCTCTTTTTACCTGATTCTCTCCCTCAGTTGGCATTAGAGCCCAATTATGTTGTTTTCACTATGTCGCCAAGAAGACGACCTATGGAGGAACTCTATTATGCCAAGATCAACGTGAGAGACGCGAGGATGCAACAAAAGTTCGGGGCATTAATTCAGCAGATATCAGCCTTAACTACTATTGTTCAATAACAATTACAATTGCAACAATCACAGCGACGACCTCAAAATTTACAATAAGTGGAGGAAGAGAGTCTAGTAAACTTTGATGAGATCCCAGAGAAGATTCTAAGTTTTGACACAAACTTAGAAGAGGTTTTTTTAAGGATAAATTACACCGACACCCACTGTAGATTGGTCTAATTATAGAGACACCCCTCAGTTTTTTGAAATTACACCAACTCCCCAAGGTTTTTTTTGAAGTCATATAAAAAAAAATATGATTTTTCATAATTTCTATTACCATACATCATTTTTTATGTATCATCATCTCATTATTTAAATACTAATAAATGGGTCATTTTCGAGTTCAACCCGAAATTGATACGATCAACCTGTTTATTTAATCGTGTCGAACTTTCTCTATCTTCTCACTTGTATGTTAACATGAAAAACACAAAATTGACACAATTAACATTTTTAACCAGTACTATAAAAATATAATATTACCTATTTATTGCTGTTTATTAAGCACTGATGTAATTATTGTATAAAAAAAATATTTACTCATTATTATTGCTTAATTTTAGTTTATAGAAAAAATATGAGCATGGATTCAATTAAGTGATAATAGAACTTTAGACTTAAATCTTAACATTAATTTTTTTATTTAAAGTTTATATGGTTCAACATGAATACAAACACACCTGCATGGGTAGTCCAATGGTGTGGAGTTGAACTTAGACGAATCATACACTCGAACATCAGGGGTTTGATTCTCGCTGGTGTTTCTCGGGCTTAACCAATACCTATGGTTTGCAGGTGATTACAGGTATTCGGGGCTTACTCTAACCAGAATGGGTTCAAAGTGGCCCTGGCTTGGAGAGGTTCTATGTTATAAAAAAAGAAAAGACGAATACGAACACGACACGAAAATAAATAGGTTAGCCTAATTTTGTTCGGGGTAATATGAGTATTAAAGTGTAAAAATTGATGATGTAATCACTTTTTTGACATTGCTAATAATGATGTTAACCATAGGGGTACTTTGTGAAATGGGTAGAAAAACAGTAAGGGGTGTCAGTGCAATTTAAAAAAATTGAGGGGGTGTCTATGATTAGACTAATTTATAAGGGTGTCAGTATAATTTACCCTTTTTTTTTATAGCGATGCATTTTCTTTACAGTTAGAAATTAATTGAGATATACCCTCAATATTCGATGAAAATTTGAAAGATGTTTTTTAATCCTAATAAAAGATGATGGTGAATCCCCAATGTATGACGAATATCCCGTTGATGATCATCTTAGCAGTACCCAAAATAATTGTGACGCATTAATATATGATGATTAGCTAGAACATGAATAATTTTCAAATTCTACGACAAAAAATAAGCGTGTGGAGGATGTAGTCTTCACAGATATGACTAGGCAATTGACGTGGTTCTCTAGCGTAGAGGATGAAATCGGTGAAACTCTATGCCAAGAAGAAGATTGTGATGTGGATGTGGTGAAGGTGATTTTAGTTCATAGCAAGCCCATAGAAAAGTTGGTCTGTTGCTTCGATTTCTTTAATGTCACAATTCTTTTTGGTGGATTCAAAATATTTGATAACTATGGATATTGGGGTGGTCAAAAGTGCAAGATTAAATAAATATCAAAGTATCAACTCTAATTCAATGGAACAATCGAAAGCCCAAATTCCAACAAAGGCTCTGATTTCGAAATGAATTTGTGGGTGAATTCTTTCCAACTTGGGAAGAATGATGCAGTATGGGTGGCGAGATTTTTGTATTTTATTGAACGTGGTCAATCCCGTTCTATTATGGAATTCTAGACGATTCTTTTTTATTTCCTAATTTAATAGGAAATTATGTTATTTTATTTTCTTATTTAATTAGGATGTTTATTTATTTGGTTTCCTAATTTATTAAGATTCTAGTTTCCTAGTTGGTTTAAGGTTTTAGTACTATTTAAACTCTTGTTATTCTTAGCGTTAAACAACTTATCTTCCCAATTCTTATGATATTCTTTGGAATCAACATAGCTATTGAGGCCTTTAAGATTGGTGTTCTTTGTGAATCAGTAGACCCAAAGTTGGAATCTAAATTAGTATTTGTGCGTAAATCAACATTTAATTTTCATTACTTTTTTTGTTCCTTACACCCTTTTTTCTACTCGCTTCCCAACATCAGTATGAAAGGAGAGCACGTATGGAATTCATCTTTTATCATAATGGCAAAAGTCTCTTGATAATCAATGTCTTAGGTTTGGGTGAAGTCCTTTACAACCAACCTTGCTTTGTACCTCTTGACTGTCTAATCGGCTTGATGTTTGACAGTGAACATCCATTTGCACCATAATTGAACTTTTTCTTGAAATAGAGGATAAAGATTCATCTGCTATTCTTACCTTATCCCTGCCTGAATATGTAGAATGTGAAGAAAAAAGATTAGAGTAACATGTCTTGTAGTCTGTGGCTCCAGAGTCGATAATCCAAGGAGAGTATGAGGATGAAAAACTAAATGCCCTAGCAGATATACCTGTTTGAGCAAAGTTGTAAGAAGAAGCATTGTTAGACACTACGGTAGGGGAAACATCAAGTTATGCCATCAGACCTCTAAGAGTTTGGATCTCATCCTGACTAAAAAAGGGTGCAAGTACTGCCACTAGATTGACATGGATGCTCTGAAGATTCAGTCATGTGTGCATTAGATCACACAGTACCATCTTTGTCAACTATGGGTTGTTCAGTCAGTCGGCTTCTAACAAAACTCCCTAGTATTCCTATTCTTCCCACAATAATCACACTTTAATCTATCCTTGTTTTCAATGCCACTGTTATAAGTAGAAGTTACACTCACGTCTAACATGTGCAAATAATGAGATTATTGCAAAACACAAGTACCAACAGAAAAAACACAGCTGAATAATTAGGGTGTAACCAGAAAATACTCCCCAACTGTGGCAAAAACAGTATCCAAGTGCCCAGCAGTCCCAAAAATATTACCAAACAGTGGCCAGATGCAAAATAGTGACCAAACAGTAGCCAAACAACACGAAAATATAAACAGTGACCAAACAATACCAAAAAGTTCCAAACAATAGCCAAAGAGTGCTAAATGGTACCAGACAGTGTCAAATAGTACCAAACTGTAGCTAAACAGTGTCAAAAAGTAGCCAAATGCAAAACAGGAATCCTACAAACTTGATTTTGGACTGCTGACAGTCTATTTTAGCCAAAAATAAAAAAACTATTCCAAACGCAACAAATCTGCATGGGTATTCTAGATCAACACTAGTTGCACCTTGTCTTGTTGATTTGAAGCAAAAAGAGTTGAAGAATTCCTCAAAAAATCCGGATTTTCATTCGTAACCATAGAATGCTGAAAATCAATCAAAAAATCGAAACTCCAATGAAACGGCTTAAAAAATTATAGAAAAATAATCATAAATCTTAGAAAATAAGAACGAAGCTGATCATATGTGTTTTTCGAAAAAATTTGACATGTTTCGATCCTGATATCAGCGTGACAAAATTTGACGACATCCACTATTATGCTATCAAACAATTTCCGTATCCCTCCATGACATTTAGGCTTTAGAGTTTAGATTATGATCGATGCTCCGATACCAAGTTAGAATATGAAGTTTTAGGTTTAGGGTCTAGAGAAGTAAGAGAGCAGAGGAGAAGAAGAGACAAATGGGTGTAATTTCAAAGGTTATACTACACCCAACTTATATATATAAGCACAAAATATGAGAATATCATCTAGCTAAACATAAATCATAACTAACAATAACTAACAAGAAGCAGAGGTGTTAAGCAAATATTGGAGTTTTCCTTGTTTTCAGCATTTTGGTTTACATGGGAAGGAACTATTTTTTGTGGATAGTTTTGTTCACTTTGAAAGATCTTTTGGGTTATCTTTATGTACATTTTTTTGGTTACTTGGAACTTCCTTTGTATCTAGTGTAAGTTCTATTTTGTTATTTTTCTTTGATTTTTGTTTCTTTTGCTTCGACAATCTATGAATTCTATTAAAAATCATAGTATTAATTGTAAGCTACCCAATTATATTTAACTAGATAGTACATACTTTGATTATTTCTAATTCAGGTTATTTAACGGCATGGTTAGTTACTCCTAATGACAACTTCATTCTTAAAGGTGGAAGTAAGATGTAAAAAGTAGTCTACTTCGATTCTGCCTGGGTTGTTCCCTTTTTGGCACTTGATATCAATCTAAAAGAAATGAGAATATTGCAAGACAAATGGACTGCTGGATATGGGTTTCACTATATTCATTTTCTCTTTTGCCAGCTATTAGAAAGCAAGATACAAGAAGCAAAATCAAAGAAAGATACCCTAAAAGCTCGTGCTCAGTCTGCAAAGTTTGTTTGCTTCCCTTTTGAATTATTTACTTATGTTTTTCCAGCTTGCGGTAGTGTTAATCCTCTAATTAATGCTGAATGGATACTTCTCCTTTAGGACTGCAACCAAAGTTAACGAGATGTTAGGGAAAGTAGATACAAGCAGTGCTCTTTCAGCTTTTGAAAAGATGGAGGAAAAAGGTTAGGATACCCCATCTTTTTGCTAGTTCAGATTTCTGTTCTTATTAGAATCAATGCTATATATTTTTAATGCGTTCTATAGTTTTCAAGTTGTGTGAAGCCTAATGTGACCTAATACATTGAGATCTATTTATTTTTTTATTTTTTGAATACTTTGGTCAAGGGTTTTTTAGTAATTTTTTAGATTTTGTTATAATGGGTCATGGTATGACTATGGGTCATTTTTTGGATCAAATTCTAGTGTTGGATGTTCTAGTACTTAGAATCCTATTAGTTTCCTAGCCTATAATGAATTTAGGGTATTTGAAGTCTTAAAGTCTTTGGAATCTTAATCCTTTTAGGTTTAGCAAATGCTTGGAGCTCTATATATAGAGATGCATTTAAGAGAGATTTTCAGAAAATTATAGCATTATATGCTTTTGATTTGTGTGATGCAATTCTAACCTTAGTTGTGATGTCTAAGGAACCTAGTGAGTGATTCCTAGTTCTTTTCTTCTACTTTCTTCTAATTGTCTACGATTATTTAAGTTCTAAACCCTATAATTTAATATGGAATTTTATTCATTTTACCCTTAAAAGTGATCTACAAAACCCTACCTCTTCTCAAAACAATCCATCAAACCTTAACCCCTAAAACTCTGTTCACGGGTATTGTTCACAGCCTTGAATAGTTCTTGTTTTTTTAGGTTCACCGTTGCCCTACATTATAACAATTCCCAAGCTAGTACTTCATCCTTGTGGTCCCTCCACTCGTTGCCATTTGGTTGGGAGTTGGATGCTTTACTGTGGTATCAAAGATGGGTCCTTGGCAGTTAATGGGTAAAGTCTCTTTCCCATTTGAAGTTTCCGGTATGTTTGTTTATCCAAGTGCTTGTTAATCCATGTGGGACGAGATAGTGTGAAGGGAACTTGTATCCCAAATCAAAAGAGTAGGTTGTCTAAGGTTAGGTTATATGGTTGAAGGCTTCTCAACCTATTCTTAATTTGTTTCGGCTTGAATGCTTTAACATGATAACATAGTTGGGTGTAAGGGAGAGTTTGGGCAAGACTCAATTTTATGGATTTGGCTATTGACTTCCGTTTTGTTCATGCCTTAAATTATTTTGTCACCAAACTGGTCTAAAGATTCTTCTGTCTATCTCTCAACATGTAAGTGGGGGTTGCATGTGTAGCGACCGGAAGTTACTTGCTCCACTTTGATAATCTAACACATCCCAAACTAGTATATGAACCTTATGGAGCTCTTTACTCATTGCCAATAAATTTTGGGTCAAATTTGTTCAATGACTATGAATGTGGGAGAAGTCATCTATTCCCATTCATTTTAAGCTATGGAGATATTGATGAAGAATTGTCAGCAAGAAAAGGGCAACCGACTTAGATATGACATTCAATGAACTTCCCCATTAATGACGACTCTGCAAACTTTACCTCCACATTGAACCAGAGTATTGAAAATGCTAGTGCATTTCCATGTTTTTGTTCCTGTAGGGGTGGATACGATGCATCTCATGACACTGACATGGGTGTCGTCATTGTGCCGGTCTTCCTCACCTTCATCTAGTAACTTTATGGGGTCCTTATCTAAAGGATCAACTTCTTGGTCAACATCCTCTCTTTTAAGTGAATCCCCTAACTCTTGGTCAATGGTTAAGGTGCGTTAAGGGCATTGTGAAGCAATATGACCTTTGCCATGACAACGGTAACAATCTATGGAAGAATTATCTCAACTTCTAGTGGCATTACCTCTAGAGTAGGGGTAAGTGCTACCTGTGGATAGAATAGGCATTGATTGGGTGACTCTTCGAGACCTTTCAAATGAGACTGACCTCAATGGTTGAGACTCTCCGGTTTGAAAAGGCATGTGCTACTGTATGGGCCACCTAAGGTATCTTTCAATCTCTAAAGATAATATGTTTCCTCAACCATTTTAGGAGATCGCAAATGAATCTCTCTCTTCAATCTCAAGTCTCAAGCTATTAGTGAATTTTTTAACTGTTATCCAAGACTCTTCCTTTATATCACACCTCATGGAGTGCTTCTCAAATCGAGAAAGTTAATCGGTTACACTTAAGGTCAACTGTCCCAAGTTCATCTACTTGTCCTAAAGTTGACGCTTGTAGTAATTAGGGCGATATTTTTCTTTCATTCTTTGTTTCATCTCAGGTCATAAAGTAATGGGTTGTCCCTGTAAGCGCTCTTTTTCTCTTTGGACTCCCGTCCACTAGTTTTTAGCCAAACCAATGAGTTTCATTTTTGTAAAACGAACCCAATGGTTGTCAGACATTTCATACCAATCAAAATAGTTATCAATTTCATCCGATCAATCTATGAAAACACTAGGATCTAACCTACCATAAAAATTAGGAGCTTCCACTTTGACTCCAGTTTGATATCCCTAGACTCTTCATGGACATGCTGGTGAGGGAGACCTGTGGTATCAGACACGTGTTCATAAGGGCTCACGGTAACCCTCTAGATCACCCTCTAGACATGATTATATCAACGTGATCCTCTTGGAAATTCCTAAGTCATACGTTTAGTTCGAAAAGATCATTAGGAGGTGGCCTCCTATTAGGACACTAGTCTCTATTCTCAATGAGGGTCTCAAATCTTTGTTCCAAGGCAATATGGGACTCAAGAAGCTCATGAAGGGTCATAGTGAGTGTAATATGGGATTTGGGCTCAAGGTCGAATTCTGACTAGACTAAAAATTATACCAAGTAATAAAAATTATAAATCGATGCAATTTCTTGAATGTTTGGGGGTGTTTCTATAACTTCTTGAACTTCTAGATGTTGTTTTAGCAATTTTTGGGATCTACTGGGGATGTTTTTGCAATGTTGGAACTTATGAATGATATTTTTGCAATTTTTGGAATTCTTGAGGGTGATTATGTAATTTTTGGAATTTTTGAAACGGCCAACACAAACCTGTAATTTTTGGATTTTTTTTTCTTTTTCTTTTTTCCTTTTTATTTATATTTATGTTTGTTTAGAATAGGTGTTGAACTAGTTACTATTAGGGGAAAGGGCTGGACTTGGAACTTGGACTAGTGAGGTGGGCTTGGAGTATTAGTCTAATATTGGTCTTTAGCCATTATTATGATATTGGACTCGCGTTAAAAGGCTGAAGATCTGGGGTAATAGGGTGTGGTTTAGTGAACGTGGACTTGGACTAGGTAAGTATTTCTAAAATAAAATTGGTTAGGTTTTGGGTCAACTTGGTTGAGCTTGGGTAGGGTTAGACTAACCCTTTAAAATTGTGTGCTGACTGTGGGATACCCAACAAACTGAAGCCACAACACAACGTAACGACAGGAGATCAGTGATAAGGTTGATCAATGGAGATCAGCGATGACTAAGTAACCTAGTCGTCCTCTTTGCAGAAAAAAAAATTGGTTCATTTTTTTTCCTTATTCTGGTGGGTACGAAATGTGTTTTGTTATTTGGGTAAAAAAGAGAGACGATGGTCATGGGCTATTTGATTTTGATGACCAAAAGTGATATCTGGTTGATGGTGGCAATGTTTGGTGTGAGGGTTTGGTTTGGGTATGGTGGGTTCATTCAAGCAGTGAACTGAATAATGGGTATGGTGGGTTCACGCAAGATTTGATGAGGTTTTAATTTGGTTTGAGTGAACTGAACAATGGAGTTGTGACGAAGGTTTTGAGATGATGATGACCAATGGCCGACGTCAACTAATTTAAACTTTTGATTGATGACAAAACAAACTGAATTTGTTTGGGGGTGTGAGTAGTGGATTGAATTTAGGCTCTGATACCAAATTGATGTAGATTAGGGAGAAGAATGATTTGGAGATGAGAAAATCAGGAGAAAGAGAAGGGAGCTAGGGGAGCAAACAATACCAATAGTCAATGATAATAAAAGAAAGGAGCTAGGGGAGCAAACAATACCAATAGTCAATGATAATAAAAAAGTTAAAATAACAAATAACTCTTAATCCCTTTATTTACTATGACGAAAGACAATCCGAGTCCTATTAGTGGGATGGTTGCTTTGGTTGGGATCACCATGAGAGATAAGAGTGTTAATCAATAAAATTGACCATTTCGCTATACCAATCTTCATGGGTTGCATGGATTGTTCTCGTTAAGAGGTTTTCAATTTTTAATTGATCAATTGATTTTTGAAAAAGACGTAATTGTGGTAGATTAGGTTATAATTTGGTGTTTGTTCAAGTAAAATTCAAATTAACCTTTTGACTCTCCCTTTAGGTAGTGTATTAATCCCACGTGTAGTCGTGAGGGGGACGACCCATTCTGCATAAGGGTAACGTTTATCCGTACATAGTCAAATAAGTGTTATTTTACGTCTACATTAGAATTTCAAGATGCCGTTTCTAACTGATTTCTACTGTTGTCGATTTTATGATGTCTTAATACTGTGGTATGCGATCACCTTTATGTTCATATATGATTTGTGAACCAACATGGATGTGCTTCGCTGGTTATGATGCTCTTTTAGTTTTGTGGTAGCCGTTAGAACTTAGAATGACTATTATGATATCTGAAGCTTATGCTTTTTAGAGTTTGCATTAGAATTGCATCTTTCTTATAGTTTAAGCCTATTGAAAGAAACCAATGAAATTGCTTTGTAGAACTATAGCAAATTTAAAACCATAGTCGTGAGGCTGATTGTAAATTTTCTTTTCCTTTTCTAATAGTGTTGGCCATGGAATCTCAGGCAGAGGCACTTAATCAGCTAACCACAGATGATCTTGAAGGAAAGGTAGCTTTTTTCACTGCACCTTGTTCTGTATTTTTTGCTCTTTATTTGGTCAAATTTCTTTTATTGGGTGATATTTGGTGTCAGCGTGCAACTTGAAATGGACAAAGAAGAAAGGTGCCATTTGCAAATAAATGGATAATTTGCATTGAATTCATTTCCCTTTGTTTTATTTTAATAAGCATCTGGTTTGCAATTTAATAACTGCCTTGTATTTGTACAACTTTCCGTATTACATCATGCTATTGAACCTTGTTTCTGAAAAACTGTTGAAGCTGATATTATAAAAAAAGAAAAAGGTCAAAAATATGTTGTCTGATATACTTTCCAAAAAATATATTCCTGTCATCTTAATTCTTTATAATAATTGGATATATAATGTCTTGAACACGTATACAAAGTGAAAGAAACATTTCAATAACCATGGTTGTCTATTTGTAGCTACCATTGTCACTATTAGCTCATAATCACAATAGTTCTGGATATTTTTGTGCAAAGAATCAGAATTAAATAATCAATAATGTGATATTTCAGTGTCAGCATCTACTTCACTTGTGCTCCATACATCTTTGGGTATTGAGACCTGAATTTGATGTTCCCTTGTCTATAAATCTTTCCAAAAAGCAAAGTTTCCTGCTACTTAATGCTTATATGATCCCAAATGGTTTCTACCTTGTATAGTTTCAAATGCTAGAGAGCTCTTCAGTTGATGATGATCTTGCCAACTTGAAGAAAAAACTATCTGGAAGCACAAAGGTATTTTGTACTTAAATTTCAGCTATTTTATTTGTTTAATGTTATTTTATCTTTCATTGGTTTTGGACAGCTAGGTATTAAGCACTATCATATATGGCTCATTATAAAAAGTCAGGAATCATTGGTCTTGATGCAGATTGATGTTTATAGACCCTAAGGAATACATTTATAGATCCTAAATGGACCTAGCAGGGGTGAGCTGGTGATAGAGAACGAAAATGAATTTGATGAGTTTAAATTTAAGAATTGAATTTTAATATTTGTTTTAGTATTATTTTATTAGTTAAGGAATATTTGTTTGACTAGGAGTATTAATTAGAGTTTGGTTAGAGAATCATTATAGAGTTTTAGGAGGATAGAGATTTGAGAGTTTGATCATGAAACTCTTTTAGTATTTTAGTAGGAAAGTAGTTTTTATGTTAGTAGGGGACTTGGTCTATAAATAATTGTGTAATCCCAACTATTTTGATTAGAGTGAATAAGAAAATAAAAGTGATTCTCTGTTGAGAATTTATGTGTTTATTCACCGATTCCTTGCGAGGATGAAGTAAATCCCTTCCACCTTTTATTGTTTCTTCTTCTCTTTTTATTATGTGATTTTTAGTCCTTCCCGATCTACATGAGCAGGTCTTTAAAAATAAATGTGGATTTGATACAAGAAGACCCAGTTCCAATCACACTACCAACAAGCAAATATCACAATGTAGCAGATGAGTAAAATAGATCAAATCACTTGCAAGAAATAAAAGCAATCCTAATTGTCTGACATTGACTTTTACGTGGAAAATCCTTTGACTTTTACCTGGAAATAAAATACATTGACTTTTACCTGGAAAATTCAAACTCGGGGGTAAAAAAAACCACGGGACAAGTGTCTGACATTGCACTACTCTTGTCTTTACCTCTTTTGATGATCCAATGCCGCTCAAAATTGTCTGATACTGCACTAACAATGAATGTTTAGATTATGCTCATACTTCCAAAATGCTTGTTGACTAGTCTCACTTAGCAAAGTGGGAACATCATTGTCTCGAACTTATTCATGGATCGCACCAACTCAACGCATTAAAATCATACAATTAAGAACTGTAACTCTGAGAGTTTGTGATACCTAGAAGGGATATTCACTTATGAACTTACTCAGGATAGGTTTCTGACTAGATTTGATAAAAAAATACCCAAATAACTTCTAGAGTAGCTGATCACACACAAATAGTAGTTAGATGAAAAAACTAGTCAAGTAATTTCTCTAGTAGGTAAAGACTTGGGGCAATAGACAATAGGAGAAATTACATCTAGAGTTACATGACTAGATTTGATAAAAAAAATTTAGAAATCTAATTAACGTAGGAAACTCTAGATTTTGTCGGTATGTCAGTCATTCGAGTGCCCTTTGCTCACTCGAGCATGTTTGGTTTAGCTCGAGCGCTACGCGAGCAATAAGAGAGCATTGACTTCTGAAAAATTTAGATTCTCCATTTTCCACAGCCTTTGAGCACCCAAGGAGCTCGCTCGAGTGCCATTCATATTTGGCACCTAAATTATTTCCAAAATATTTTTTCCACATAAACAAGTGCCAATAACATTCTATTTGATAAAACTTTGAGCCAAATACGATTACCCTAAAATAGTTATAACCTCTTAATGGTCAAGTAGGCTTGTAAGTCTATAGCCACCAACCCCGTTCAAGAAACCTACGACATATGCCAACTTCAAGAACATGCAAAGCCAAGCCTAGGGCCATGTGCCTAACATACAAATATGATCTTCCTAGACCTACATTAGTCCTTATGAGCTTTAAAGTCTTACAAAAATGTCGAATTCGTCTATTTTGTTGTTCAAGAATCTTCAAGTCTGAGGCTTGCATCCATAACTCTTCCAACTGATGCCTTCGTCTTTTTTATTGCTTCGAGAATCTTCAAGTCTGAGGCTTGCATCCATAACTCTTCCAATTGAGCTATAGTGTAAGTCATGGAATTGTCAATCTGTTATCTTAGACTTAACACTAAATCAAACACAAACCATGCAAACTTGCTTTGATTGAATTTTGAAATGTAGCCACCACAAAACTTCCCAAAAACACCCCACAACATATTGGAGGCCATTGACAGTTTCTATCCTTTATTCTATTGCTCTATGAATTCCTTAAATGTTGTGGTGGTGACTCTTAACCCACCTCCCCATGTATGCCGTAAATATCCTATGAGGAAGGAAAGAAACATGATAGGTCCATTCCAGAGAAATCTAAGTAGTGTTGTTTTTGTAAAGAGACCTTGTATCCACAACGAATAATTAGAACCACCCAAGGTTGGTTTATATACTTGAGGAGTTACTCCACTAATTGTTAATTGGTTTTTGGTTGGATACTTAGTGAGCCAAGTTTCTTACGCGTTTAAATTTTCTAGTATGCATGGTTTTTGTTTGTTAGCCTCATGTGCAACTTGAGTCCCACATGAGGGAGGGTGTACAAAGAGTTTCTATCTTCCATCGAATAATTAGGACCACCCAAGGTTGATTTAAATACTTGAGGAGCTACTTCACTTTCATTGCCAACTATTTTTGGGTTGGATGCTCTAACAGTTTTTTCAGTATTGTTGCTACATCCATGAGCTCCGTAGGCACATGGTGATGACTATCATTGCTCTCACTTTCGACCATGAATGGCAAGCATATGCAGACGAAGAGTGAAGAATTAGCTTAGCTTCCCTTATCAGGGCTTTGGGATTACCACTGATGGAGATCAGTTGAATGTAGGTGATTTTCATGGGTGGCACAAGCTTTGACTCTAGAAAAAATCCCCCTAAACCAAGAATGTCCAGGGTTTTTTGAGGGTGGGTCAATGGCCCAGAAAAAAGGGGGGGGGGGGTTTCACCATGAAAGCCCTAGGAAAAGCTCTCTCTCTCTCTCTAGAATCTGGAGAGAAAAGCTCTTTCCTCCCTCCTTTGTAATTGGATGTCATGCAATGAAATTTTGCAGAAGTCCTACGCCCACAAACCGAGTGAAAACATAATGAGAAGACAAGATTCATGGTTTAGGCGTTGTTGAGTTGAGAGAATTATTTTTATTCTTTCAATGGCTGCTTTAGCTCCCCTTCCTTGGATTTGGTGCATTAAACATATTCTGAAAAGTAGAAGTCTGTTTTGCATTTTCATATGATATAACTAAACTACATATAATAATATCACATGAAATTATGTCAGAACATATCATTTGTCCTTCACATTTGTTATCTAATTATATAGTAATTGAAGAAAGGCTATTTATCAAGCTAACGATATGTGTTAGTTGCAAGTCCATGATTCTCTTGCTCTAAGATGTTAAAGAGTCATTTGCTGAAATATGCCTTGAATGGCAAGATAGTCGTAAATACCTCCAATCAAAATGGTGAGTTTTGTCCCACTAATGTGAAATGTTTTGAGAATCTCCTAATCTGAACATATTGGCACGATGTTTTGAATACAACTAAATCGTGTATAGTAGTGTTGCAACAACCCCCCCCCCCCCTCCAAAAAAAAAGTGCATCGAGCTCGAGTGATCAATGAGATTTCGGTCATTATTTTAGTGTTGTTAACAAGAAGGAAGAAGTAATTCATTGGTTTCTATCTTGTGATACCGCTGTACTCTTCTAATCTTGCAGTATAGTGGAGAGTAGTTTAGGGATAATCTCCCCTTCATAATCACAGAAAGGGAAAAGAAAAAGGAAATTTAGTAGTTTCTACAACACAAATTCTAAGCCCATTTGCAAATTACTACACGAAAGCAGTGGCATTGAGCCTAGGAAGTCATTTAATTGCTAGTTAAGTCTTAAGATGGGCATTTGCCTAATCTTACCCTACCAAGTTAATGGAAACTTCACTAGATGATGATCTCCATTTTGCATGGCAATATATTAGTCTATAGACTGTTTCTTTACTTTTCTTAATTACTTGCTATCTTTTTGGTTGCATCATAGACCGTTGTCCCATTTTACTGGATGTGACCTTGTCTATACTTTTATTATGTGCCACTTATTGAACCAAAATTTTTATATTTTCTCTCCCTCCCCCCTTTCTCTCTCTGCATTTCTTTGCGGAGTGTTTATACGTGTGAAACATTATTATCTGTTAGCAAATTGCTTATTGTAAATGTTTAATTCCGTGAAGTCACAATGTAAATCTCAAATAAATCTATGATCATAATGGTACAAAGTTCAACATTCAAAGCTACAAGAAGGAAGGAGTTCAAGCTATAAGCCACATCATGAAGATCTCTCAAGATCCTTCAAAGTTTAGGAAAGATAATGATCTTGGAGACCTTAAGACGCATTGATATTTTTACTTTGGCTCATTAGGTTTTGAATAAAATGGATTTAGGATGAATCCGTACACGACTTATAAGATGTTTTATTGAAAGTACTTTTGAAACATTAAATCTTCTCTTGAAAACATAGATTGAGTCATTGATCTGATCCTTGTTGAGTAACACCCTTTAGTGTTTAATAGGGCAAGTGTTTGTTTGGTTTTCGGCTTACAAACCTATAAGAACCGTACTCTAGTCAC
Organism: Ilex asprella; assembly: GCA_023539305.1. Lineage (NCBI taxonomy): Eukaryota > Viridiplantae > Streptophyta > Magnoliopsida > Aquifoliales > Aquifoliaceae > Ilex > Ilex asprella. Next base: position 1,346,295 of record CM042202.1, on the reverse strand, counting down.
TGGCTTGTGACTGGAGCGGCCTATAAATACTTGGGAAAAATTTAGAGAAGACAAATTAGTTGGCAGGGAGACGGCTCACTAGCTTTACCACCACTCGACGGTCCCTGCTGGACTGACACGGTTTAATTCATTTTTTCATTCCGGTGATAATCAGCTTTTGACCGTCCCCTAACTTCTTGAGTGGTACCTTGCAAATTGCAGTTTTTTTGGACCCAAAGTTGACTCTAATTAGGAGAACTATATACATAGGCAAGCTTTTTCAAGCTAGGGGAAACTCTTTAAGACAAAACTGCTTCTTATGTATTATACTAGAGCCAAGCCAGGCCCTATATTCCCAAGAATCCAAAAGATCAATCAACCTTGATTAATCACATACTTCAAATCCAAATCAAGAAGAGAAAGATATTGGAGAAGTGCACCATACCCACGTCATGTGTATGATGACCGAGTAGATCTTGGGAAAAGAGTTCTTTGACGATTGAAAGAGACCAAGTCGGATTGTAGAGCTTGATTCGTCATAGAGAAGTTATAGCTCGAGACTCGCGGTGGTGATTCCGGAGGGCTAGATTCAAGCCAGACATTGGCCAGGTGTGTATTGGTTGAAGTATAAATCTTTGACCTTGTAATCAATTATGAGTATAGTGGTTTAGGTTTAGGTAGATCCGATTGGTTTTGTGGTTATTCCCGTGAGGTTTCCACATTAAAATTGCTTCGTGTTGTGGTTGATTGTTTATTATTTTGTACACATGCAATTGTGCACACATAGACATCATGTGTTTGATGATTTGATTGCGTGATTGTTACATCTTGAATATCATTAATTTGATTTAAATGGTGAAAGGGTCATTGGAGGGATAAAGATGTTAGATTTGGTTGTTGGTTGAGATTGTTGAATTTAGACATCTTTTATCCACACATTCATTGATGGTTTGTTCATTGTTAAAAAAAGGTTCAATAAGCTTTAATTTGATAATCAATCAATTGATTGGCAATTGAGGTTTGTAGGTCTAAAATTGGTTTAGTTTTTCGTGGGAAGTGCAAAAGATCTATTCATCCCCCACCCCCTCCTCTATATCGTGCTAGTGTAATTTCGTGTGACAACCGTAGTACACTTCCTCATTATCCTTCTTACTTTTTTGGCATGTGCAGTGTTTGAGTGCTACCCGAATGGTGGATTGGTTGATCTGCCCATATAACTTACTCTTACTTTAAATGGCTTCGTATTGCCTCTCGCTCTCTTATGTACCTGTCT
>CM042202.1:1327651-1344643 GCA_023539305.1 Ilex asprella | reverse complement strand
GGGGAGGTGTGGGGTTCTACGTCTCAAGGTATGGTGTGGGCTGTAAGTTGGGGTAGTGAGAGAAAATGAAGTTATATATTTGGGGTAATGGGCATTTTGGTAATTGTAACCACAATTCTCAAAATAGCCTATCTGGTCGTCTCTTCAATTACCAAACTTTACTAGGAGTGTTGGTGTAAAATTCCATGTGTGAGGGGGTCAGTGTGATTTAGTAACAAACTTTAAAGGGTATAGATGTAATTTAGCTGATTTTTTTTTTTGTGTTAGTTAGGAGGGGAGAGGGGGTAGAGAGAGAAAGAGAGAATTATATTAACAAACATTCAAATGGGGAATTATTGCATCCTAATGTGATTCCTGATTTTCTTTTCTTCACTATTTTGTCATGGAGAAAGATAAGGAGTAAAATACAAATTTTGTAGCTTCATTTGTGTGGAGTGGTTACCTGCAGATTTGAAATCATGTTATCATACTTGACAACTTGAGTTTCTATGCTTGTACACATAAATGCCTTGCCAATTAAGTGTGAATCCTAATTCATGAGGAGAGGGTTTTGCTGTTTGTTGGCTTTTGTTTACCGGTTGGGGGTGGGTCGGGTCGGGGAAGAGATAAGGATGCTTCCTAAGTTATAATTGTGCGCCTGCTAATTGTAGTTTTATGTATTCTTTGGCACACAGAAAGGAGAGCTTCCACCTGGGAGGATACCCTTTGCCAGCACAAGCGCTGCATTTCCTCTTCGAGATGCTGAGATTGAGAAAGAGCTGAATGAATTAAGGAGAAAAGCCAACGAATTCTAGGAATTATGCTCGACCTTCCAAATGTGCATTTTCACCCTTTTGTTGACCATATAAAAATGCAATACATGCTTTTTCTGACCGGGAACCTTGATTTGTACAGAAGCAAGCTTAAATTCAGGAAATGATAATGAATTTCACGGATGGTTGATTCATGAATGTTGTTTTATCGAAAACCTGCTGTTTACTGATATACATTTATGTTAGTATAAAATGGCCCTTAGTGATATTGTATATCTGTGTCTGTTAGATCATCCACAGGGTCTTCATGTTAACTTGTAGGTTTTGGAAACTTTTGAAATTTGACAATTAAAATTAACAAATTTTAATTATCTTATTTTAAAAAGTACTAAAACGAGAATGACATACAGAAAAGAAAACATAATTTAGAATTCAAATAATAGTCATTATTGTATTGTTCAGAATTTAGAAACAAAGCGGTAAAAAAAATTCATAAAACACAAAAATATTAAAATTAACAAATAATTATTTAAAAGATGAATACTTAACAAAAAAAGGTAATCACTCAACACGATAAGTAGAAACAAATACGAAGATTGTTAAGACAAAAAAACTCAAAACTAAGTAGCGGTTTGTGGAACATAAGTTTGAGCTTGAGTTTAGTTTGATAATATATGAACACTGTAGAATAAGAAATACAATATGTTTGAGCTTTTTCAAACGTTAATGAATAATAATTTGAAAAAAAGAAAAGAAAAGAGATGTTTGCTGGCAACAATAATGCCAAAAAAAATAAATTAAAATTCAAAATAGTAGATATATACACAGTCGATGTTATATATATGTAAATTTTGTGATAATATAATTCTTCCATTATATTAGAAAATCTTTCATACAATAAAATAAAATAAAATCAAAAATCAAATTAACCGTTAAAAGAAATGTACAAGATCTAAGAGAGGACAAATATGTCAAAAAAAAATTACAAAAAGTCAAATTTTGTACTTGAACATAATTAAGTTCTAAAAATAAGAAATTAATGACCTAAAATTAAGAGTTACATATTTTTTGACAAATAATTCTAATTTTGTATACCTCCTTGTAATTTTCCCTCAATTTTACCATCCTAAGTTATGTATTTTTTTGTGACTAATCTTGCTTAGTCAAGGTTCACATGATTTAAAGGGAATAATCTTGTCTTTAGTTTTAATGAGCAAATGTAATACTCGAACACGCATGACAAATATATAATATTTGTAATAAGCATATTCATATTAGACATGTATGTGTAGGATTGACAACCAGTATTTAATTACGAGTAATGATGTGAGACTTGAACTTGAACGATGAATATTTTAATAGTCAGATAATTTTATAAAGAATGATTATAGGGGGAATTACTTTATTCAAGGTGTGAAAAGTTAAATACGAACGTTGACATGTGATATGAGTTTACTATTTTATGTAAGTTAGTGCTTGTGGAATTATGGGGTGACAAACATGTGACATCAATTTATTGCTATAAAAATAAAATGTGTTAGTATGTACAATGAGTGGTTAGGGGTTTGAAATACAAATTTAACGGTTTTCCAAATTTTTTTGGACATATATGTGTGTGTGTGTGTGTATAAATATGCATACAAGAAAAAGTGGGTATGTATATGGGAGTGTATATATATACAAATATATACATGTATATAAAATACAAGGTAATGTTGGAAGATTCCACTTCGAAGAAAAAAAGAAAAAAAGTGTGGGTGCAAAGGTAAAAATTGTGATCAGTTTCTTTCGTCTAAAATGTAGAAATGAAACTCTAATATATACATTTTGATTATTGCATGTGTTTAGAGTATGATATTTGTTATGTGTTTGGATGGTGTATATATATATATACATATATATATATGTGATGTTTCGTATGAGTTTTAATTTAATGCATGAATGATTCACCTTAAAATTTATGTTAGTATGTGAATTAAGTTAGAGTTGCCGTATGAAAAATAGATTAGTGGAACTCTGGTATGTGGGCTGAATTTTCGTTAGGAAAGATTGTAATTTCGTGGGTAATTATGAACCTTGTGAATTGTCCTTAAATTTTCATAAATTTCATGGGTATGAGTAATTATAAGAAAGCATGCAATCTTATGATTTTATGTGAAATTATATAGATTTAAGTATATTTTTTGTTATTATAATTTTATGAGAAAATTTTACCTTGGAGGTAATGAATTCGAGTAGGTAATTTCACTCATTATGAATAGATTATTTTCAAGTGAATCGAATTGATCATAACTACTAGTTTAATCAATTTGAGTAATTAATATTATTAGATGTGGATGAGTTATTGAATGTAACATGATTACATTACGAAATTTGATTCGAGTAAACCAAATCGGGTAAAAATCGTACTATTTATTAACACTTGAATGAGATTGTGAATATGGGGTGCTAGGTTCGAGTACAAGCACTACAAAGAACGCTGCCCAAAGTTACGGCTGGGGAGTAATTTATGAGATAGAATTTTCTGTAAAGTAGGTGCACCACCCTACAACTTTTTTGTGATAATTTATTACACTTGTAACCATATTTTTACTATGGTTATTATTAAAAATAGTTAATTGAGCGGAGACACACAAGTGTTACGAGAGTCGTTAAAGTGATGATAGAGGATTATGTGAGTTGACTCGTCTAAGTAACATGAATTGTTTTTATGACTTGAGTCGTCTATGTGTCGAGATTTGATTATGCGGTGGAGTCGTCTAAGTGACGTAATCAAAATCTCCGTGTGATGTTAGTCGTTTGAAGGACATAAACCATCAATGTGGTTTGAGTTGTTTGAGTGACGAATGATATCTATGTGTTAATACAACCTTGCGATACATGTTTTCTATGTGACGTAAGAATTTGCGCAACTAAATATAGCTTGTGTGACAGTTGTTGTTTATAGGGTGATTAATTTGTGTGCGTGTGGGGTATTCATTGTGTGAAAAAATTTAATTATGTGCAAGTAAATAACGTGTTGTATATTTTGTCGATATGGTATATACAAGTTATGTCTATGTGATGTAAACAAACGTGTATGAGGTGAAATGTAATTTGAAAGTAAGTATCTGATGCGTGGTTAAGATTGTTTCTAAATAAATAAAGTTTCTTTTATCACTTGTTGTGGTCATAAATATTTATTGCATATTTGCTCTTATTAAATGTCTTAATGACTTTTCAGAAAAAACAGAAAGACGTGAGGAGTCTTCTGTTGAGTCTGGTGTCGATTGAGATGTCATCATTAGGGTCATATTTATATGCCCTTTAAATTTAAATTGTATTTTTATATATCATATTCTCGAGATCAATATTATGATCTGTAAATAAGTAGGACTCATGACAAACCATTCTACTAAGGGGTCTGGTGAATTTCTTTTTTATGTGCTTATATTTATATAAAGTAATGTGTATGAAAAAAATGGCAAGAATATATTACAGATATTGTACCCCGAGTTGGGGCATTACAGCAAAACCGCGCGATTCAATTATCACATATATTTCTTGACAAAAAAAAAATAATAAAAAATTATCACATATATTTTGTTAGAGACTTAGGTTTGATACTAAATCAAACACAGTCGATGAGAATTCAGAGACGAAGCTTAGGTTTAGGATTTATACATCTAAAATAACAAAAGCCGATATTCTCCAACGTCAAAACCATTATCATACAGTAAAGCAAACTACGTGGGATTTTTCCTATAGGGTTGTTTGAAGGTAACTTCCAAATAGATACCAACGAAGGGTATACTGTACTTAGCAACCCTCAACTATGTCCCACATCTTCACATTATTTTTTTGACTACCTATTTTCTCAAATTTTCCTTCCAGATTTATTAATTACTTTCACACTTTCTTAAATTTCATTTGGAGAAAATTGTAGGCCGAGAAAGTAAAGTGAAATTGGAGTAATTGTCTGAGGGAGGAAAGTGTAATAAGCTAAAATAAACAAGGATCCGCCTTCCCTACTGTGCGCCAAGAATAGCAGGATTTGCCGTTCCTCCAAAACGGCATGGTTTTGCACCTCTTTTTTAATTCCTGATTTTGCTCTTCAAACGGTGCCGTATAGTGACATCCCAAAAAATTCCATTCCATACGCGCCAAGTTTTTGGTGCACTACCTACTACTAGACCAAAAACAAACAAAATCCACTCTATTCTTGGTGTTCAACTGGAACAAAAAAAAATCCAAATTCCACCCTTACCTTTTCCAAGAAAAAAAGCAAGAATTGTTTATTCACAGAGGCAACGTTTGGGTTTTGCAATTCATCTCCTTTGTCCATTTCGGGTATTCTTATGTCCATTTCAAATATTCTTAAGTGTATATATGTACACACACACACATATGAATATACAAACACACTAAAAAATATACATTTTTATTAGTTGGATTTTTTCGACCTAAATTTAAATTTTAAAATTTTGAATCTTCGATAGTTTTGTTGATTTATTTGATCATTATTAAATTTTATGATATGCTTTAATTGTGATGCTTTGGCTTGTTGTTAATTTATATTGATCGTGTGTTCGAATCTCATCGACACCCTCCCCATGTAAACTACTGTTAAAAAAAAAAACATTGAAACTTGTTTTAGTGTTGATACACTAGTTAGTCCATTTTTTTTTCTGGTACTGACATCTATGACAGAGTCCATTGTGGTTAATGAAATTGTAACGCTCCAAGTATTGGTATGCAGTTTGACTCGGATGAAGATGCTTATGAGTTTGATAACAAATATGGAGGTTCAGTCGGATATAGTGTGAGAAAAAGACTATCATAATAAAAGGAAGAAAGATCAGATCATGATTTATAGAAAGTATGTTTGTTGCAAATAGGGGCATAGAGATGTGGATAAAAGGTATTGGAAAGTAATAAAGTTGCGAGCGAAGACATGAACCAAATGTCTAGCTCTCATGTGCATATTCCTTAATTGGAAAATTGGGAAATTTATCGTTGTCAAATGAGCGAATAATCACAATCATCCATTGCACCTTAAGGAATGTGTGCATTGATGTCCTCCCAAAGGAAGTTTTCTAATGTTCAAGGCATTCATGTTGACATGGCAGCGGATTATGAGATATCACTTAAAGATTCATATGAACTTATGAGTACCCAGGTAGGTGGAAGGAAAAATTTGGGGTTCACTTGGCAAGACCAAAAGAATTACATTCGTGATAGGAGGGAACAAGAGTTGAGATATGGTGAAGCTTGTAGTTTATTGAATTATTTTCGGTTAGAGACGATTAAAATCCATCATTCTACTATGGTATCCAGCTGGATGTTGACGAACATATTACAAATATATTTTGGGCTAACCCGAAAATGATATTGACTATGACCACTTTGGAAAAGTTGTCTCATTTGACACAACATTCTGTATGAACAAGGAATATCGTCCTTTTTGCATGTTTTGTTGGTTTTAATTAATTTAGGAAGACTGTGATTTTTGGTGATGCATTATTGTACGATGAAACGACGACGTCGTTTCAATGATTATTTGAAACATATTTGCAAGCAATGTCTGGGAAGAAGCCTATCACCATATTTATTGACCAAGATCAAGCAATGACCAAGGCAATAACCCAAGTGATGTCAGAGACTTATCATAGGCTATGTACTTGGCACCTCTCACAAAATGCTTTAAAGCATCAAGGGACTATATACAAGGATGGTTCAAACTTTGTCACCAAATTGCAAAAATGTATCTACGAATATACTGAAGAACATGAATTGTTTGAGACTTGAAATATTTTGCTTGATAAGTATAATTCGTGAGGTAATGCTTGGATGAAGACAACTTGGGCTTTGAGGGAGAAATGTGCTACGAAGTATATGAAGAGAATTTTCACAACAACTTAGTGAGAGTTTGAGTGCAAAATTGCAAAAGTACTTAAAACCAGATCATGATATTGTTCAATTCTTTACTCAATTTGATAGAGTTGTAAATGACAAACGATATGTGGAGTCAGGGGAAGAGTACCATGCTAGGCAAAAGCTGCCAAGAATAAAGTTAAAAAAGACTCCCATGTTGGTGCAAGTTGAACAATGTTACATTCCTCCAGTTTTTTGATTTATTTCATGATGAGTATGATACATTCTACTGTGTTGTTGTGAAGCCATGCAATACTATGTAGCAACAACATCAATTTGTTGTTAAATTGTTTGGAAAAGAAAGGGAGTATTTGGTGTGGATAGAGAAAATGTTTGCATCACATATCGATAAAGCTAGTGCTTCATTCAAAAGCACATGTGCGAAAAATGAAGGAATGGATAATGAGGACCCTAACATTTTACGGGTGAAAGGTATAAAAAAGAAGGATGGCGGTTTCAAAGGTTGGGGTTTGACTAAAGTTGTGGCATAAGAAGCAATGTAAGAGGAAGAAAGTAGTTCAACAACCTTCGAATATGTCCAAGTGCTTTGGCACTATTTTCGAAGAAAAAGGATGGGACATTGCGTTTGTGTGTGGACTATAAGAGGCTGAACCGGGTCACTATCAAGAAAAAGTACTTGTTGCCGAGGATAGATGACTTGTTTATCAACTTAGGGGTTTGAGATGTTTCTTGAAGATTGATTTTAGATCGGGGTATCATCAGTTGAGAGTACGGGAGGAGGACGTGGCGAAGACACCTTTTCACACTCGTTATAACCATTATGAGTTTGTGGTTATGCCATTTGGTGTGACGAATGCCCAGTGACATTCATGGACTGATGCATCGCATTTTTAGTTCTTATTTAGATCAGTTTGTTATGGTGTTTGTTGATGATATATTGATTTATTCACCTTTCTGAGGATGAGCATGCCTTTTACCTATGGATTGTGTTATAGATTTTGAGGGAGCACCATTATTTGCTAAGTTCTTGAAGTGTGAGTTTTGGCTTTAGGAGGTGCAGCTTCTAGTCCATGTTTGTTGGTAGGGCACTATTCATGCACTATTTACAGGTAGGGCACTACATATGCATCATTTAGGCATAAGTCATATTTAGGAGCATAATTTGATAATGTCACAGAAGAAAAACATGCTTAGAATGTTAAAATACATTTACTATATGAATTTGAGCCTAAACGAAAATAATTTTAAAAATTGGACCAAAATGGCATTCAGGTTGGAACCGGCCAAACCCCGCCATAAGAGAAAATATATTTTTTTGAAAATTTTCATTTAAAATATTTTTAAGAACATTGTTTAAATCAAAATTTTGAATTGAGGCATTTCAGGATGGGTTGTAGTGTAACGGGGTCCCGGATTCATAAGGGCAAAAGAGTTATTTTGCACCTTTACCCCTCCACTATAAATACAACCCTCTTAGTGTAAAAATATCATTTTTGGTCTTGAGAAAGAGAAGAACACGTTCATGGAGAAAAAATGAAGAAAAACCCTAGATTCTCTAGGCTTTAAGCCACCAAAAACACACTCCTAGGCCAAGATTCTTGTAACACCCCGCATTTTCTTTTAAAAATGTATATAGTTATATGATAGATAATTATTGTGGAAATGAGGATATGTATAATGATGTAAGAATGAATCACATAGGTTAAAACATTAGAAATGAAGAATTGGGAGACAAATGGATTTGGGAAGTTTAAGCTTCAAAGATGTTTGAGATTGGAATTAGTTATTAGATAAGTTTCTAAAAATTTATAGGTCAAAATAATGTTTCCATGGAATCCAGAAGGTCGAAAAACCTTGGGAGAGGTAATATGAGGTGCATTGGAAGTATGGAAATACTCCGGAATAAAAACACAAATTTCGTAAATTTCGGGTATAAAATATTTTGGACACCTCTTAGTATTTTGGTTATAACTTTTTATCCTTATATCCAATTGATCTGAAATTCTTACAGTGGATAGTAGACATCTAGGGCTACAAAAGCGTGTCTCATGAAAATTTTGCAATTCGACCTCAAAATGGGTCAAAACTGCCTTGGAAGTTGGAAAAAAAATCTGTTTGCTGATTAGTACCGGTACCGAGTACCGGTACCTCGATTCCAGAAGGTTTTTGGTACCGGTACTGGGTACCGGTACACCCGATAAAAATCTGAATGTTTAATACCGCGATCTTGGTCCGAGTTTTGGGCCTATAAATACTTTAGGCCGCCTCCTTAGTCGTCCATACACCATTCTAAACCTTAGAAACCCTAAGAGAGAAAGAAAGGAAGAGAAGAGAGGAAGAAAGGAAGAGAAAAACAAGAGTCAAAAGGGGTTATCCAAGATCTAAACCTAACTTCCAAGAACACAGGTAGGGGGTTTTCTCTCATTCACTTACATTGAGACTAGGACTTATATATATGTAATCTTTTCACTTTAAATTATACATATATGCTATATAATCATTGTTTCTTAATACCTTGTGACTATTACCATGATTTAAACAATATTATTGTTTGATTAACCCTTGAATCCTTTTCTTGCCTAAAAACCCTAGATTCCAAGAAAAATGAACTTTTCTTTAAATTGCTCTTAATTCTTGATTTCAAAACTTTAGTGTTGAATATTGTACAACAAAATAATATAGATTATGATCTCTTGCATATTTTCTTGGATTATTCGATTATATGACACATGTGAGAAAAATTGGGGATTTTACTATATTTGTGAAATTGTTGTAAATTGAGCATATTCTCAGTTTCCTCATTGTATGGGTGTTGTGATGGACTTGGATTACCTTCGAGAGATGCCGTAGAGTGTTAGAGGTTAGTCTACCCCAATGGGGGTGAGATGGTTTTCTAACACTTGTAGTGGGTTGTCATTTGGTAATGCAACCACTATCGTTCACTGGAGTTCGAACAAGGGATAGTACACTTTTCCTAGGAAGGGACTCGTCACTGCCATTGGGATGGTAGACGCCTTTTCCTAAAGTGCTTGTGATTGTGCTTGTGATTGGTGGACTAGGTATAATCGTTGGGTAGATTCATGGGAAACACGCATCATACATGGTACGGGGATGAACCGAAAATACATAGAATTATGAGTTGGGTCGTTCTTGCCGATGCATTGGTATGGGACAATGCATGGGGGAGAAGCCTTTTTTCTGAATAGCCTAAACTAGAATATTGGTCACTGTTGTTAAACTCATTTTTATTCGTTTATTTAATTATTGCTACTGTCTAAACTTGAGATCTATTTTAAAATGCCCCTGTTTTATTTCAAAGGTTATATATATGTTACTTGTGAAATGAGACCGACCGTTTTCTATGTTTTAAAACCTTGTTTGTGTTTGGGAGAAATGTGGCTACAGAGCTTTGTGCTCACCCCCTATAAATTACATATTTCAGATTTGGTGCTAGAAGGGGATCTCGGCATCGACGAGCCGGGACATTGGGAGGCTCCACTCGAGGGGAACCTAGATCCCGAGGTGGATATGTAGAGCCGTAGCTTCTTTTGTTCTAGACTAGAATATTCTTTTGAGACACTGTATAGTCTAGATTTCTTTTGTAATTTTCGCTGTGCTATAATGATAAATTTTCATTGGGAATGTAAAGGCCAAAGATGGCATATTCTTTTGGGATATTGATGTAAATGTATGAATTATTATTATGAAGTCTTCTTTATTGATGGTTTATCTTAGTGCTCTCATGGTATGAATGGTTATTGAATGTAATGCCGTCCAGGGTGTATTTTGGGGCGTTACAATTCTTGCAAGACTTCCTTCTAGGAAGTTGTTCCACTCAACAAGGACTATTTCCTCCCCAATCAGTTCGGATGCACAACGAACACAACTCCCTCAGTTTGAGAAAAACTATTTTAGGCATGATATTTTGCTAAGTTAGGAATAGATTTAAGTTTCCTTGCCTTTCTATATGTTGATTGAATGATTTAGGTGTTTACTTGATGTTAGAAAATCACTTAGGTGGTAGTTGCTTTGAAAACTTAGTTAGAGTTAGTGATTTAGGTACTTTTGTGTTCTTTGAGTTTCTTGACAAATTTTTTACTATGATAAAAGTGTACCTTGCATATGTGTTGGATTATTATATTCTAGCTTATATTCATGTAGAGAAACTCTTGTGGTTTGAGAATTATGATTTATTCGATGAGTTGGTAGTTTGTATATTTGTATTTTCCTTGAGAAATTGTGAAAGTAATGAACATAAAACTTGATCATACGTTTAATTCATTGAATTGTGTCTAACATTCATTTCGACAAAGTGTTATGATTTTGAAGTTATGGTTTACTTTATGAATGAGACATATTTTAAGTTATTCGCCATGTGTTGATGAAATGTTCTATAGAATTTATATTGTGAAAAATCAAGGCATCTTGACATACATGAATCCTTGGAAACATGATGTGGGTTGAGCACATGGTGCTATGCGTTATAAGGGTATAGATCTTATGGTGAAAAACTCAAAATTTGGCCAATGAGAGTACTTGCGGGCTGACTGGGGTGGACTATGAAGCAAGACATGGGTGACATAGAGTTGCATGTGTGTGTAATGCATATTGACATTGCATAGCATTGAGGGATTACGGGGTTTTATCTTTTAAAATGTACACTTGCACACGTCACACCTTAAATTTGTTCCTAACATTAGTATTTTGTCATACCAACAGTTGAGCTGACCTATTTGTGGGATACCATATTACAGATGAGACTCCCGCTACTTGAGACTTGAGGAAGTCTTAAAGGAAGGAGAAGACATAGATTTGAATGAACATTTGGACCTTGGGGCATATTTTGTATGCATGGACATAAACCCAAATGACTTGTATTTTAGTTTGAAAAAGTAGTGGATTATAGGCCTTGGGCCATTTTAAAGTGTAAGAGTGCAAATCCAATTGATATGTAGGATATCTTTATTTAATGAGTATCGTATGTGTATATTGAGACAACAAGATGTGTATGTTGAAAACAAGGGATGTGTGTTTAATTTACATGGATTGTGGCCACCGAGTGAGGGTGGGTTGTGATATACATATGAAGTATTACAAATATTAGGTGGAAAAAAGGCTTGAAAACAAAAGAGGTTATGTTAAAATTTTATGAAAAATTAAAAGACTTGTTAAGTGTGTAAAACACCTTTTAAGTAGGTGGGAAGGATGTCAAAAGGGGGGGGGGGGGGGGAGAGATTTAGAAACCTTGAAGAAATAGGCTAAAAATGGAAGGAAAGTGGCTTGAAAAACTTTGGGAAAAAGTGGAAAAACGTGAGAAATGAATGAAAAATTAATTTATCCAACCTAATGACCTTTCATTTACTTTTCTTCTTCCTTTTCACTCACTCCTTGGGTTTGTGGAATTCAAGGTGTGACATGAGTTCTATTAAGGACAAAGCGCAACCTTCTGGTTGTGGGAAAACCAGTGCATTAACCAGATATGAGACTTTAATTGGAATAGACTTACCCCCACTATTCCTAAAATAAACAATGTTCTGAAAATGTAACCCCATTTATTCCTACTCATGATGCAAGAGGCTGATGAGCACATTCCTATCCCAGATTTTTTCCCTGATGAACATTTACTTTCAATTCATTATGTTTGTCCTTGGTATGCTGACATATGTAATTATCTTGCTACAGGGCAAATACCATCACATTGGAGTCCAGAGGATAAAAGAAGATTTATGGTGGATGTGAAGTACTTCTACTTCAACAACCCATATCTGTTCAAGTACTGCCTTGACCAAGTCATGTGGAGATGCGTACCAAAAAATGAGCAGCGGGATGTTCTTGCATTTTGCCACTTAGAAGCATGCAGTGGTCACTTCTCTTCCAAAAAGACTTTGGCAAAAATTATACAATCAAGTTTTTGCTGGGCCTCACTTAACAAAGACTGTGTTTCATTTTGTAAAGAATGCAATAGATGTCAAAGACTGGGTAGTGTGCCCCAAAGGAATATGATGCCCCTCTCCCCTGTACTTGACATTGAAATATTTGATTGTGGGGGCATTGAATTTATAGGTCCCTTCCCCCGTGTCATTTGGTTTCCTATAGATTCTATTGCCAGTGGACTACGTGTCCAAATGGGTGGAAGCTATCCCAACCAAGACCAATGACCATCGGGGTGTTGTCAAATTCTTGAAAGAGAACATTTTTTCAAGGTTCGGGATGCCTCGTGCGATGATAAACGATGGTGGGTTTCATTTCTATAATAGACCAATTGTATTGTTGATGCATAAATATGGTGTCACACATAAGGTATCCTCCGCATTTCACCCACAGACAAATGGCCAAGCTGAGCTAGCTAATAGAGTGATCAAAAATATCTTAGAGAAAACAGTGAACCCAGATAGGAAAGATTTGTCATTTAGACTGATTGATGCCTTATGCGCTTATCGCATTGCCTACAAGACTATCTTAGGAATTTCTCTCTACCAGCTCGTCTATGGAAAGACTTGCCATTTGCCAATCAAAATGGAACACAAGGCCTATTGGGCCATAAAGACTCTAAACTTCAATTTGAGAATGGCCGGAGAGCATAGAAAGCTAAAATTAATGAATTGGAAGAGATTAGAAGAGATGGGTATGAGAGCTCTAAAATTTCAAAAGAGAGGGCTAAAATCTTTCTTGACCAATCCATTGTGAGGAAGTCATTTGAGCCCGGCTAAGAAGTGCTCTTATATAACTCTCGTCTTTCGATCTTTCAAAGGAAACATCAATCCCGTTGGGATGGTCCCTATCTTGTCAAGGTGGCCTACCCTAATGTAGCTGTTGAAGTCACAAACCTTGAAGATGGTAGGACATTCAAGGTCAATGGCCAAAGACTTAAGCCATTTTTTGTGGGTTTTGAAGGACAAGGAGTGGAGGAAGATTTGATGGATCCGGTTTACTCGGACTTGTGTCAATCAAACATTAGACACCATTAGTTAAATGAAGTGATTTGATTTGGAATTTTCATTTGAATGACCTCTATGGATTAGCCAACCTTGTTTTCTTGCATATTTTTAACTCACAAACCACCAAACTTCAAATCACAATATTTCCATTTTTCCCTTTCACAAATCACTCTTCGAAAATATTTGACCTTTCCTTCCCTGAGGAGACGACCTTGGAATACTCATTCCAAGTAAAACACGACGTTATAAGTCTCTAGACGCTTGGGGAGCACTTTTGCACACACACATTTTATTCATCCACACACAATTTCCTCACTTCTTGTAGTGAACTCAAGGGAGAGAGACACTCACAAATCTGTATAAGCCATACACAAATAATCAGGTTCATGTTGGAAGTCAGGGAAAACCATCAAGCAGTCTTCCACCTCTGAACCTTTTTCTGGTGCCTATAAATCGCCTAGTCCAACCATTTTGAAGAGAGACTTCGCCAAAGGAAGCAAGAAAAAGCCAGAGAAAAAGACCTAAACAATCCTAAACCGGAAACTCTGTTTTTCTACATTTCTTT
Source organism: Ilex asprella (assembly GCA_023539305.1). Classification (NCBI taxonomy): domain Eukaryota; kingdom Viridiplantae; phylum Streptophyta; class Magnoliopsida; order Aquifoliales; family Aquifoliaceae; genus Ilex; species Ilex asprella. Next base: position 1,330,514 of record CM042202.1, on the reverse strand, counting down.
TACATCCTTTTTATTTGGAGGATTGGACCTCTCTCACTTTTGTGTCCTAATTGGTAATAAGAGTGACAATGTTTCAACTATTTCTCGGTGAACGATTTGTTGTGTTGGTTTTGTATTTGTGTACGTTGTAATGGGATTATCTCACCTCTCTTGCTTGTCTATAGCAATGAAGTGTGAGTAGTCCATTTATACTCTTTGGTGAAGGATGAAGACATGTGTAATATTGTTTGTGTTAAGAAAAACTAATGTCTTACCCATGCTTTAATGCTTACACCTCCCTTAACTAATGGATGTTTTTAATTTTCGTTTGGTGTCGTGTGACTATATGCTCATGGTTACGAGTACCGAGCTAAAATTATTGCTATATACTAGTTCAACTATAAGTTATTACGTACTTCATGCATGATATAATGATGAATGTAGTTAGGCTTTATGTAATAGTTGAGAGATTGGATATAGATAAGTGAAATCTTGCCATAGCCGATGCTTTTGATTCAATGCATAAATCAAAAATCTGTCTTCATTGAATCATCGTCCTGTCGATCGAGTAGCTAAAATAAACCTTTTGAATGGTTCACCTTCAAGTTTACTAGGGTTGTTTTGTTGTGGTACGATGCATATACCTTATGGCTAACTTAACCGTTGCTGTGTTATAGTTCAATATATACATCAAACCTACCGGTTATCATTCCAATAATATGGAAGTTAATTTCCATAAGGTGGCAATTTCATAATCAAACAATAAATGCATGTTGGATCCCCAAACTAAGGAGTAGATTTGTAACACCCCGCATTCTATTTAATATATGTATATAACTATATAGAAACTACTTGTGGTAAAAGTGTGGATATGTGTAGTGATGTGTGTTTTAATTTGACAGGTTGGAAAAGAAGGAATTTCGAATGTCAGTGGGAATCATAGTTAAAGCTAGTTTAGCTAGTGAATGGATGACATAAATTATAAAAGAACCTCTAGCAACTATGTTTGGGGTACCAAGGTATGTTGTGAAAGTTTGGGTTGGTTTTGGAAGGGTTTAGGATGGATTGAAAATGAAAAATGGAGGAAAAGGCAAAACTGGGCAAAACCCTACCGGTACAGTCTACCGATACACTTTGGTCCAGAGAGCTCGAGCTACCGGTACAGCCTACCGGTAGAGTATTGTACCGGTAGAGTCTACCGGGAGAGCCGAAAGAATTCTGAAACTTAAATGTCGCGATCTTGATCCGATTTTAGTCTTACAAATACCCAAGGTCGCCTCTTTTGACGCCATTTTCAGCCCTCCAACCTTAGAAACCCTAAGATAGAAAGAAAGGAAGAGAAGAGAGGAAGAAAGAAAGAGAAAAACAAGAGTTTGAAGGGGGTTATCCAAGATCAAAATCTAACTTTTCAAGAACCAAAGGTAGGGGTTTTCTTCCTATTCTCTTACATTGAGGCTAGGTTTATTTATATGTAATCTTTGACTCGAAATGTTATATATATATGCTATCTAATATGTAATTCTTGATATCCTTGCACATCTCACCTTGTCTTGAACAATGTTAGACTCGGGTAACCATTAAACCTCCCTTCATGTTTCGAAACCCTAGCTTTCAAGGGGAATGTTCTTTCTCTTGATTTCTCCTTGGTTCTAGATTCTCAACCTTAAATATTAATGTGTTTTACCTATGTTGTGCTTGAGTAATCAATAATTCTCTTGGTATGTCTTGAAAACCCGAGTTTTCAAGGGAAATATGGTTTCTTTTGATTTACCCTTTGTTATTGATTTCAAGCTTGATATTCGTTTGTTATTGATTCTAACCCTTGTGATTCATACCTTTTGATTTCAAGACTCAACATTCAATTGCTCTTGATTTCAACCCTTGAGTTCTCTTTTATTCTTGACATCAATACCTTATATTCTTTATCCTTGATTCCAAGACTTGATGGTTCTCTTGTTCATGGTTCCTAAACTTAATAATCCGTTGTTAGTGAATTCAAACCTTGATTGTTCCGTTATTCTTGACTTCTCCTTTGCTCATGACTTTTAAGCTAGATACGCCTTGATTTTATATTTTCAAGCTTCATATTTATTTTTAATGATTCCAAAACTTGATTACTCATGTGTTCTTGACTTCAAAACTTTAGTACTTTATAATGAACAATTAAAATAGTGTTATTGGATGATATCATGTACTTTTTTAAATTGTTCTATTAGAATGTTACATGTGAATTTGGTCATTTATGGAATTGTCGTTATTTGAGAAAGTTGTTGGTATTGAGAATAACAAACTTTGAGGCAGAGGTTGCTTGTATGCATGCTGCCAAAGAGAACTAATGAGAAACAAATCCTTGAGGGTGAGAGGTTTCTTGTATGAATGCTCACGCCAAAGAGGACAATACTAGACCATATGAGATACGAATACTGTGTGAGTTATTATTCATTCTACTAGATACAGCTTCCACAAGATTCTTGGGGTAGTATGGGATGCCACAAGAACTTGTTAGAAGTGGTTTATGGTGGAAATGAATTATAAATTATATATGAATTATGTTGTGGACATTTGTTGTCAACTCTACTTGGTTTCACTTCTTTATTTATCCAGTTCTATTACCGTTGCTATTTAAACTTGAGATCTCTTTTAAAATGCCCCTGTTTTATTTCAAAGGTTATATATGTTACTTGTGAGATGAGACCGACCAGTTTTGACATGTTTTCTAAACCTTGTTTGAGTTTGGGAGGATTTTCCTACAGAGCTTAGTGCTCACCCCTACAGTTGAACCTTTTTCAGATGTTGGGCCAGAGGATTTACTTGGTGCTAACGACCTGTACCTTGGGAGGCTGCACTAGAGGGATACTTGAATCCCGAGTGGGACATCTAGAGA